>CAESWR010000220.1:185130-199114 GCA_903171835.1 Mullus surmuletus | reverse complement strand
GACGAGTTAAAGAAAGGGCGGGGGTCGTCACCTCAGTGGTTAAACTGTGAATGGGCCAGGTCACATTCCTTGGTGAGGACCTTTCAATATTCAACCCTCCTGTAAACGGTCTGCGTGGCTTTCTTTCGCATCGGAAGTCTCCACAGGGAGTCCTGTGAAACGGTGGACAAGCAACACGGCCGTAAACTCTAGATGGAGTGATGGGATGGAGAGGGCAATCCCAAGTGCCGTAAAAAGCTAATAAAAGTTGAAAAGACCTGTTGTTTTGTGGACGAAAATGTTTAACGTAGTTTTCGCCAAAGTTGACATCTGTGACAATAAACCTGAAAATCACGCTAATGATTGAGGATCTATGAGATTAATGATCTACAGTAAAATCCATCCCGTTTCCCACCCACTGCTTGGAAGCTGTATTCCAGTAGTTGGCTGAGCATTTCAGCGTTGTTCAAGACTTAAAATGCTTTGAAAGTCCATTTGAATCAAGTAGTTTGATGCTCTCAAGTTCGTAGAGGACTTCAAATGTTTATCTTGTACTACTAATCAGACAGTGTGATTAGTCAATTCAGGGCAAAGGGCGGGAGATACAATGCAGCTAAAGAGAAGCAAATGTAAGCCTTTATTTTTACCATATCTGGCTAATCAGAGGGGAAGGGGCTTTGTGTCTGGTGGGCCGAAAGCTTTTGTTTCAGACCGACACTAGGGGCTGCATAAAGCGGCCGAATGAGATAAATCAGGGCTGTTTTTGAACCGTGAATCACACAGGCCCACTCTAAAAATAAAGAGGAGTGACCATAAACCCCCTCCCGCCCCCACCACCCTTTGAGGGACCTCAGGAGCAGAGGGTGTTCCAGGTAGAAATGAGTTATCAATTATTTAAAAAGTACAAATGCCAACAATAGGACTGGACACAAAAAGGAAACACCCATCCACATTGATCGTTGCCACACCTCGTGTTTGTGTCGCCGGCTGCGAACGCAAAAGGAAACAGGATTCTGGGAGAGCCGGGGAGCAAGGGAGCGCTATCGTCTCCCAATGTGTCATTCAGATGCATGAAACATGAGTCACTGCACCGCCAGGACGAGCGACTTCGCTGCTCCTCCAATCTGGTCCAGCTCGCTGCCACCAGGTCGGACCGGAGCGGTGAAATCCCCAAACGGAGAGTGTCACTCCTTCCTCTTTCCACTCGTAGACGTGGTTGAGTGGCAGCGGCAAACAGCGGGATCAAGCTAGCTATTCTCCTCATTATTGACGAAAAATAGAAACTGGCGACGATTCAAACACATGAGCTGACCTGCGTACGTGCTGCGTTCAATCACGGTTTGTCGTGTTACGTAACCGTATAGTTCTCATGAGATGGCTGCAATTATTTGCCAGTGTCAGAACGTTGCCACGCTAAAATACCATTACAGGCGTCCACTCACGGCACGTCTGCTTACAGTGGAAGCAATCTCACAATAATGACCTTTCACAACCGTAATCTGCATTATTTAGGTCGATTGTAGGAGGAAATGTTGGTTGTAGACAGATCTTGTGATATCGGGAAGTGAGGTTTATTTTAAACGCCTTGATTCATCGTCATTCCGTTTAAAAATGATGAATTCTTATGACTAAAGAGTGTAACACTGGGCCTGAATTTAGCTTCTGGGCGATGCCTCTGTCTCGCTCATGACTCTCCCAGCTATCTATTTTATTTCAAACTTTTTCACCAAAGCCCATATTTACATATTTCACCAGCGCTCAGGGTGAGACTCAGCACTTCCAGGGATTAATTCATGAGCACTAAAGCTTCAAAGGACTAGTTTCATTAAAACAGACTTAGCGTCCTATCGATACGGGCTGGGCCGGTCACGAGGTCACACGCTGAGCGGGAGGAGGATGAAAATTTTAAAGTCGGACTCGCTTGTTTATTTATAACTTAGTGGAAAACAGCGTGACATTATCATCTCAAAAAAAGCTTTTCAGGACTCGCTGTGCTGCTATCTGGCGGCGATTATGTCACTTCCACAGTGACGCTCATGACACCCCGGAGACCAGTCTAAACAAACCAACAACAACCTTTATGGCACTGACCACATTAGTCATTGCTGCTCAACCTGTCCACTCCCCTCAATATTTCCATACCTTTATTTAGGGTTTCTTTTTAGTAACTCTACATTTACAGCTCTGAATTCCGTCTGCCTTTTTCTTCTGTGAAATGTTTCGCCTGGAAAACTCAGCGAATGTTTTCTAAGTTAAAAACATGGAAATACCCCACGCTCGAACCCCTGGGCTGACAAATTTCCATCTCGCTGGGAGAAAATATACAAATGCCATTATACAGCCTGCCAGAAATGTCCAAACGGTGCGCAGAATGGGAAAGGGTGTACCATGTGTGAATGTACAGTATGTCATCGCTGGGGTGGGGCGACGGAGCAGCAGAAACCTGTTCAAATATATAGTCCCGTGTCATTAAGAATAATGTCAGTACAGGTGTGAATTAAAACGGAAATAATTGCTATTTTAATCCTCCCTATTGCTATAAGAAACGTCTTTTCCACCTGCTGTGTCTTTGTTGTGTTCCATCAAAGTATTCTACAGAGATCCTGCCACCGCTGACAGAACATTACAGGGATGCACGTCGAGAACACCGAGTCTCACAAGAGTTCCAGCAGACTTTCGCAGACAAGTGACTGATGATGTCAGCCAGCACATATGGGACACCCGGGGGTGGGGGGGGGTGAGAGGAGCATGTGATTGGAGTGGAGCTCCCCTTCAACACAAGACCAGCAGATGAGTTTCAGTTATGCGATATCCATGCAAAGAGGAGCGTGATTGAGATTAAAGCCACATCCAAACATGAGGGCATCACTGGCAGCGTGTCAAACCCATCAGGTGCCCTGACCTTTTTTTGGGGGACTTTTGACACAAAAATGGATCTTAAGGAGGCCAACAAATCAGATTTTAAGCATTTTACTATAACAGATACTATAACAAAGTGCCAGCATCCCCTCAGCATCGTGTGACACACCAACTGTCAGCCTATGATTCACTGTGATTGACGCACATTTCAGGAGAAGTGTGAGCACTCTTTCCCCGAATAGACGATCTTCCCCGAATTTAGGAGGCTCACTCCTCAGAAAAAAATAAAAAAATAAAAAAAGTTGATCGTTTATCTGTGGTTCGGCTTTGAAAAACCACGTTGAAAAGCAGTGATTCTAGAAGGAGTGAAAATGTCAATAAAAGACGACGTTACTCACCGCTTTAGGCATTTTCTCTGCGCTTTCTCCCGGCTCCCGAAGAAGGACTGCTGCGGCTGAGATGTTACAGAGGAGGAGAAGCTGTTCCCGTGTGAGCGAGGCTTCCTGTCAGCGGCTCCTTCCTGGAGGCAGCGGCGACAAAAGAGGAGAAACGAGTTTGAGCCACTCGGGCGCTACTTAAACCCGGCGAGGGCAGCTCGGCACTCCCGCAGCCGCCGCTCAGTCGCGATGAATCACCGCCGCCGGAGAGCAAGCTACCGGCAGCGGGAAGGCGCGAGACGGGAAGTTCCGATTTCGCGCCTTCAACATAAAAGCACTCATCGTCCAGCGATTAAAGGCAGATTTTTAGCACCATTTCCTACTCCCCCTTACGCCTTTGTTCTTGTATAAAAAGAGGTTATTTCATTCGTTCGAATTAAAAAGTCTTTATAGTCTGGCTCTCTGGTGTTTCCGCTTGACCCATATTTGATGAAACTGTGTCACGTGGGACACGGAAGTAACCATTACATTTGCATTTACAATGACCCCGGCTCTTCATCAGGAGTCTCTCATGAGGAGGCCTTTATGCCCATTCTAGTGTTCTGTTAAACCTCATAACATCACAACAATATGGCTTCAATTTTCCAAGGCAGCAGGTGGCCAAATGTATAATAATAATAATAAGGAAATACAACATGAGTAATATCGAATAAAAAGTATCCTCCCTTCATATGTCTTATAACACTCTTATAATAGTCTTTATACAATTTACATACAACACGTTATACTTTCTATATTTCAAAGTAGGCCCAGCTCTATGGTTGACACTGCACTATTTTATTCTGGAAATCAAAAACCGGATGTTCTTCACTGAATGCTCCACCTTGACGCGTTGAATCATCCGGGAAGGTTAAATATGGTAGTGAACACACCTCACACATTGCTTATGATAAACTTTTAGTTCCCACCCTGCTTTATTTGAAGCCTTTTATTTTGGCACCTCGCTTTGCTAATAAGCCACGCCCCGATTTTAATTGAGTAAATACACTAGAACGTCTGCTTGGCTCGAGAGACGATGCGTCAGAAATCTTGCAGGAACCAATACCTGATCGATAACAGCAACATTTTGTTTGTTTTTCACATCAATATGAAAATAATAGCAGAAAACAGTCCTCAGATCAGAGAAACCACAGGATTTCTGACTCTTTTCTGTGGTATTATGGGCTCTTGTGTCCTGATCTGCCATCCCACTGTAATCCCACTGACACCTGTTGGGAGATTTGCTCCCTTTGTGCGGATCTGCAGCAAAGTGCGCCGGGAAAAGTGCCGTTTTGCGCAGTTTTTAGAACGCCAAGTCAGCCCATAAAGAAATTAAAAATAAAAGATCCCAAAGCCAATTGTTACCCGGAGCTGATGCTTCCCTGTGCGGCCGCAGGTTCGTCCTCCCTCCTCCGCTCAGCCGGGCGCAATATGGCGCTCATCCATCCCAGCCGCTTCCTGCCGCCGCCGGCTGCGCTGGTTGACATCCACGCTCCCCACGTGGTGGGGGGGGGTCCCTCAGAGTGGGCTTCCCCTTCAACCACAGAGGTGTGAGTGATCGATTCCGGGGGACATTTACACAGAGCGTGGAGTTTCCCCTCCTGTGCTTCTGGTGCGAATTTAGTGAAGTGGGGGTCGTAGCCATGGCAACGCAAACTCCTGCATCTCCGCATCCCCGGAGTGTTTCGGGGCCAGTCACGTGACTGCACCTGACAAAATTATATATATGGTTTTGGTTTTTTTATAATCCTGATGACATCTCAGGTGTGTGTGTGTGTGTGTGTGTGTGTTAATGAGGACAGGACGTGGCTTCTGTGATTTCCCTATGTAAGATCAAACGCAGTATGTTTTCCATCATTTTTCCATTTGCTGAGAGTGCGTGTGTCCTCCACACTCACGAAGAACCTGAGCGCCAGACCAAAGGTTTCACTGCCACAGAAGATCAAAAGTGAGACATTTCAAAGAAAAACCCCAGACTTTGGATCACAAGTTAAAAAGTTAAGACAGTGAGTTGTTGACGTCACTCCCAAAGTTTGAATTAACCTTTAACGGAGATGGATGAGCGGGTCACCTGTCCCCCTCCCCGCGCTGTTGCATCACAGCAGGAACTTTCCTGCGGCGCGCGTCACCCGCCTCGCGCTCACATCCAGGAAGTGCCGGCCGAGAGGTGGGCGGGGCCAGGGGCGAAGTGCCCAATAGGGTGGCTGGTTTAAAATAGAGCCGTATATAGCCAAGGTTAGACCTACTTTCTCTCCATAATACAAAACCCTGTTGCTGCTGTTGTTGCTGCTGCTGCTGCTGCTGCTGACGTCATCGCCAACCACTACTGCTTCATCAGCATCACTGCCGTCGTCATCATCGTCACACTCCCTGATAATGATTTTTGAGCCACAAAGTCAAATATAGAGTGCATCTGGGCTCAGAAATAAGAGAAGAGAAACACTTTGAGGGAGTTTTCTCCTTTGCCCAAGTGTAAAGTTGTGTGAAAATGAACAAATGTTTCAAAAATTGGGAAGTAGTGTTTTATTTTTGTGGCACTTTTCAAGTTTTTCCCCCCCGAAATGGCATTTTTAATCTATGTTATGATAAGATGTCAGACTTTTCAACTTTTCAGACCTTCAATCATTGCTATATTACACAGAATATCAAAAAGACATACATTAAAGACGATACATGTCAAGGTGATAAAAAAAATATGTACAATGAATATACACAATAAATTATAGTCTCTGATATGTGTTATTCTCTTGAAATAGCTCACTGCAGGTTATTTTTTTATATATATTTATAATAACATCCCTGCTTTGAGTGCCTCTCAATCAGTCAGCTAGAGTTGGACGGGAGGTATCTGTAGATCTTCAAAGTTCTCCATTCTTTGTTCTGCAACTTCATGGATGATTGCTGGAACAAGACAAGACAGCGTCAAATATCTCAGCTCCATCTGTAACAAGTCTCATATCTTTGTGCCTTTCAGTGGATTCTATGTATGATGACAAACAAAGATTCTATTCTATCTATAGCAAATGAGGTCATAGAACAAGAAAAATTCAAGAAGTCAAAAAAGAAATAGGACCATTTCCTCATAGACCTCTTTAGAGTATTGTTTTGCCTGTCGGCCTCTGCTGGCCATCAGACAGAATGCAGGATTACAACATTATTTGTAAATCATAAAATGCAGGATTTGGTTTAGGATATGTGCATGCGTGCGTGTAAAACTGAATATTACAGTAACTGAGTAAATTCAAAAACACAGAAAAATATAAAAAGCTTACTATCAAGCAGCTGCCTCGCCACGTATCTCTTCTGCATCCTGTTGGACACCTCGCCCATCAGCCACGGGACAAAATCGGTCTCAATATCTGGAAATCAGAGCCACACTCGTCAGTTTACGCACTCAAATAAACCCCTCATGCACTGATGATCTGCTTTATTCGTCGGCGCGCAGTGGCGCCCCCATGTGTCAAAAAGGAGCAGTTGAAGCAGCAGAGGAGCTGACCTGTCTGCACGGGGTCGTGTAGGTATCCGTCCTTCTTCAGTGCGGTGAAGACTGTCGGCATGAGCTCAGCCAGGTACTGCTGTGTGTACGCGCGCGCCGCGATCTTCTCTGCAAGCTCCTTCTCTTTCTTCAGCGCCTCCCTCTGCTGGGTGACTCTTCGCTCCTGAAGTCAAAGGCACATCATTTCTTTTGAGCGTCACAATTCAAATGAAGCCTTTCGTTGAAATTGACCGTTCCTGACCTTTTCCTCTCGGCGCCGCCTCTCCTGCTCCTGCAGCCGCTGCACTTCGGCCAGCTCGGCGTTCCGGCACTCCTGGTAGGCCCTCTGCTGGGCCCTCAGGTAGGCCAGCTCCTCCTCCTCCATCACCTCCAGCAGGGCCTGCTCCACCGTCTTCCCCACCAGCACCTCCACCATCGGCTGCACCTCCCGGTCAAAGTCGAACAGCTGCAGGGGAAGCACGTCGTTAGGTCAGGTCACGTTTAATGGAAGGCGGAGCTCGGAGCTGGGAATGGCGTTACACCCGAGTTATCCGCGCTCCGGTTACATGGCTTGTATTTCGCACATAACACATGAAAAACTAAGATTACATTACAACAGCGCTTACAGGTATAGATGTCAAAAGAAATACTATCCTTCAAACCGATTTAGTACATGAACAGAATATATGAGGTGTGAGCAAGTGAGGATTCTCTGACTTTCCGAGCGTTCCAGTTGAAATATCCAATTCGGAACTTGGAAATTCCAACTTCCGAGTACAAATGGAACGTACCATAATTTTGATGCCCTTCAGTGTGTAAAATGTGCGTGTGTCTACCTCTCCTTCTTCGATTTGTGTCTCGACATCTTTGCCGGTCTTAGCGGGGACGTACAGCGGCGTCGCTGGTTTGTCCAGGAACATGTCGGTTTGACACACCGTGTCTGTGGTCTGGATGATGGCGCTCAGCTCCTCCAGGTACAGCTCTGAAATAAAAGGGCAAAACGTGCATTTAAATAAAAAAAAAACATAGGATGTTGAGTAGATTGCAGAGAGACGCTGCACCTGTTTGGACGTCGATGTGTTGTCTCCCCAGCACCGGCTCGGGGGTTCTGGACTGCAGCCGAAACTGATCCTTGGCCCTCTTCCGGGCCGCGATCCTCTTCCTGAGCTCCTCCTTTTTTTGTGTTTCCGAAGAATCTGAAACAGTCTTTCAAAGGGGAAAAAGACTGTATGACACTGACTGCAAAGGAAAACATGCAATGACCGTAGAAAGTAGAAATTAGAAATTAGGGGTGTCCCGATACAACTATTTCACTTCCCTTACGATACCAATGTTGCAGCCTTGAGTATTGGCCGATACCGATCCGATATCAGCAGGAATCATTCATACTTTGACTTATTTTGTAGTATGGGATGTTAGAAAAGGCTTGATCAAGTGATATTACTCAAACAGAGAACTATAGTCAGCAACAGTAACTATGAGAAAAACTGACCCATTTATTATTAACCAATGGCTTACATACATTTGAACCTTCAACATAGGAGCGGAGTCTGGAATGGACTGCTTGTATCAGTGATTATATCAGAGATTTCAGATGCAGGTCGGTATAATCCGATACTTGCTGACATCAATATCAGATTGGGACACCCCTAGTACACATAATAAAATCAGGTTCATTACATTTTGGTTGCTTCGCTTCGAGGAGGTGTTTCCTCCTCTGGCAACTCGAGGATCGCTCATCATGTTTCCACATTGAACATGTGACCTGCATTGGTAGGAAAGTACGTCCATCACGGTTTATCTCATGAATCAACCTTTTCACTCAGTAGAAAGAATATTGACTTTAGTAAAAGTAGTCATTAGCATAATTCAATAACTCAATATGAACTAACCAAATCTAAACTTACTGATCTGCTGCAGATTCTTTGTATTTGGAGCGGGTCTCCACGGCCCGGGGTCGGCTCGAGTAACTGTAAAGTCCATTTTGATCCTTCTGGGTGTAGGAATTAAAAAAAGCTGCCTTCCCCGCCATGACGCCGTCCCTCAGTGTTCACCCGTTTGAAAGCTGTCAAATGATGAAGTGATTATTGAGCTTTCCAGGGGAGGCAGTGGCAGCGCAGCAATCCTTCAACCTTTTCCAGACTTTGATGATTCATCAAAGCCAACTGATGAGTCATGGGTCTTGTTTTGCTTTTGTTTTTTCTTCTTTCCTCGGTTTGAAAATGAAGAGAGCAGCAGAGGGCCAGAGCGCTGACAAGGGTGAGCAAATGATTTATGACAAACTTCCCTCTTGCAGGTTATGTGATGCTCTGAAAATAAAACAATACATTCTAGTTCACAGAAAAAAAAAAAGTTTAATTTTTACAATAAAAATCAAGGCCTTCAAAATATCTTCTTTCATCAGTCCGTTACAGAGTCTCTCTTCTGGTCAGATGTGGCTGCCTGACAGTGTTTGAAGCTCTGTAGTCTTTGCTCTGCAACGTCGTAGATGATCACTGAAGGGAGTCAAGAAGGGATCAGATGTGTCAATGACCTCAACATCGTCTGTGAGCTTTAAAATATTCAACATCTATGACTTGGTGACTATACAGTAAAATAAACAATAAAGGCCACATATAGTCCTGATGCTTCTGTATTAACTAGAATTGAAACTGTTGGCTGATGCAGGATGTGCAAACAGGAGAGTTCCTTCTAAATAAGTGAGGATATTAGGAGCTCTTACTGTCCAGCAGCCGCCTTGCAATGCGTCTCCTCTCCAGGCGGTTGCTCACCTCGTCCATCAGCCACGGAAGGAAATCACTCTCAATGTCTAACATTCAGAACTCGTGTTAGTTCAAACAATTGCGTGAAACCTAAACGAGTTGTCATCCATTCATCACATTAAACTATAATGTTCCTGCTTTGCAAAGCGCAAAATGACGTTCATACTATTTCTTGAACTTCTTCTGCACAATTATTCCACAAAAATATACAGTATATCAAACCGTGTGGCGGATTATGCAAATAAGCCATGTAGATTGAAGTAACTAATCTCCATTAGTTACTGCAAAGCACTTATTAAAAAAACCTTGACAAACTGAATTAAGGTGTCTGCTGCCTAGCAACGGCCTAATAACTCCCACAGCTTTGAGCATAGGAAATAGTGTGGATGGTGAAAGAAACTGTGGAATACCTAGATTAGAGCCTCAGAAAAATGAATAAATCTCCCATCAAACTTTGATAGGGCTGCTGCCTAGCAACCGTCTCTAATGGCTTATCCAACGGATTAATGGAAAACCCAACGGAATTTACATTTTCGGACCTCTGTTGATAAGAGTGCTGAGTTCTTGCCTCAGTAAAAAAAATAATTCTAATCATTCTTTGAGGATATCTCACTGCCTCAAGCGACTTGGATCTGAATGCTGCCTAGCAACAACCGCCTGCATTCATCACAGGAGAACACGAGGCTCTGGGAAGAGTCTGCTATGGCTTTAGAATCAAAATTTGAGTAACCATAGTTACGAAACCTTAGAAAAACTTCCAAGAAAATTACTGGCCGACTTTCACAGCGGCTGCCTAGCAACACACTCTAGATCGGGAAGCTTTTTGCTCTCACACTGTCAACACTGATCTCCTGCACTAAGACATGCAGGTGTGTGATTGGTGTGATGAAGCTCAGCTGAGGAGCACTGACCTTTCTGCACGGGGTCATAGACTTGGTTCCTCGTAGTTGGAAAGGCTGTTGGCAGCAGCTACACTTGTGTATGTGTGCTGGTAGCGATCTTCTCCGGAAGCTCCCGATGCCTCCTCACCAGCTTCCTCTGTTGGGGAACCAGTTTGAATCTCTCGTTGGCACATTTAACACTTCAAACTGGGCATTTCTGTGTGACGTAAATGATTTGTGACCTTCTCCTCTCTGTGGTTCCTCTGCCCTGTCAGGGAGCTCCTCCAAGGTGGTCTTCTGCTGCTCCTCCACCTCCATCACCTCCGGCTCAGCCCTTTCAATCTTCTGGCAAGAGCAGCAAAGATTTACATTTTTACATGCTTTTGGCCAAAACCTTTCTCTAATAATAACTAAAAGGATCCTACTGTGCAGTTCCAAGCATGTCGAGGGTAAATAAATAGCATGTAAAAGTGTACGTGCGTGTTCCTGTACCTGCGGATGTTTCCGGAGCTTCAGGTTCCGGACTTTCAGAAGGTATCGAGTCGGGAGCTTCTGAATCGTCCTGGGCTTCTGAATCCTCTGCAACTTCTGAATCGCCTTGAGCTTCTTCTGAAGCCGCAGGAACCACTGGAGGCGTCGGCCTTTCGAGGAACTCATCCGTCTGGCTCGCGACATCCGCAGTGATCACGTACATGTCTGGGAGTCAAAGAAAAGCACATCTGTCAGAAACTCCAAGCGCACTGAACACACTGCAGAGACAGAAGCTCCTTGTGAAGTGAAGCTTCACCTGTTTGGACATAAACGTGCTTCTTTTTCAGGGAGACTTCAGGAGCCTTGGTCTCCACAATGATCTGCTCTTTGGTCTTTTTACGGACGACGAGTTTCTTCTTAAGCTCTTCCTGTTTTTGTATCTCAGTGGGATCTGGCTTGATGTTCTGTGACAGGGTAAGTATCGATACTTATTCTCAGATAAAGTGAAATAAATTGGGAGGCAGACCTGGGAGGATCAGTCACAGCCAAATACTTACCGTTGGGACATTCTGGGCAGACAAGTTCCCTCGGTCCAACTGGCGATCACAGTTTGTTATGTTTCCAAAGAATGCCCTAAATTGTGGAGACAAAAACAGAAGTCCTAAATTGTCGTGGTAAATTCTTAACACAGAAGCAGTTTCAAATGTAAGAAGTTGCGGAGACTTACTGTTCTGACAGAGGCTCAGTCGGGCCGCTTTCAAGAGGCCTTGGAAAGCCACCGTAAAAGTCCCGCTTGTTTGCCTCTTTCTGTCTGTACGCATTAAAAAATGCCGGTTTCCCCGCCATAACTGTGCTCGTTCAAAATCTCTCCCTTCAAAGAAGCAAACAATTCAATCTCAATGCTTTGCGACTACATTCGTTGCCCAACTAGGCCTTGAGTTGTGTCTCTACCTTTGACTTTTGCATGTAATCTGCGGCCTGTTGCAGTGACACGCGCAACAAAGGAACCCGACTCGTAAGCGTCTCTCTCGCCTTTGATGGACACTGGTTGCCCGGCGCCAACCTGAGAGACAGTTTCCGGGAGACGTACGGGGACGAAATACATTCATCCAAGTGGATTGAGAGTCACACTCCCGTAGATTATGCAGTAGATTGGGGAAATGGTTATCAAGAGGAGACACTATCTTGGGGACAGCTAGCGTTATGCTTGTCTATATGATTGACATGTAAAACATCTTAAATTTCTAATCAAATTAACCCTTAAAAGTTGCTTAAAAAAACGTTTTCAATCATCCCTCAGGATGAAAAACGTTCCCTCCCTAAAAACTGCTGTAAAAATGACATATATTAATGTTTTTTTCCACATGAGTCAATCTCCTTAATAAACTTCAGCCTGAAATATAAATATATATGTTAAATATTAATTATTTTGGGGTAATTTTAACCCTCTAAATGCCATTTTGTTTACCTAACTCCACAGGGGCGTCTTCTTCCATGAGACTGCTGTAAAAATATCATATATTAGTCTTGTAGTATTTAATATTATAGTCTTGTTAATCAGCTTCAGCCTGAAAGATACATATAAAATATTGACCCTCTAAATGGTTAAAAAACATGTGGACAAAAAACGTCCTCAAGAACTCTTAAGCGTTAAACATTTTTGTTCAATGCTAATTCTAATTGCTCATTAAATCCCCAATACCCTCAGCCACCCACTCACACACTGATGAGAGACAGCAATGAGATGTTGTGTTGATGCGATGAGGCGAATGATTGACACTTGTGAGAGAGTAACAAGGTCTCTTTAATGTGTGTATATCTTACTTTGCAGTCCACAAAATAAAGCCCCACATTATTTCTTTAAAATGAAAATCTCCTCCAGGACGTCTCTGTGACTCAGCCTGTTCCAGAGTCCTTTTTCTCGTCACATGTGTCTGGATGCAGCTTTCTGAGGCTCTCCACTCTTTTCTCTGCAACCTCGTAGATGATCGCTGGAAGAGTCATGAAGAGAGTCATGAAGAGTCATGAGGAGTCAAATATTCACTTCCCTCTACAATAGGTTTTACGTCTATGACCTGTGTAGTCTTGCTATACGGCCACTAGATGGCACTTCAGTGACATCTATGACCCCATAATAATGAGATAAACGCCCTTTTGACATCAGCATCAGCAGAGAAATTCAGAAACCCCACTTTATCCATCATTTTGACAATTATACAATAGTGATATGTGTATTAGAGACGGTAAAACACATGAAAATGTTACAAGTATGATATTATCACTTACTGTCCAGAAGTTGCCTTGCAATGCGCTTCTTCTCCATCCTCTTCTTCACCTCATCCATCAACCACGGCATGAAATCGGACTCAATATCTGGAATTTCGAAGAACAAATGTGAGTTTAAACACCTTCAGATCTCAATGAGGAGAAACAACGTGTGTGTAATGGAGCCCTCATGTATCACAGAGGAGAAGATCAATCAGATGTGATTAATCACGGCAGAAGAGCTGACCTTTCTGCACAGGGTCATAGAAGTAGCCATTGCTCTTCAGTGAGGTGAAGACCGTCGGGATGAGCTCAGCCAGGTACTGCCGGGTGTACGCGCGGGCCGAGATCTTGTCTGCAAGCTCCTTTTCTTTCCTCAATGCCTCCCTCTGCTGGGCGATTCGACGCTCCTGCAGAAGAATTGCAATAAGTGTCTCTTTTTTTGTCTATTATATAACAGGCGGATGATCTGTTTTGGTGTTATTAGAGAGCAGCGCGCGCAAAAGAACAGCACTGTGAGATAAAAGTTGGTTATCAAACACTGATCGTGGCATATTAAAGTCGTTTCTTAGAAGGACGGCATCACATGACTTGCAAGTTGAGATGTTCAACTGATATCCTGCTTCTTTCTGAGTGAAAACAACCTCACAGCACATAATTTATCAGATTAAATATCTCTGTGTGACATTAAATATCAGACCAAAAAAGTCCCTCAAACATGTATCTGCTATGGCATCATTTTGTTTCTTAACTTCAGAAGGACAAGCCACATGGCGGTCACATGGCAGATGTCTATACCTTCACCAGTGAGCTTAGCACTGAGGAGACACATGAATACTGATCCCCCCCCCCCCCGACTGCCCACGGCTGTAGTGA
>CAESWR010000220.1:102388-151967 GCA_903171835.1 Mullus surmuletus | reverse complement strand
CTGAAAAAGACTGAAATCTGGAGTGGGAGGATGGCGAGGAATCCTGAATTATCATTGGTGCATTGAAACACGGGGGTCCGAGAGCCGTTTAGCCCTTTATTGGCGTGTGTAGCCGGATGGCGTGTGGAGGTAGATGGATGATTTCTCTACAAACAATGAAATAAGGTTGAGAACTACACATTTAACTGCTTACTTAGATTAATGCATCCACAATGTTGCTAACGCACTGTTTTCAGGGGCAACTTTGAACTTAGAACAAAAGTCCACGTACCTCAAATTACAATCGCTGATCGGGAATTAAAAATTATATTGAAACATAGCGTGTTCTAACGGGGAGAAACCGAATCCGAATCAAACTAAGGTGGAATGTACGGGGCAGGTCAAAGGTCACACCTGGTGCTTAAATGACCTCTCCCGCTCCTCAGCCCCTCCCCTCAAACACACACACATACACACTTTCAGCCTGAGGTTTTTAACAGTGTCATTAAAATCCAGTGTATTGACGTGGATGAACACAGTCAAAGTCCGTCACCTGATACTCTAATGCAACTCAACAATTTAAATAAAAAAAAATAAAAAAACTGATGCTGGCGGAAGCTTTGTAATAAGCAAAGGCGCTTGATGAGGTTTAATTGATGATCCAGAGCAAACATCTTGACTCATTTCATATTTTCAATCGAGAGTTTCGTGTTTTTGCACGGCTCCTCAGAGCAGGAAGTGGTGGAACTCATTAACATGACACACACACACGCACACACACGTTGCAGCAGTTACGGGACACCTGTCTGATTTTGTGAGTGTGTAAGTAAATGAGTGGAAGTTCACCAGAATGCTGCTTTGAATAATATATTATATATATAACGGTTTTCAAATTAAAGCTATTTTTAGTTCATGTGGAAAAACGTAACACTCGACACTGTGTCTGCAGAATGTGTGAACATTCTTCTACATCTTGAATTACAAAATAACATCAGAAATGACAAATCTTGGTAAGTGTCAAAGCTGTAACATTCATCAATTAATAAAATCACTGTCCATTGATCTTAATAAACTGATGTGAGATCTGGGCTGTAAAATGTTAAAAAAACAACTCATTTCCTCACAAGGGAGCAAAGAAACCGGATAAGTATTAACATTTTAATGAGCTTGAATCAGAATTCTTTTATTTTTATGCATTTTGAAAGGCACTCAAACTGATTAATAAATTGTCAAGTAATCAACTAAGTGTGATAAATCTACGTCCCTCAACTACTGATTTGATGAATGGGGCTTTAATGTGTTTTATGTGAAGTCGACTTTAAACTTTGTAAAGACACTTGACAAAAAGTTAATTTACCAAATCAAAAACTCTCGGCCACCCTCGGCTTCTTCACTTTTTCGCTTCTTGCTTTTGAAAACTTTCAAGAGCAGTGAGTGATGCGTCCGTCGCACCAGTGGAGAAGAAATGACAGGCGCTTTCAATTGCCTGCTGCCACCTGCTGACCAACATGTAGTTCAACTCAGCATACACACACACACACAAACACACAGGAAGAAGAGGCGAGTGGGTTTTTTGCTTTGAGTAGAAAGATAAAGTAGACTTTATTTGATGGTGAAACCTAAGTAAGATCTGCGATTACAAAACAGGTTCCCCACGCAGCTTTGACGTCACAGAGACTGGAATGCTGTACTGACAGAAAGGCATCAGAGAAGACTGGACCTAAGGTGTATGAAAACAAAAAACAAAAAAAGAAGTACAGAGCAGACACTCGGGGTCGGGAGGGAACACCGGTCAATTTAAACACTCTCAGAGGCCGTTTCCCTGTGATCGAGGGCAGTTCATGGGCCGACGTCTGGAGTCTCGGGAAAACAAAACTGTGTTTGAGGTGAGTCTGCGCATGATCGCCGACCATAAAAACCATCCTGCGAGGCGTGTCTTTACTTCATAATTGGCCCTCGCTCGGATATTTAAAAAAAACAACAAAAAAAACCTTGGATTAGACTGTCGAAGGCGCGCGACTGCCACGGACCACAGAAACAACACGCTGTACATTAAAAAAAAACAAAAAAAACCTTAATTTGAGTGGCATGTCCCTTTAAGTAGCCTCCAAACTAACATATACACATATATGCACACAACAAATATACAATCAAAGCCCATCCTGCTTCTATACCATCAGCAAAGTTAAACAATCAGAAATATTTGCCTCGTCAACACTCTGGAACAAAAATGTAGTACTGCAGGTCTTTTTGATTTTTATTTATTTTTGTATTTTAAACCTTTCTAGACAGTTTCAGCGTTTTGAAAAGTACTTCCGCTGCTGAGAGTTACGCGACGATAAACGCTCTCATAAAAGTTATCGACGGGCACGCCGCCGCCGCGGGGAGATAATCGGAGAACTTTTTGTCTGATAAACTCTCGTCATAAAAAAATAACTCGACTGTTTTATGGTCTTTCAGCCCTTCATCTTCTCGCGACCGATCCGCTTCGGCCGCGCTTTTCCTCGTCTATGCATCCGCCCGTCGTCTGCATTAAGATATATTCGTATTAAACTCTCTGAAATATAATCATACTCTTAAATGCTGAACTACGAACTCCGGTCAAAGCTGATAAAACTCATTCTCTCAAAGCCCCGCCTCAATACTTTAGTGTAAATAATCTTATAAAAAGCAGGTGTTGCGTTATAATTATTAGCTCTATGTTTTCACCCGGATAAAAAAATATGCACCAACACCTGAAACACAAAACTAAATTGACAAGTATGACACGTTACCCCATTTGTGAAAAGATTTTCCATAGTTCCGACGAAGTAGAAATACCAAACTAAATTCGAGGAGGTTTTCTTTTGGCCACGCCCCCCTCCCCCCCCCTTTTTTTGTCGTTTTTCTGTTTTTGAATCTCAGACAGGAGGCGCCTCTGCTCCTGATAACAGCCCTTTTCTACGCGTCTAACGATGGGTTCTGGTCCCGTCTGCCTCAATACTCCCAGAGTTCCCTTCTTCCTTAAGGTTTGCACACAAGTGTTGGCAGCAACGAGAGAAAAGAGATACACAGAGAAATTAAGAGAGAGAGAGAGAGAGAGAGAAGCACATTTAAAAAATAGACATCTTTGATTTGCTATTCAGCTCGTCTAAGTGCAGAACGATCGGAAACATTAAATTCAAGTCATTACTTTCTCCCCGCCCGTTTTCATACACAGAATACAACAAAATCAGACAAATCAACAGGATACTGCAGCCGTACTGTAACATCCAAAAATAGTCTTAAGTTGAAATATTTCTTTTTTTTTTTTTAACTTTATTTGCCAAAGAGGAGCTGGCATTCAAAGTCACTATAAGATTTTAATATACTGCTGAGGTGTAATTTGTGTCTCCCTCCCCCACTCCCCCCCCTCCCCCATCTCTGTAGCTCCTCCCCCTCACGGTCCTGAACACGGCCTCAAACCGTTATGGAATTTTTTTTTTTCTTTTCGTGTGTGTGTAAAATGACCTGACATCCAGTGTCATTTGGCAGTTGGGGCGCTCTCATTGGCTGCCGGAGTGTCGTCGCGGTCTTTGTTGTCCGTGGCGGTGGCGGTGGCGGTGGTGGCGGCGGTGGCGGCCTCGTCCTGGTTGTCGTTATTGTTATTATTACTATTACTATTGTTGTTGTTGTTGTTGTTGTTGTTCTGGACGCTCTGGAGCCCGTGGCTGTTGTTCTGCACCAGGGTGGAGTTGCTGAGCCGCAGCTCGTCCAGCTTCTTCCACAGCTCGTCGCGCTCCTGCTCCTTCTTCTTCTCTCTGGACACGACATCCGCACAAGTTTATCAACAGGAAATGATGCAGTTTTATTTTTGTCAATGCAGGTTTCCTCCACAACCTCTTACATTCAAAGAAATACGAAAATAAGTGTGTTTTAGAGCTGGGCGATATGGACCAAAACTCCTATCCCGATATATTTATGCTGAATATCGATATACAATATATATCTCCCGATATAAAAAATATCTTAAATAAAAATAGCCCCCAAAATAAAATGGGCCAATCTTTGTTTTGAAATAAATATAAGAAAAGTAAAATATCTGTTTATCTTTTTAGATTACTTTGACAACTGAATAGCTTATTAAAATCAAATTACAGGTTTAATGTGTTTTGGTGTAAAATCGTGGTTTTTCTCAGGCGCTCTCCTCACCGTTGCCTGTCCGCCTTGTAGGAGGAAGTCAGCTCATCAAACAGCGTACAGTTCATCTCCATCAGCGTCTTCAGCACATTGTAGACCAGAGCTACGATTGTCCTGCGGCACAAAACGAGACACATCAAACTCTGCAATCAATGTATCAGACAAAGTGCGACTGCTCGTTTATCCGCTGACTGGAAGGTGAGTCAAAGTCGGAGTACGTACGGGTTCCAGTGCTCTTTGGAGATTCTGTACAAGCTCCCGAACATGATGGGCAAGACCTTGTCGATGTTCTCCTCGATGAGGCTGAGGATGTACTCATTGTTCCAGAAGTACAGCGCTCGCTCCGCTACCTGTGAGCGCCGGGGACACAAAAGTTTTGAGAAAATCTTGAAAAAATTCAATCTGATGTGATCAAAATGTCTTCGATGATTGACTGTTAAGTAACGCAAATCAGCAGTGCTATCAACACTCAAGTACGTTTCAGTGAATAATAAGACTATGGCTGTGTCCGAAATCATTCACTCACTCATATAAGGTTTCACTATGTAGAGGATGATATAGTGAGCTTTCAGACACTATACAATGTCACTGCTGTTGCACCATTACGATGTGTGTGTGGCGGCTCCCCTGCTTATCCCATTATCCTTTCCACATTACTAAAAAGGCATGATTTTGTAAATGGTCATGAAATAATTAAATAAATAAATAAATAAAGTTATGTTGAAAAAAGCCTTCATATTTTCGCACACATCATTTTTCTTTTTCTTCTTGAGTGGCGCCGCCGGAGACGCAATGCAAGATGGGATATCCATATGAATGACAATTGGATGGTCACTACTTCTTGTGATGCTTTATGGGAAATTTTGAGTCGCCTATATAGGGCATTGAATTTGATCACTAAGGTTTTGGACACCACTACAAAATGGTATAACCCCCATATAGGGCCCTAAATAAGGGTTAGGGCCCTATATAGTGGTTAGGGGGGCAGATTCAGAGACAGCCCGTGATTCCAGTGGTGGAGATGTAGCACCCTCTGCTGGACAAACTACACTTGTCTATTACTTACACTGATGTAAAGGCCGGCATTAGCTGGCGTCAGGCTCTACTTTTAACACCATTGCCTCTCTGTGGTCTGCAGTTATCAGGTCAACAAACTTTATTCACATTTTCTTGTGCTTAAAATACCAGAATTGAATCACTTATTTTCAAAGGGGCAGAGAAAGAAAAAAAGGGAGCTTTTTTCTACCTGAAAGTGTGGATTGGCCACACATTTAGAGATCTGCTTGAACAAAGGCTCCTGGATCTTCTTGAACTGCGTGGGCTCAATGACGTCCAGAATCTCCTCGATCTCGCCCAGGAACATCACCTACAAAGGAGGAGACGTGCAGAGAGATGATGCAACGCAACGACCTGGGCTGACATCATGTGCTCTGTGTTTTTATAGGCTGTACCTCTTTCTGACTGCAAGTTTTAGGCCAAAACTTCAGCAGCCCCCGAATCACCTGCACACATAACAGAGAAATTACAGCTCAGATCTATAGAATGCTTTAAAAAAACACCTTTAAATGCCTGTTTGTGTGGGTAGATGGTAGCACCCACTACAGCTTTCTTTCTCTGCAGCAGAGACTAATTTTAGGCTTCCAGGCTTTGTGCTTTGAGTGGGAGGAGAAGATTTCAAAAAGTACCGGTTCAGTGAGTGTAGGATCCTTTTCCAGGAACTGGACCACACAGTAGGCCAGCTAAGAGAGACAAAATAAAGAGCATCAGTGCACCTCCTGATCCCGGATTGCATCAGGACAACAGAGATGTACCTGTATCAGTGTTTATTTGGCACCAACATTAAAAAAGAACAGGAACAAAGAATGGGAAAGACTTATAATCACGGCAATGATTGGTATTTCCATTCAAAATCCACTAGAAGGTGCTGTGGTACAAGAATTAGACCATGACCTTGCCAGGAGTCCTGGCAAGTAAACCTAAGGTTTAGTTACACTTGCTGGCAAATCTGTGTGCTGCCTTAAATTATTCAAATCATGCTTCAAACAGTTTCAGGAATTCTCAGACAGAAAGACAGGAGGGCTGTGGAGAGACGTTCCTACCTGGGCGTGGAACAGGGCCAGTCCTTTAGCCGTGTGTAAGGGGATGAGCACCTTCATCAGGAACTGTTTGTGCTCGGCCTTCAAAGGGAGCGCGAAGCCGTTGATGATGCTGCGGATGAGAAGGGGCGACACAATGGGGCATTCATAAAGTGGACAGACAACACTGAGCCGTTAACCTCATACACACTCGCTCTTACGACATTTACGGCGCCAAATAGCTGCATCGGCGGGACCTGAGGGAGCTTGAACGGTGGATAGAACTGGACTCTGGGTACAATTTCCATGCCACTAATCAATACATGTCTTATAATGAACCAGAGAGCTTCAGAAAAAGATGCTATTTCATATGTAAAGTAACAAAACATAGAAATTCAATTTTGTGGTTGGTCTGAACTAAATCGGCAGCCAACCAGTCATTCCCAGAGTGCATCTGCCACATTCCTTGCTCATGAGGGCAATTTGACGGGTGGGTCAGCTTTGCTAACCTGGACGATGACGAACAGTCCCTGGCTATTTCATAAAGGAAACTCTGAGGCGCCGTAATCCTTCGCGTTCCACACTCCTACGCTGCGGTATCCGCGACACGCCCACTTTTCTACAATCAAACTGGATTCCTCCCAATGCTCTTACTCACCTTCCCAGAATTTCTAGCAACTCAGCAACTCCGTTGAAGTGTTCCGTCTCGTAGATGAACCTGTGATGGCAACAGAACGGGGATGATGAGACACGTTGAGCTGATGTTGAGTGGAACTATAATCTGCTGATCTGAGGTTAAATTTCAAGAGCTACTTCCACAAGCTAAATACCGAGGACGTGAGCACAATTAAATATTCAGGGTTTGGAGCTAAAGCAGGTTACACCCCCCCCGCCACGGCCGGTTGCCCACGTCCACGTAGCCACGTACCTACGGTATGTGCAGACAGTGCCTGACAACTGCGACACTATTTTTATCCCCAGTGGCAGATGGTCAAAGTGGGAGCTCCCGTTTTGCCACCTTGCCTGTTGGAAACGACATCAAGTGCCCCCTGCTTCAATCATCTAAATCCCATTGTTACATAGCAACGGGAGCGGTAAAGAATCAACACGCCGCCAAACCCACTTTACCCCTTATCACTCTCCCGATGTCGAGCTGCGATGGGTCTCTCCGGGCTGAATAATTCAATTTCTTGACGAGGAAATGAGTTTGCAGGTGAATATCAAATATGTGCACATTGGAGATCATGGTAGCAAATGTATAACAGTATTTTTTTGTGTCTTATTTAAGTGAAGCGCGGCAATAATGAGATGTTTTTGTAAGGGTAAGAATGAGGGACAGGGGAGTAAAGAGAGACACACTGGGGAGTGTAATACGGAATTATTCAGAACAGGTGTTAAATACTAAATAAATCATAAACCTTCACGGGGAAACTGTTTCAGTAGGAGTGAAAAACGTCTTTAGAGTATTCAACTCATCATTATTTCCTCTGCTCCTCAACCTGCAAACAGCTAAAACTGCAGAGAAGTTCAGAAGTAGAAACACATGACAAGACTCACGGAAGCCTTTTATTCCACTCTCATGCTTCTCAGTAAACTTGCACATTTTTCTTAATAATTGGCCCCAATGCACGCACTTGAAAGACTGGAAATTAAATAAATATATGTATTGTTCACCTTACTTTCAGGAGTTGGATTGCTTTAGTGTAAATACACAACTTTCCCTGGATGATGCCGCACTCACCGTAAAAAGATGTTGTTGATCTGCTTCCTGATGAAGGCCCGCAACCCCAGGAACTTCCCGTAAATCCGATGCAAGATGGTCTTGAGGAAGTCCCTCTCCCTGGGGTCCTCGCTGTCGAACAGATCCAGGAGCTACAGGGTTCAGAACATAGATCAGGAAAACATACATTCCGATCACACTGGGCAACACTGTCTTATTTTTCCACGATTTCATGTAAGTGAACTTTATCTGCACAATTTGCTCTCTTCAGTGTATGAGGGTAGATTGTAACACCCCCCACCCCCCCCAAACACCATCACATGATGCACTTCTCTAATTAATTACAGCAAAGCCACCGCACAATGTGGCCGATCAATCGATCAGCCCGATGACAGACTGCCGACTTATCTCATTCTCAATATCATCAATGAACGACTCATTCAATGTTTGTTTCTCCTCCAAGCACAGAAAAATGTTCTTTAAGTTAAAAAAAAAAAAAGTAAAAAGAAGGCTTATTTGCCAGACTGTGCGGGACGCCGCCGGACACTTGTTCTCCACATCGCCGAACGAACCAGCAAACTTTTCACCCAAGGATAAATATATCCTGCGCACCATGGGGCTAGCATTTATGTGGAGAAAAAAAAGTATGAATAATAAAGCTTAATTTAGCAAGCTACCAACACGTTATATAACGAGTGAGCGGTTTATGCGTCTCAACGCTGTGGATTGTAAATGCATGTGTAACCCCGGCACGGAGCAGCTATTTGCAGCAACATGTGATGAGTCATTATTTCAATGCTGTTGAGTGCCGCCTGGCCAATGTCACAGAGTTCAAAAGGAAAACATTTTTCTCCCCCCTCCCCAGCTCACCCACTGTGGCGCTTATCTGTCCGTTAGCGTGCCATCAGCGCCCCGGTGACGAAACTATTTTTAAACCCTGCGTAGATCAAGGAAAGGGTTCCATCATGCATGTTCCTCTGCGCTAAGGTACACAAATGAAGTCCCTGAAGTTACATGGTTCCACCGATCCCGCTGGGTTATTAATAAGCGGCTCGTTGAGATATCTCCGGGGACATCGCAGTGATTGTTTAAGAAGAAGGGAAGCGGTGGTTTCTGCCAATTCCATTATTATTTCTCCCGGAAGAACACGACGCCCTCCAGTTACAACACTCCATTGTGACTTTACATACCAAACGCGGCACTGTATCTGTTACCATGGCAACACACGGTCATAGTATTACAAATGATGTTGATGTCTCGAGATGCCCTCTCCTGATCTAGAAGGCGTTATGGTTATTATACATGTTATTTCTCAAAATATCAGGGAGACCAAACTGATATTCACACGATCAAACCGTGATTCAGCAAGCGGAAAAACCTCCACTGTGCCCGATAAATCTGACACACTTTAACCTCAAACCTCAACAGTTTCTGCTCTTCATCATCATAAATCTGTAAAATATTCATACAGATAAAAACTTGACAACTTAAACAGAACATTTAAGCCACTCGTTTTCTTTTTATAGTCTTTTTATTAGTGTAGATGTCCTGCTCTGTCTGAGTTATATCACTTGAAAGATTTTGTGTGTTTAGTGCAGCTTGGCCTCATCTTATTTTATACACTTATATAAAACCTTCCCTAAAGTAAGAGAGATGTGGTCTTTACCCGTTTACCTGAGTCAAATCTTAATTGAGATTTCGATTTGTCCTCCTAATGATCATGAAAAAAATTTAATCAAGAAAGGACTTTTGTTTATTCAAGGCATGTTCATTGTCAATTTATTTTGTATGTTTATTAAATGCAGCATCTTTCCTCTGCTTTCAATATTGAGGGGAAAAAAAGTGATTATGCTTCATTGGATAATCCAGCAGCCCTGTGACCTGCACAATGCCAATCAATGAGTACAGAGTTGTGTGATTGTGGGATTCCTGAGCCATCCACAACAGCAGCAACGCCACTTTCTTTTCACCTCAAGCCCTAAAAAACACGGAACCATCCACACGCACATTCCTGCAAAAACTTTCGGCACCCATTGTTCAAATAACACCTCGAAGTTTGAGACTGTTCCATTTTGCTGAACAAGGCAGCCCCCGCTGGCAAGAATTTTGAGGAAAAGTAGTATCTGTGTCAGCTCCAGATTAAGTATGAGGCATTTTACAGGAAAGAGCTTCAGCAGCTATGGGGAGCACACGATGCCCCCCCCCGGGACGCGGCTATCGCCCAACACCATCATGGCCAATCAAAATCCCGTTTCAATTACAAATGTGTCACATAACAGAGCCTGGATAAATGCAGTTTCATGTGTACTTGAGTACTGTATTCCATCTATTGAATGCAACTAATGGACTACTAACAAAGCTCCATTTCTATGTTTGCTATTTATAAACCCGGACGGACACTGACACCACTGTGACAAGCAGGACAATGTAATGTGCAACCTGAAGGTTAATCTGCGCTGCATCAAGCATGTCACCACATTAGCTGCAACATGCACTCGTGCTGGCAAATTAAATTGAAAACATTGCTGAGAAACTGATAATGACCTGCTTTCATTTTAGCAATATTTTTTTGAAGTGAGGCTGTGAAGTACAGGTGTGAAGCAAATAAAAGAAATATGAATACGACCACATGCCTTTGAGGACCTCAATTATTTTTTATTGTTCGCCATAAAACTGAGAAAAACACATGCCTTCAGGCCAAGGCTCCTACATAACAAAAAAGGCCTAAAATACACCCAGACCACGTGCCTGGCCACATATTCCACTCTCAGCATCACATATGGTTGTTTTCCCATATCGGGCTGTTTTCTAGGCAGCAGCGATGTTTAGGCGGGCAGGTGAGAGTGTCTGAGATGTATGAACAGCGGTGGACGTGACGATCCAAAACCGCATGTGTCCACTTTGTCCTCTAGCGAGGCAGTCAACCACCATCTCCTCCGCTGCAGCGAGTATGTGTTTGAACATCAACGCTGCACAAATTACCACGACT
This sequence comes from Mullus surmuletus, assembly GCA_903171835.1. NCBI lineage: Eukaryota > Metazoa > Chordata > Actinopteri > Syngnathiformes > Mullidae > Mullus > Mullus surmuletus. The sequence continues at coordinate 141,046 of CAESWR010000220.1, read as the reverse complement.
TATCACGGCCGGGCAGCGGGCCGTAATTGCCGCCCAAACCTCCGCTTCCTTACCATTCGCTCCGACCACAGTCCTCCTCTCTCCTGCTGAAGAGTAAACAACAGGCAGCTATTTAAAGCTCCCCCCACGACACGCTCACATCATGGAAAGTCGGTGCAGGCACCTCGGATGTGGCCCAGCCAACATTCCAGGCCCTGTGGTCTCCCCGTTAGCTGCTGCTTCTGCTCTGTGGCTTCACAGGCAAAGTGAAGCGCCGCTGCAGTAGGTGGGTACCGAGCCAGGACACATGCAGCCTAATCGCTTATGGTCATTAACGGTCTGACTCACCCGGGCAGGCGCACTGTGTTGGTAATCGCTGCTGGAAATTCATCTTTTTCACCTTGCAACACTGCTGTCAAAGAGCCAGCTCTCTAACATACGACACTACCTCCGAGTATCAGAGGCAAACGCCGGTGAGTCCCGGAGTCCACCTGCTGTCCGGCCGCTGCCTTTTTTAGCAGCGTCACCGCGCGCCGAGCACGGCCGCATGACAACAAGGAGGGCTGTAAATGTTCAGACGGACAACATTTACTAAGTGCATCACAATGATGGAAACGGGGGAGTAATGGAACAGGGAGAACATTAAGCAAGCAAACGTGATTTGTTTCTGCTCGCTCATCTGACACTCTTGGCTCTGTTCCTGAGCGCTTTAAACCAGACACCGCTGCGACGCTCTGCACTGTCCACGCCGACTGAATCTTGATCAACTCGCTGTCAGTAGTGGTGCGGCGGAAAAGCTCTGTGAAATGCTACGACATTAAAGCTAATGCCAACTTTTTTTTATTCTAGTGAAAAGACACATTAGAGGATGATGTAGGAGTTTAGTGCAGACTGCCACTGGGTGGTGTCATGCAAACCGCTGTCGTCATAAAACAAGTCGAAAACATGTTGATTCATTCGAGTTATCTGAGGAGAACGGCGCTGATGCCGTGCAGGCTTTTACCTGGAGAACAAACTTCTGGTCGATGTAGCGCTTGGCAATGCTGGGCTGGAAGTCTGGATTCTCGAGGAAACGCAGGAGGAATTCATAGACAAGCTGGAAAAAGGGGGAAAAAACCCAAACCAAAACACAATTAATGACACAATGCAAGCTGTGCCGTTTAATTAATAGTAAATTTTTTAGGGTGTCATGTGGATTCGAAAAGAACTGCGAACACACATCGTTCCTCTCTTTTAGGGGCAAGTTCTTATTGCTGCATATGCTACCTTTCACTGTCTATCACTGTCTCTGTTCACACAAACACAAGCGGACCAGCAAACCGTCAGATCCTCACTTGCATGTGTGGCCATGAAGCCTCCAGAGTGGGCTCGTCCTCCTCAGGGTCAAAATCTGGGTTTTCACTTGGCGCGAGCGTCCGGAAAATGTTGGTGCAGATCTGTGGGAAAAGGAGGTCACAAAAATAAAGGGTTAAAGAGGAGAGAAGGGAGGTGACCTGTTATTTACAATCAATAAGTAGGACTTTCCGAAAGTGCCACTGAGATGCAACGCTGAAATGACGAGCAATATTTACTGATCTATGTGACAGATTGTTCAGTTCCATCAGGGTTTGGTTAGTTTCCAACACACCCTACTCTATGATAATGACTTCAAGAATACTACTGGAAACAACGCACAGTATTGACCTATTACATCCATTGTTTCACACAACCTGCATGTATTGCCACATGAATGAGTAGGGGCATATGTGGTATTTACAGAGTCGTACCTAAAACAGCAAACCAAATCAACAAAGTGATCCACCTGTTGAGCCGTCTGGGCGGTTTTCTCTGAAAAGCAGCTGTTAAAGTAAATGGGTTTGGGCAATCTGATTAGGAAACCAGGTATGATCTCAAATCCGCCTGAAATTAATTCAGTGATGTGAATTTCTGCAGAACCAGTCGCACGAAACGAGACAAACCCAACAGAGGCAAGTCACTCCGACTTTCTTCCTCACTATTTCCGATCATGTTAAATTATAACGGAGATGAGTAATGACACCCACAAACACAGAGGGGCTAAATAAAAACCATTACTAATTCTGCGTGTGCCACAACTGCCGATTAACATTCCGTGCCAAAGACAATGATTGTAGACAGGTCGCAGCCACCTCTATCCCACCTTGTTATTTTTAGCAAGGGTAAATTTGAAGAGTGACACACACCATGGAGGAGAGCAGGGAAAGCTGGCATTATGTGATTGGGTAGACATCTGTGCACAAGCGTGCTCGCAAGCTGGAGTGGTAAAGACCACATTAAATTAATTGTTGGCAAACCCCAAAAACTTAAATGATACTAATGGGAGAGGAAAACTGCACAGGGATTTTAAACAGAGAATTGGCCCAGAATCATCAACTTTAAAATTTTTTCAGAGGTCATTAAAGCTGGATGCATAATGTTGACGCTAACGAGATCTGAGAGCAAACAGGTTCCTCATTGGATTCCAAGGCTTAGATTCCAGTCAGTCATCCATTAAAGCGTTCATTATCAAGGAGCAGTGAGAATGTGAACTCTCTTTAGCTTGTGACCAAAACTCTGTCTACTTAAAACCTTCCCACACAGGTCTATGCTCGGTCAGGTTGAGGTTGCCGAATGTGGTTATACACAACTCATTCATCCCATCAATGCCAGAATCCAATTGGACCAAACATCCAGAGTTGGTCGACAAGCCGCATCCACATCTCGGTTTGCTGTCTGCACTTCTATTGCAGCCTGATCTTCTTGCTGCCAGCTGAGTGTAATCCCTGGTATCGTGCTGCTGTAGCCCATCCCCTTCAAGGTTGGATGAGCTGTGCATTCACAGATGCCCTTCAGCCCTACAGTGAGCTGAGCAGTTATTTGCCTGCTTGTGGTCTTCCTGTTATTTTAGACAGTCTGACACACACACACACACACACACACACACAAACACACACACATACACACGTGCAGCTGGAAAAGCCATCTGCCAATAACAAGTGCTCAAAGTCACTTAAAAACCACCCATCACAAAACAGCAGCGTCTTGGTAGAAAAACTATCGATCCGCTGAGCACTGTGGGGGAAATGATGCTGGTGCCAAGCTGTCTTCAATATCGCTTGACGTCATGGATTGTTTTTACTTTGTTGGCACCGTTAAAACTTTGGCAATGGCAGTGTGTTGGCATGGCTTTGCATCAGTGTCCGCATTGACAGTGGCTTTAAGCATTCTGACGGCGAGATTAAATGTCCTCAAGGATCTACAGCAAGTCCAGTTGTTGACTCATCCAATCTAGATATAGTAGCAGAAAATGAGGGCTGCCTACACACTTTATGCATAAATTTGCTCCTTTGAAGCTTCGCCGTGTAAAAAACATTTTGGTACAACTACACAATGAGGTTGGACATACGTTGGCTTTTCAGATATTATTATGCAAGTCACCTTCTGAAACAGCGTTGCACCCCGCCCATTAGCTTCATGAGCTGACAATTAACCACAGGACTTTCATGTTAAATAAAGATGCCGATGTAGCTCACCAGAGATCAACTGATATTTCGTGCTTTTAGTTTTACTGTATGTGATCATTAGGCATTAGGCGAAGTGGAGGCATCGGAGAAGGAACAGGTGTGCCAGTAAAACACCTAAACTGATGATATGACAGGAATTTAGATGAGTTAGCAGCGTGTACACTCCAAAGTGTTTTGCTTCAATTTGTGGATCCTGGAGTGTAAACTAATTAAACAGACCACTGTACTTCAATCAGCAAAATCATATTTGAACCTGACTCTAAGTTGGTCGGGCCCTTCTTTGGTGATATAACCATCACATAAGTGTACTTCTTCTCTCTAAATATTTCATAGCAGCAATTTTCAAATGTACTCTCCTGAGCTTGCCTCAATGTGATGCACTGCATTGGCTGAGCTGATTGAGTGCATTACCAGACAGGATTTGCACCTCTGTGTGATGCCCATTTTGTGAGAGAAGAACATTCAATTGACTGCTTTCAGGCACACACATGAACATCAAATGAACTACATAATGAACCAGTACTGTAAAGCCTTTCTTCAACAAAGATCAGAAGAATGAAATGTGAAGTTGCAGACATGCCCAAGCTACTGGTTTGCATTGAGGCTATTAATCTGTCTATTCTTTGGCCTACAATCTCTGCCTCAAACTACAACATAATGGGTTACATAAGTTATCACACAAGCATCAGGAATGCTTATTTAATTCTCTCTGTGACTTCCCGATACTGAAAAATAACTACAGTTCGAACAAAACAAGAGAAAACAGTGTGGGAGGACAGCAAACATAAGTGTGTGATAAATTCTCATGGAGGATAAAAAGGAAATAGTCATCTTGGCGTTTGTGCGTGACAAAGTGTGAAAAGTGAGCCTGTGGGATTCAAGGCCTGTTCCCAAGTGACGGCGTGGCGAGTGAAACCAGCGTGCCGATGACACGAGTCGGCAGCTCAGTGAGAGTTCAGTTTGTGGGTGCATTATCATTATTCACACCTAAACAAATCATTTAAATCCCATAACTATGAATCTTCGCTCGTCACTTGGGGGGGTCTAAAGTGTTGTTGGGATTCATTCGGTAACACTGGCATGATGTAACGATGGATATGGAGCAATGTCAGTGACGAAACATGGAGTGAGGCCAATGTCCCTATTTTGTCCTTAGTGCACAGCCAGCTAGTTTAGGAATGGCTCTGGGCCATATCATTATTTGCCGTGACATCTGTATGGTGATGGGCAGACTGAGGGCAGGTCTTACAGTGGGTGTGTCCGTGTGAGACATCACAGCCCAGCATTGTGTCGCAAGAATCTGAAGTGGGTATTGTTGGCTTTTTATTTCCCCTTTCTAAATGCATTGTATAACAACTGTATTGGTGTCTGCACAAGTGTTTACGGCTCAATCTATTTCTGATACAATACTGAGGTAATTTCATATTATTTCATATTTGTATACTTCAACCTGTAAGCAGCATCATCCGTATGTTTTGGCCCAAACTATGGCTCGAGTGTATCACTACATCTATCAGTGCAATAGTGGCAAAACATTAGCGAAAAGGTGTAAATGATGGCATTACAGCTGGGTTCAGATGGCCCTGCCGTCTCCTCCCTAGAACAAGAAATGAAGTATTCAATCTAAATTAAAGTTATTTTCTACATTATACTTTTCACGCTAATTATGGAGTTGGCAGAAGAGCCGAAACCTCCTTTTTACAGAGATGAGAAGCCCCTTAACAACCCTGTGATGAAAGCAGTCCTTGCTGCAGCGGAATAATGGGCTACACTTTAAACGCTCACCTTTTCATTATCATGTGATGCCAAGCATGGAGTATCGGGGAGAGCTATTATCAAGCCATCTCTCTCAAAGTGCAGCTGTTATTTGTCTAACCTCATCCTGAACACGGCCTGGGTCCACCTCATGTCGATAAGTGAGATGATGAAGAAAAACATCAACAGTGTCCGTGGTCCGGCCAGAGGTTTACACTCAGCCTGGCATGGCTACTGGAGGTCACAGATATCACTGAGCAGGATCCTAACTGAGTTATGCTCAGCTCATCATTTGATGGATGACTGGTTGATTTTTGTCTGTTACTACATCAACGTTAGGATCAATTTATTGGTTTGCCACTTCTAACAGCAACCGCATACCATGTGTTCATACTTCTTACTTTACTCAAACCAATTTCTTTAAAGTTCAGTTACAATTACTATGATGTACGAGTGTTAATATTACCAATTGTTTTATTACTCTGACAACAGATTCAGGGGGGCAATTCATCAAGCAATGTTCCCACCATGACAACCATCATTTCTTCTATTTATCTCCTATACATCACTATTTGTCACCAAGTGTATATCAAACAGCCTTTTGAGTGCAGAATAAAAGGCGTCTATATGAAAAGCTAACCTACAATGCAAGTTGGATATTTTCTATATAGAGCTGTCTGTGAACATAAAAACATATAAATCCATTATGTTGATCAGGGTTGCAGACGTTAAATGCTAGGTGGAAAATAACTGCAAGGATGAGTTTCAAAACACCATCATAAAGTGTGTCTGAATAGTGCTATTCATACAAAGATGGAGACATATGACTGCTCTCCTAATTGCATTAGGGCAGGGAATGTCAACCAACAAGCCTCTAGATTCACTACATGCGGGAAGTGAATGAACGAGAAACTCTCCTATCTGTCTGGATGATGTTCCTAATGTAGTAATTTGGTGCGAGAACAAGCTCTGAGGAATATCATCGCGCCTCTGCAGCATCTCATCCGTCTCATTTTTGCTCTTGACTGCGGAGATGCCGCTTTACCAAAGTAATTATGTTGGGCTGCAATAAACTGCGGTGGTCTAAACGGAGCCCCGAATCAATAGTTGCAAAGTATGAAATGGATTATTGCCAGGAGCCCATCAGTAATCTGAAGACTCCTTGACTCAGCGGTGGATCTGATCGTTCGTCTCCATCACGATAATCTCCGGTGTGGAGTGAATCACTGCGGCACCAAATACAGTACTGACTGCTGCGTTCTAAATGTTGCACATGAGTCATTATTGTACTGTAGGAGGGAACTGGGCTGTTCAGGGCACCTGCTATATGAGCACAGATCTGTGCCATGTTGGCCTGAGATACTTTTGGGGGGGCTGGACTGTTTGTCAAACAGTCTATTTTCTTGACAGGAAATGTGTTGTATATAATATTCTCACCATCCATGACATCTGCTCTGTGAATGCATTCAGAAATGTAGCAATTTTAGCAGATATCCAAAATAACAGCAAAGATTTGACATTTTTTAAAGGTTTAAAGTAATGTTTCAATTGAATTAGTGTAACAGACTGATAAGCTATGAGTCAAACAAGCATGACAAATATATATATATATATATATATATATGTAATAATATATATACATATACATATAATATATATGTGCTGCTCATGAAGAATGACAGATAAAACATTTATGAAAGTGCTAAATGAAGAGAATTGCAGCAAATATTTATGGCCAATAATATTAGCAGAATATTACTTTTTGTCAGGGCTGTTTGTGGGTATTTCTTGCTTCTCTGCCCCTCTCTCTCATGTCATCTGCTCTGTCTATCATCATCAACATATATTCATTATCTATACTGTGTATCCTTAACAGGCTCATAGACAAGCTCTCGACAAGTTGTCAGTCTGTCTTTTCCATTTTAGGGCTGCGGGAAGAAGCCGGAGCCGACCGAAGCTGCATCACCATTAGCAGAAAATGCACACACGGAACCCCCCCCCCCTCCGCTAAGAGTTGCAAAACAAAGACATTATGGACATGTTAACAACAAATACGAGTGTTTTCTGTAGTAGGGAGGGTAAAATTCCATTGGAGAATAATTCTGTAAGTGACTTATATGGTCTAATGTTTCCGCAGCAACTAACATCTTATGATTTAAAACTACATTTTTCCTGCCTGATGTCTGACATTTGACAAAACGACTTTCATTAAGTCCACATGTCTCACTCAGTGAGAGTTGGAGAGAGAAAAGGGGCTTAATGGAGGCAGGATGTATATGCCATCATACACCTCTGCTGCTGACATGGCAAAACCCATCTAGACACCCGACCAGCCTCCATCTCGCTGCTGTTTGACAATAAACACTGTTAATACCACATACTTAACACTTCTAAATGAACTGTGGACAAACACCTTCAAGCCCACACTAGAAATCCTGAAAGCTGCTATTGCTCTGGGTTTTTCACAGCTTCTTGCTAAACGGATGATGGATAGAAGTAGGGAGGAAATCACAGTGCTGCATCCTCACCATGTTGGTGATCTCCGGGTACGCCGGCTCCACCAACACCCCTCTGTTGGTGGACACATAATCCACCAGCTCGTTAAGTGTGGCCCTCTTGATCTCCTTGCTCTTGAGGTCTATGACCGAGTCCAGGAAGTCAAAGAGCATGCAACATTGCTGGAGTTTCTGGGTGAAGAGTTCCTGCTGCTCTGTGGATGGGGCATCTGGGAAAAGAGAGGCGGGACATGGAGCTATTGTTAGTACACACTGGAAAGTGCAATCCACCGATTTATGCAAACAGATTTCAGAGCACACATTTCGTAACTTCTGGGGTGACTAGCTTCCGATATGCATTAGCAACACTTTTCTTTCATTTTTGACATGAAGGAACGTTCAAAGTAATTTAAATAAAACCCCTAAATAACTTATTTAATGAATGATATTACAAGTGGTGGACAAAATAAGGTGCGGCATTCTGCCCCACAGAGGCAGTGCAGTTGTTCCCAGCTTTGATTGTAAAGCCTTTTATGGATTAGACGGTGAGTGCGTTCAGGGTTATTAGAGCTGTCAAACTTGACCCCAGCTAAGCTATAAACAGCATTTGGCAGGCGACCAGAAATGCAGTGACACACTGTACACTGATGTTCTGTTCTGGCAAAGCAGCAGCAGCCCCCGAAACAGAACTCTTTCTGTAACGGTGGGAGGAGAAGCACGGCTAACGTGCTCCATCGCGCAGGACTGATTTACAGGACCCCGAGGAACCGGACACCAGCAGGGTGGGAGGTTATGCAAATACAGGAGCCATCCACACCACCTGTTGACACCAAGAAGCATCATTGTAAATACCTTCATGAAAATTTATGTCAGAACACTAATGGTGTAAATTACACTAATTATTTTTTATTCTTCACCACCATTCTGAAAAACATGCAGGCCTTATCAGGGATTTATTGATATGCCTGAAAGAAATCCAGCTGTGTGGTCGTGTGGTGCTATAGGCTGCTGTTACAGTAAATGGCAACAACTGTCACGCTGCAGCTTTTCTTATTGAATGATATTATGCAACTGAATCTGCATCACTCTAAAACACCGCGTGGCAGGCGACAATGCACAGTCAGGCACAGCCAATAGGTTTTCACACCTCATGAAAATGTTCCAGTGGTGTTGACGGCTGACGAGGTACTTACGCAACTGAACTGTAATGGGTCAGACCACTGACTGCTGCTCGCAGTGAACTCAGTCTTCGTGCAGCCGGCGACTCCCGAGCCCGACTCGCTCGCCCCGCTGCACTGCATTAATGCCAATTTTCCAAAGTATCAAATCTCAAAGGATTCCGCATCGAAAGGGCAGAGTAAATACCAAACTAGAAAGGAAAGAGGAGAGCTATGCCCCTGCGGCCCGTCTGCTCTGGTGCTAACATGACATACAACTAGCTCGCATTTCTACACTAGAAGAGCGTAAACAGTCTCACAGTACACGTGTGTATTGCCACTAAAGCAGTACTTTCTAACCAACATAGTCTGGTACAGGAGGGGTTTATGCAGTGACAATTTCCAATTTCAAGATGTGATTGAAGTGTCTTGCACACATTGTTAGCCATTTTTGTAAACTGCTTCATTTTCAGCTGCTCAAAAAGTAATGGGACAAACTAACTATGTCTGGACCTCAAGTCAAGCTTCAGCACTTCTTTTATTTGTGTATTTCATGGTTATTTTTCTATCGACAGCGAGGTGCACAATTAATTTATTGTAAATCATGGTCATGCATTACTTAGCCTGCCTTGCTGAAATTAACAGAGGCAACATCCTGGCGGGGATTTATATGTATTCAAAATGTATTCTCAATTAGCTTTCTGGGGGTGAACCAGGCGGTATGTGAAGAGAATGGTTTTATTTCTTGCAGCAAATAGGCTGTTTTTTTCTCCCCCTCCCGAGAGGAGCTGGCTGGGCCTGTTAGATACAGTCTGACATGTGGATGCTTTTCCCAATGTGAAGCTATTTTTGCCTTTCAGATACAGATGCATTAGAGCACAAATTCCACAGGGTGCTTCGCAAGAGAAGGAAAAACATTTCCATTAGAGCCACAAAACTATGTACGAGAACAAAGGGAGCACAAGAGCATCGGGGAGAACACGAGAGATTCCAAATTAATCGAGCTGCAAGAGGTCGACGCTGTGGAGCAAAAAAAAAACAAAAAAAAACACGACAATGTTCCTCACAAGATCAAAGAGGAATCAGCCGGGTCAAATGTTTTGGACCAGACACTAATATGTTTGCAGCATTTGAAGTAACATAAGATGTAACATTCCGCAATTGTCTGGCTGGTGTAACACGCTATTTAATTACCACTCACTCAAGTGTACAGGCCTGAGGGTTGGTGGGTTGGTTGGTGGGTTGGTTGGATGGTTTGTTAGATGTAGGGTGTATAATTATCGCTCAGTAAATACTCTGAGAAATTGTCATTTTGCCTCTTGATCTCAGCTAAATTTATGGCCGAGTAGATTATTGCCGTACACATCCTCCCATGGGAGTGAATCGTTGTGACGCTTTAACTCCAGCGCTGCATCAGGGCTCCTTTACAAACTTCACAAATGACCTTTTGAATCTCTTAAAACATTGCAGCACAATCTCAAATGTCATCGGACTCTCGTTGACACATACCTCTGACGAACAAAAACAGAATACGTGACACGGGCCACTCACTGGCCATGTTCTGTAAAAGGTTTGGCGGGATGCGCTATGCCGTTGTTATTTCAGAAGCCCATCTGATTGCACATCCAGAGGAGTTGCTGCAATGAACCGAAACATCTTATTTATATGCTGAAATAAAACACTTTCCAGAACATGAGGGAGCGCGGGTGCCGACACGAAAAACCCAAAACAAAGCACTTATTTTCAGCAATGTGCGTGCTCAATTTACAGGTTAATTCAATATGTCTATGAATGTGCCGTGTATTTCCCATTTTCAATGTATTATGTTGCTGGTTTAATATAAACTGAATATTGGAGACTCTGGCTGCCTGAGGGATGCATAGTTTCTTGTGGCACAAACCTGATTTGGTGACAAAAATATGATCCGAGCTCAACAACTAAAGCCCTAAAAAGGGAAGTAGAAGGAAAACATGCTGCAAATCGTCCAATTAGCCACAGCGAGAAATGAAAGGAAGAATGACATAAATGAATAGAGGAGCATAAACGCTTGTACGCGGGGCGAGGGGAGTGCTTTGATGAGTGCGATACTGACGTGAATCATATGCGGCGGCTTTCACAGTTACCAGCTCTCAAAACAATTTAACACCCATCGGAGATTTCTGAAGTGATGTCACCGCGCTCCTCCGTCAGTGCAAACAACAGCAAAAATCCATGTCCAATGGTGCAGAGGCTGTTCCGGAGGCTTTAAGTGGCCAAAACCACACAAAAGCCACCGCATTTTCTTTACTTGTGCATGGATTTGTTTTTTGAAGAATGGAAGTCCTGTCATTTTGCAAATGTGCCGAGAGAAGCAGGACACAATGCTTGAGAAATCTTTGGCAAGATTAGGTGAAAATGGAACACTGCATTGAATTACATAACTTGTGGTGACTGTCTGTTTGAAGACGTTCAATGTTCCATGACAAGACAATTCGGGTCTTCTAGGTATATATTAGGGGTGGTTGGAAAATGTTGTACCCATTTGTGAGACCGTCTGTTTGATTCCTGCTGAGAGGCTCTCCTTCCGCACAGTGAATTAAGTGGCCGGGTTAATGTCTGCTCAACTGACAAGCCTGCAAGCGGGAACTTGTATTCTTGTAAATTGAAGTATTCATGCGATAACAGCAGCCATAAAATCGTCAGTGACATGAAGGGTGTTCAGATGAGCAATGTTCGTGGTTTTCCTTGAAAAATGTACCATCATTTTGCAAAAAGGGCATTTTCTTGATAGTTAATCCCAGAAATACACAGAACTAGGGTTGTTAAGGACTGCATAATGAAAATAATTTAGTCAAATATCCAGGACCTGCCTTTTTCCAACTAAAAGAAGTGACATAAAACCTTTTGACTTCAGTGTCATACATTTTTAAAATCATAAGTTTTCACAGGGTTTTCACAGGGTGCATTGGTGGCAATCACACGGTGTTTCTCCGAAAACGAGCAGGTATCTGAGATAGCTTTATGAAAAGTTTTGAAGCTAGAGCAAAAATGTGTGACCCATATTTGCATTTTGATTAGAACAGTTCTTTAGCGGCGACACCTGAAAATTCCATCCAAAATATGGTGATATAGGAGGATGCTATTGTCTTTTTTTCGTTATGTAATCCCCTTGGCCGACTGAGGGGGATGACTGCTCGGACGCTTTACATAGGCTTTAGTGGAGCTATAAGGACACGTTTGTGGGGAGGACATGGAAGAACATGGCCATGATGGTACAAACACAACAGGTCTTGACCTATTCGCAGTTAAACATACGACAAACATATTTACATTACACCTAAGGAGGCTCACCAACTCAAAGCTCCATTAGTCAAAAGCCCGGCCCTGCTGGTTCCCATCAACAGTTCAGAGAAATGTAGCCAAGCAAAGAAAGCCCCAAACAAATGGATGCAGGTCAGGTGACCTACAATCGGGCAACTTTGTCCTGCACTGTCTCATTACATAGCATGAAGCTATTTTCTTTTCTGAATGACCTCAAATGTGCAAAATAAGCAACAACTCTATGTATTTAAATACATGTTTGAAACAAAAGCCCTTCTGTGACACAACTGCAGACACATTTGAAAAAGTGTATTGTCCGCACTGGTCAAGCCGGCCCGTTACGCAACAATACAGTGATTCAAATTAAGAGATACGCGAGGGGGTAGGGTGGGGTGTGTGTGTGTGTGTGGATGTCAACAATTATCAGTAACTGATGTCGAGTTATAAGGAACGAGATGCGCTTCAACATGTGCAGAATCTGACTGGTGAGTTGTGAAGAAACGAGAGTGACAGTCGACTGTAGGCTATATGTGACCATTAATGCATGACGGCAGTGGTGCCACGCAGGTCACGCTGCAGCTGCAGAACTGGTTGGATGAGATGGCAGTGTTTGTACAATTCGATTCTGAGACCAGTCTTTCACATATGTTTGGAGTGCACATGAATGGAATGCTGGCATAATATGTAAAAAAAACCACAACAAACCAATACAAAAGAAATTGTTAGAAGTTCACTACAACAATTTGACGGTACACTTGAAATGTGAGAAAAAAGAAAATATAGCAAAGATACATCTCTCACTGGTTTGTGTTGCGTGTCACAAAATAGAAACTCCGGGCAAGGTAGATGAAACCTAACAGAATCAAACACATAATCAAGAAAAATCTCAATGTGATCTTGCTTTGATGTTTTTCCTGGACCACTTTAGTCGTACCAGCTCGACATCTTAGGGCTGCCAGCGGGGTGTGTGTTTGCATTTGTCACCGTCTATGGGAGAGAATGTGGTCAACACATGCGGCGTCAGTCTTAAATCATTAATAGGCCTCACCTTACACTTACGAGTGTGTGCAGAACAAAGAAACGTGTGTGCTTGTAACTGCCAGACATCTCACAGACAGAGTAAACCTGGATCGCATTCAACAGAGTTGCTGTTCATGAGGCTGGATTTGATGTCACAATGAAAAAACACCCCAACCAATTCTATTCATTGCAATGGCGGTTTCCCTGTTACAATCTCAGAAAAAAACAGTGTTATTTCAAAGTTGGATTTGCACAATGACAACTGCAGAGAAACCAAAAGCTGTTTCCTCTGTCCAAGGATGATCACAACACAGGAAAAGAACCAAATTCTTTAGGGGGTTTGACTCTATTTTTGACCTCTTGCTGTTGTACCATGAAGAAGTAATCCAGCCTGCTGCGGAGAAACTAGCGCTGTTTCGCTCACATTACCTCTGTGGGTTTGCTTGGAAACTTGAGCATGGGTTACAGTTGCTGAGAAAGATGAATGTCAGATGGCGTGGTGGAGATGGGGCTTTGCGGGGGAGGGGGGGTCAGACCTGGCCGGCCAGTTCTAAGGCGCATTCCGATTGCGGCCGTGTATAGTCGATTTCAACACGTCCACCTCTGCCATTTACTTTACTGGCCCCTTAATCCCAAACTGGTCCTAGGGGGACACGTTCACGCTATTTCGCTTTTCAAGCTGCCAGCGCTATGCTATTTAAAAGCGAATGGAGATGGGCCACAGTCGAGATGAGAGGCGAGTGCTGAAGCAGGGTGCAGTATTCTCCAAGTTTGGAGGACAAATCAAAGACATGGGCTGGATTTTTTTTTCACCCTCGTTACAAAAACAAATTGAAGAATTTATTTTTTGAACCATCACTAATGGTGGCAGTTATTTATCTTCTGGTTTGTTCCTATAGAGTCGGTGAAGAGCAGAGTTTTCAGTGTTGCATAACATCTGAGCTGCAACTGACTATTATTGTCTGGCAGTGACAATATATATAGCAACAGTTATGATGTGAACTTACTATGCAGTGCGTGCAACTCCATGTACACACACCAGTGAGGACTAATGTCATTTTGAAGCTAAAACAAGTGAAGGAGAAAAACATGGACATCTAGAAGGGCAAATAATGTGAATCATATGGAGTCAGTTTTGGTTTTTGACCAATCTGTCAAATGACTAAACATCTTTTAGAAGAATAGCAGCCTTGCAATGCATCACTGATACATATCCGATAACTTAAACCTACCGCCTGCTTTTATGATTTGCTGTGACCTGACCACCATCTTGATGCATTTGCGTCATGATAATAAAAGGCTGGTGAAAAGAAAGATGGGCGCTACGTAGGCAAGATGAAAGAATGAGGAAGCCTCTGACACAAATGGCCTCAGCTTCGAAGGAGAGAGACAAACCACAATGAAGACATTCTTGCTTGATTAGTCGCCGACATACGAAAAGCCAGTGTGCCGCACAGCCTTCTACGTTGCACGATGTTAGAACATGGCTTCCCTCACAATGGTTGTGAAAGACGATTTTTTGCAGTGTGTGCTAAGCAGCAAACATCTACTTGGTCAAGTATTACGCCTGTTGAGAGATAGTTTACCAAACAGAAATTTATTGGCAGGATTTACGTTCCGGAATACTGAGTTTATGATTCTTCTTTCTACAACCAACAGCCGTTTTGAGAATAGTGGAACTTTCCAATAAGGGTATCAACCAATATGTGTCCCCCAACTCCCCCTCAATTTGTGAGAGGAAACTAGGCACCGTGTGAAATTCTTTACAATTCATTGTATGATATACAGTAGATGTATTTTATGAAACCACCCAACCCACATGTAGGTGGTCATTATGTTGTCAGCGAGACCATGAGCACAAAATAAAGCCAAGTTAACAATTCCACATTGTAAAAGGTGGATGCACATCCTGGCTTGCCAACCATCATTATGGCACCGACACCAATGAAGAGAAGAATATTAGCATCAACAGAGAGCAACTCCAAAGCGCCACCCTTTTGTTTCCCAGAAAATTATTCATTGATTTGCCATCCGCTGGCAGACATGATGGAAACGGCCATGTGGTGCACATTTGTCAATCAATAGGCTGATAGAGTGAACATGTCTGTCGAGACCTCAAATTGATGAGCAGCTGCTAAAGGATGACATAATCAAGAATAAAACCAAAGCAATGGACATGAGGACAAATTATACCCAAGTAACCCAACATGGGCATAACTGAAATTAAAGGTCACCTTCTATAGGGTATTTGACACAATTTCATTTAGTTGCCAGAGGCCCAAAAACTTTATTGTAAAGGTTTTTCCCACAAGTTCAGCTCTGGTGCTTAATTTCAGCCAGTCTAAAAGTCCCTCAAGTGAGCTCTCCTAAGAACGGGCCGTTTCTGTGCCTGTACCTTTAAATGTCAATGAGCTGTGGTCTGGCCACGTCCACTCCACGCTCCTATTGGGCAGTGGATGTGGCTTTCGCTGGTGTACAATCTTAGCATACAATCCACTGTTTTTTAAGGCAGACATGCCGTTGTTCAACCGTACGTAACTGAACCAGAATCTGACACAGAAGTTGAGGTTCCTGTTCCTGAACATGTTCACATTCTGTGGCTCCAGCTAATAGTAAGGCTCATCTCATCTGGGGAGGCTGGTCGACAGCAGCCTCCACTACAGCTGGGGGGAGTGGCCAGTGACTTCCACGTCACAAGTTTCCAATGCTCAGATCCGCTTGTTTCAGCACACAATGGGCAAAAATAGGAGAAAGCAAGTAAATGAGATTACAGAATTTTTTCATTTTTGGATCTCATACCCATATTACGGGGACACATATGACTGAATTTGGCTCAGAAAGTGACCATTAAATGGACATTTATAAGTAACACATTACTACCTTTTCATCAGAGGTGGTGAAACGCAAATATTTGGTGCAGACTTCATCTGCAGATCGGGTTGAATGAGATCTGTAACAAGTTAACAACATAAACCTCTGGACTTAAAAAAAAGCATACATCACCTCTTAAACATAACTTGTGTGCAGTGAGGATGTTACAAGGAGGAACACATGCTGTCTGGAACCACCCACAGGTGATATAGCCAGCCAAAGGCGCGTTGTAGTATTTACATTATCGTTTTGATTAATCATTTACAGTTTGATCTATAAAATATCACATCAAGGTGAGAAATTCTTGCCCCAATATTGCCAGGGTACAAGATAAGGTTTTTGAATGCTTTGATCAAATGGTTGACAAAGAGGAACACTAAAACCACGCACTTTGCACTGTGAACTGGGTAGCTGTATAGTCATGGTGTGTGTTTGCAGCACTGCATTTTTAATTTCTCATTTCACACTTCTTTCTAACACATCTTGTAAAGTCAGTTTGGATATGAGAGCGACAGAGTAAATCCCTTACGTGTGCGGTGATGTCAGTGCTAATAATTGCTTGCAGAACCTTGGGATGAATTACTGAAAATGGAGCATCAAATGGCAACAGACGTGAAATTTTCAAACACAACAGCAAGGGAGAGTTTGTCGCACTATACATATTTTTTTTTTTTACCAACAGTTGTAATGAGCAGAGGTACTGCTATGTGAGTATAACATGATTTCACATGTCTATTTCCATTGACAGCAATGTGAGCGAAAGTAAAGGTGTGTATGAAGCTTTGTAGATGACACAAAATGTGTAGGCAGGTTTGTGTCAATGTGCTCAGTTGACACATCTGGCATTTGGCTCTGATGGTGCAAAGGATTGAGGTCAGATGTTGGTGCCAATGTTGGGAGCTGGAAGTGTCGCTGTGCAGGTGCAGCTAATTTTGGATTGATGACAGTGATAAGCCATTACCTCCCATGTGTGTGAATCAGCGTAAGCTGAGGGTTACCCAATTGGCCTTTTGATACAGTAATAGAGGAATAGTAAAGGCACAAATGTAGCATTTTCTCGATGATATATGATCTGGTATTTAGTGCACAATAGTTTAGCTATGCAGTTTCCTTGGATACCTGAATGTTGTCTTAGTTAATTTCATGGGTTCCAGCCACAAGTCAACAGTAGATGGATGTTCTAAAACACCAAACACACACACAAAAGCCCCATACCAAGTTATATTCGTGGACTTAAAATCGCTTTACTTTTTGATTCTACACCCTTTGGTAGCTGACATAAACCAAAACAACATGCAGCTCAGCATACGTTCAGATAAAGTCCACGACTGTGGCCGGGCTCAAAAATTCAACCCCGGGTGACAGAAATATCAACCTAAATGAAGCAGTCTGCATTTGGAAAGTAAACCATTTCCCTGGCTGGCTCTCAAGGCTTCTGGCTGCCATGGCAACAATGTTGGTCTCGGAGTGACTCATCTTTTCAGTGTCTATCACACAACAGGAGCTAGAAGCACTCCAACCTCTCCACTGCAGGAGGGAAGGAGCATCTTCGCAGTCTGTCTCATGACCTGAAACTTGCTGGCTACGGTCATTTCCATTCTTAGACTAGTTATTCTAGTAAACAGAGCAGTACTGGTGAACTGCATCTCCCACCTCAAAGTAGGCCAGTTAGCATTTGACCAAATACACGAAACCCCTGATAAGATGCTTCACTTCAGCCTGATATAAAAGGGCTGTCGTTGTATGTTATCACCGCTCTCCTACCACCTTTTGTTTTTCCGGCAGTGGAGTAAACAGTTCCATCAGCTGACAGCAAAACAAAACTATTTCTTCATATCTTTCAACATGCGCTCTTGCTTAGTTATTGGAGAGATTTCTGATAGAATTACATTCAACCCATTTCAGCAAATCGCCAGTAATCTGTAAGCAGCTCAAACCTGTACACCAAGGTACAGGCAAAATTATTCCTTGCTGCAACTTAGTTAGCATAATGCTAACCTCCTAGCAGTTGGACTGTAGATTCTGAGAGTCACAGCCATGAGATCAACAACGACACGCTTTTGCTCAGTTGTTACACTTCAAATAGTCTCCGAATAGCACATCGCTCTCCCCGTAAGACTATTGTCGAATGAAAATATGCAGGTGTCTTGTAATTCTCAGCCGTGCCAGCGGAGGCCGATGTTCCCAAGCAAAAACAAGACAGCACCTCTTTATGGTGTTTTAAGATGACTTACACCCGATTGTTAAGCTTTCAGGCCCACAGATTTACTGTTCTAGTTTATTCTCAACTCTCTGGTGTCTTTTTTTAAGGGTGGCTGTTTGTATGAAAAACCCAGGAGGCCGTAGAAGTTAAACGAGCGGATAGCCATGCGTGCTCCTTCATGTAAGAGCTTCTCAGTCTGCCAAATCTTTCTCCATAACAACACTTCTTGGGTTGGGATTGTACGTTGCTCTTTGGCTTCTTTCTGTGTGGCATCAGCATGAGCAGTATTTCATTTAAATATGTGGGAAAATTGGGTTGAGACTGGCTGGAATATTATTTTTGTCATATTAAAAGTTAAAAATAAGAAAATACAGCTGGATAAACTGAACACACATGCATGCCAAGTAAATTAACTCAGAGCCACTTTAAAGCTGTCTCTCCTTCCTCCTCCCTTGCAAAACATTAATCAAGTAAATTGAATTAATGACACTGAGGGACCTTGATAGCTTACAGATATTTGAAGCCATTTGCAATCATGTGAATTCTGGTAGGTCTACGATAAAAATAAATAAATACTAGTTTCTACGATAAAAATAAATAAATACTAGTTTCCCTTATTCAATGCCAGGAGTTGTCACCGTGATCAGGCACAGATCACTGAAGACCCTCCAGCATTTCGTGGAAGAAAAGGGGGATAATTTGGCTGTCACTTTCACACTTGTCAACAAGGCATGCTGTTCCATGCAGTTTTGGATGCCACTGCGGCAAACACTGCTCCGGTCTGGTGACGTCTCCTGCCGTAGACCCATGCCTTGTACTACCATCCTAATTCTGAATTTGTCATTTAAATTTAAAAGCAAATATTGGATACAATTTTTTTCTGCAATCCTTAAGAATGTGCTCTCCACAGGGTTGATACCAGCTTATGACATATTTTCCTTGCAGCATTATTAAAAGTTGCATCATTCTAAAAAGTTCCATCTACTTGACCAGGCAAGTTCCTCCTTTAACACAAACACAGTTGGTAAGGTGTTGAGGCTTGTCTGCACACTACAAGTGCGAAAACGGCAAATTAGTGATTAGATCTCATAAGGTCATTCAAACCTAAAACATAATGTGACTCACGTTAAGACATTCATACACGAATGCCACTTTGCAGAGCTTGTAACGTGGCACGGGCCTGTGTAACGCTCAGAGAAAAATTAATCAAAATGTTCACATTCTTGCTCCACCCATCCACGAAGTTTCTGGAGAATCAACCTGCTATTGCTTGGGCAATCGTTATGTAGCATGTGAAACCTCTGTTTATGCAACAACAAATGAATCTGCCCTTAACTTTTGCAGTTTTGTGCTGGTCAAGGACCATGAAGGCTCTTAAATTATTTTATTTTTCTAATTAACAGGCAACACTGGTAAGGACATTACATCCCTTGTGGAGATAAGGAGGCTTTGACATTAAGATCTACCGCAGTAGGTCAGTATTTCAGATTTGATTGACTTGTGAAAACAAGATACATTGTTGTGACTGAAACATAAATACACACAGTTGTAAAGAGGCTCAGTTCTGGCAAATTTCCCTGCAGGCTTGAGAATGACAACCAACAGGTTTTTAAATCATATGCATCCCTAAAAAGGTCATGTTGCTACCCCAGAGAAAAATATCTCTGAAATATGCAAAGAAAGTGAGATGGTTATAAGAATGATATTTTTCCTGCACACTTCGAACCAGTGGGATCCTAAATTACTTTTAGGTTAATTACATATGCCAGGGGGTGGGGGTGGTTGCAGCTTTGAGCTGGAACAATAGATCACAGATTCAGTGCAAAACAATATTTTGGCTCAATTCGCTCATGTTGAACCTGTGTTGAAATGAATTGTGTGGGGAGAATTTCGAAACTGCTGAGATTTCAACCACCCGAGCACAAAACACAACACCTCGACACTGAAGAGAAAAAGAGACGTTTTGCTGGAGACACGGAAAAACTCTGGAATTTTTACAGAACCTTTACATCACTTGGGCCGTGTATCGATCCTGCGGATTAACAGACGGCCCAGAAAAAAAAAAGAGCACCTGTATGGTGGAAGTCAAACGGGGGGTTGGCAGCCAAGAACCAGTTCTGTATTGGTTGCCGATTGTGGTGATTTGATAAGAAACCTTGCATTCCCAAATTTGCTATTGACAGCAAGCATCTAAAAATACAATACATGTTCTCCTTTCCAGCATGTAAGCTCAGAGGATACTGTAATTCATCATCAACACTGTCAGCTGTTGACTATTCGTTAGCTGATTATATCCTAAATAAGCAAAGATAAAATCTTGTTTAGAAATGGAATTCAACAGAAACCACATTGGCTATGTTTAAATGCAGTCAAATAAGCCTTGTCGAACCGGAATATTAGCATATTGAATTTGTGTTCTGCGCATGTTCTATTTGCAAGGAATACTTGCAACATGGCCAAATTCAAAAACAACACCACATCACATTTTTGGATTGAGGAGGAAACCAATTACTTCATAAGTGCGATGAATGACACAAACATCATCACATTTGTAGACAGTCGAAAGTACAGGGATCGCTAGCTCTACAAAAAGGCCAAGCAGGGTTTTTACCAGATGTTGTCCATACGTTGCAGTTTGATCAAGATTTCCCAATTGATTACAATGCCCATGTGTACAGAAATGACCCTGTTTGCTCATGCATGTAAACGGGTTATTCCCAATGTTTCAGTCACCGGAATATGTACCTTAACCAGAATACTGACTGCATGTAAACGTAGTTGATTCCCAAGTCTACTGTTGCTATTTAATTAGCACATGCTTTGTGCATGCCTATGTAATATGCATCCGGTGTATGAATAGAGAAGTAAAGCAAGTGGCTGGAAGCGGACTCAAATGTGAGACCCACATGCGGTGCCCTGACTGGCAACAACCCAGCAGCATCACCAGACAACTTTGACGCCAACCACCCGTATTATCCCACAGTTTCACATTTCACTAGGCTGTCCTTTGCTGCGAGACCCCCCCTGAGGTGTCTGCAGCAGAGAGGGCTGCTTGCTGCACTTATTACACAATAGTTAGAAAGGGGGACACATGGAACACATGAAACAAACACACACCAACGGATACCTGTCGTTTCCCCTCAGGTGTGTGACCCGTGGGGTGTAATATGTGGGGTTTTGGTATCTGTGGGGTCTGCTAGTGTGGTTTGAGTGGATGTTGTGGATCCAGGATACACACGCACACGCGCACACACACCATTACCACCGCCCTCTTACCGTACCTTTGAGCTGCGGCAGCGGGGAGAGCTCCACCGGGGCGCTCTGGGTGCGATACTGAGACGAGCCCTGGGATTTTCTCTGCCTCTGGGCCTTCCTCATGGACTTTCTCGTGAAGCCGTCCACTTTCTCGGATGCGGAGATGGCCGACATTTTGCTGCATAAAAACGATCTTAAAGACGAGCGATCGGATCCCACCCCTCTTTTTTCGGAGGGGGTCAGACGAGAGGTTTTCCTTGTTGTGTTCCGACTCTTCGCATCAGCACGAAATGTGGAGCAAACTCATGTCTTGCCTGGATGGTGGTTTTTTAGTCTGTACGATCCAACATGGTCGGTCGATCTGTGGGTGATGTTAGACGCTTTCCAGAGGCTGCATCGTTGAATTTTCACAAATCTTCCAATTCGCTCAGGAGCAAAGCAAACTTGTCATCGCCCTCCGAATAACGTCAACTGCGCGGGACGGCGAAAGTTTCTAGATTTCCGGTGTGCTTCGCTGCATGGCCAAACGTCTACCTGTTGCAAAATATACCGCCGACATCGTCAAAAGTAAGTTGCTCGGATCTGATGCGGAGCTCGAGCGCCCGTGACGCGGCCGCTGCGCGTGCGGCTGCTGCGCGTGCGGCTAACGCGCCTAGCTTAGCGTGCTAAAGGAAATTAGCAAACGCTTAATGTGCGACGACAGTTTCCAGCGACGGTGGGAAAGTTACGACGGGGTAAAGACACCGTGCCGTTCGCGTCGCCCTTCGTGGATTTGGTCCGCGTCGAAGCGCTGGTTTTTTCCACCCTGGTTCGACTTCCGCTGAGAGTATTTTTCAGACGAATTTGTCCGCGATCGATGAAGTTCAATTTCGCTCGACGGCAGAGTCTCGTTTAAAAGTTCGCCGCGTCCATTGTGTCGGCCGGCTCGGTCTTCGCTGTGTTCCTCGCCGAATGTGCGACAGCGGCTCCGCCTTTGGTGGGAAAATGCGGAGTGGATATATTTCTAATCGTAACAAATCAGCGAACCTCGCACTGAGTGGGCAGCCATAAAACACTCCCAGTGCAGCCGCTCCGTCGTTGTCTGTCTCACTTGACTGTTCTGTCGACTGCAGAGCCTGACAGGTGTGCGTCACTGACGGACGTCGCGCGCGGCCAATCGCGCGCGGGGATTTGCCGAACTGAAAACTTTTTCAGCCAATCGGGCGGCGCCTCGAGCGTGCGCTGAGCATGTGACATGTGAAAACAAATGCGTGACGCTGTGAGCTGGAGTGAGGAGTGGCGTTTGTAGTAGATGTGTGTTTGGGGAAATGAAGAGCGGTCACCGCAAAACAAACACTACATCATCAGCTATTCTGTTCGAGATGGAGCAGTAATTTGCCGCTGCATCGCCGCATGGGAGGAAACACGCTTTTAGAACGCCATTAAAGCCTGAAAAAAAAAAAAAAATCACGTTTTCTGCTTTCGGTTGTGTTGTTTATCCACCAGGATAAACACATGCCATCGTCCTCTAACAGCTGGAAGCCAGATTTACACGTTTTGAATTTGGGGGTTTTACGTTTGGCCTTGCAACACTAAACACATCATCATAGAAGCAGAAAGAATGTCATCAGCAAGAAAAGATGGTTGCAACACAGGCCATTTCTAATGTTTGAGGTGACATCTACCCAATGGCTAACAGAAGAAATAACAGAGAAATGCTTTCTATATCCAAAATGCTTTCAAAGATTTCTAGCTGTGTCACACTATCTTTGAATGCTACGGTTGTGAATTTGAAAAGCAAGCTCTAATACAACCTCTCACATCTACAGATAAACACTGGCTGCTGCCATCCGTGAATGTCATCGCATTTGTAGAGAGGAGATAGTCAACAAGGCAGCACGCGTCAGCCAATACCGACGTGTGGCCGATGCTCTCATCAAAAAGATGATTCAGTGACTCTAAATTACCCATGCGAACTTCCTCCAATCTCAGCCTTTTCCTTCTCTTTTTCATTACGGGATAATTATCCCAGAGGGCACCAAAAGTGAGAGCTAGTAACATGTGATGAGGGACCAGGAGACATAATTTCGTTATAAAGGAAAGTCAAAAAAAGGTTCAAGGAATTCCTTTATGTGATTATAATGAAGCTCTCACTCGTGACCTATTCACCGCCGTTATTAACACACACATCTGTGATGCTGCAAACACAAAACAAGGATCATAACTCAAAACTATTTGCAGTTTAATAAAATCTGAAAAAAGCAAATTTGACTCAATTAAATACAAACAATCCAAGCAACACTCACTGGTTATTTTGTACATATAAACAACTTGAGCATTTGCCCAAGAAAAAAAAAACTCAGTTCAGGAGAACTGGCTGGTTGAATAAAGGCTTACAGGGATGATCTGTAAGCATTCTAAAATTCCAGAGTTCATAAAGGAACTCAAACTTGAGCAGCAAACAAATCCCCAAAGGTTAAATTCCCTGGATAAGGACGAAGACTTTTCTCAGCTCTTGGAGAGGAATTTTACACAACAAATAGGGGTGCTTGCATTTAGCTCTAATGTATCTCTTAATGCTGCCCAATTAGAGTAAAATGGAAGATTTACTCTGCAACAAGCAATTCTAGAGAATCCGCACAGCAGCAGAAAATCGTGTGGGAGG
The DNA here is from genome assembly GCA_903171835.1 of Mullus surmuletus. Classification (NCBI taxonomy): domain Eukaryota; kingdom Metazoa; phylum Chordata; class Actinopteri; order Syngnathiformes; family Mullidae; genus Mullus; species Mullus surmuletus. The sequence goes on along the minus strand of CAESWR010000220.1, from coordinate 116,846 downwards.
CAACTGCAAACCCTGTGACCCAATTAAAATAAAAATGCAGCCTCTCATCAAATATTCGGAGTGCTTGTTTGGCCAGGTAATGTAAATGATGGAGCAGCTTTCTGAGAAATTTCCTCTGTGTGCACCCTTTTAAAAAACACTCCAAATATTTAATTTCAAAATATGTTGTTAGATTGGTTCGGTGGTTCACTCCACTGGCCTCCTTGGGAAATACGTGGAGATTTTCTTCATGGATTGTGGTGATCGGATGGTCTGAAAAACAAGATCGGACAAAGAACAAAAGGTCAGCAAAGGAGGGACATATGCAAATCATTTCAGAGTCCTGTATCCATTGCAATCATTCTTCTCCGATGCCTTTCAGAAGAAAGCTTGAATATCCAGACTGGCAACATTCCAAATAACTGAAGGTCAAGGACCGTGTCACTGCGCGGCCAAATGAAATGATAAACATTCAAACTAACTCACCGGAGAAGCTGGCGTCCTGCATTCTTGTTTCTTTGAGGTGCTTGGGCTTCGAGGAGTACTTGGGCTTCCTTGACCTCTCTTCATCTTCTGGCCCATCGCCGACAGCCAGTCTGTTACTCTGGGACAGCAGTTCTCCTTGCCAGTCTGTCTTGGCGAGGCCTGCTTGTCCTCTGCGTGACAGTCGGAGTGTGCCCGACTCTCCTGGGCGGGGCAGCAGATGCTGGACAGCGCCCGGCCTCTTTTTGCCGCCGGGTAGAGTTCCGTAACACACTCGCACGGATTGGCGCCATCGCACCCGTGAGATGAAGCATCGCCGGTCTCCAGTCGGCGTTTGGCCCGGCGCTCCGTGGGAGAGGCGCAGCTCGCCGGGCTCTGGGGGCACGGGCTGAGGGCCCAGCGCAGCGGAGGGGTCGTTTGACCGGGTGAGTCACGGTTGGGGGATAACCAGCTTATGATGGAACAGGGGGTTCTGGGACGTGCGGTGGCTTTGGGGTCCTGAGATGGCACCGGAGAGGTGGTGCTGGAGGGTAGAGGCAAGGAGGCGCCACTGGGGGCACAGATAGCAAGCCGAGGGGAGGTCAGAGCCCCAAGGCTCTCTGTCCGCTGGTCCTTGGCAGGGGTGGTCTCAGCTGGACATGGAAGCTCTAAACAAACACAAGACAGTTTTAGTCGGGAATGGTGACCAGGAGGGGGAATCGTCAAGGTGACGTCAAGCCAATAACAATAGTTTGTAACAGTTGTTTACAAAGAAAGCAGATGAAGGACTCACTTGAGGGAGACTTGAGACGTGCCCAGCCTACAAGATTAGCCTCTCCCACAGACGATTGCGCTCCATCCATTTCCCGGCGAAGGCGCCAGATGCGTATAGTGTGGTCATCAGAGCAGGAAGCAATCTGCCATGAGAGCGGTGGGGGGATTATAGGGCGCCTAAATCAATCTCCTAGAGTTATTAAAACGGCTCAGGCTCACAGCGTTGCGACACCAACACACAAAAAAGCCTTTGTGGGGTCAATGTTGCTCACAAGCAACAGGGTGGAGATAACGCCACATCACAGAGCAACGTGCGAGACCCCCTCACCTTGGTGAAATCCGTCGGGCACCAGGCGACAGATGTCACCTCCTCGCTGTGGCCTTGGAGCGTCATGGGAGGATGTTTGGGATCAGAGATCTGAAAATGAAAGCGAGTAAAAGACCTCCGAGTCATCCTGCGACCACCATCAAGCTAATTTGCCGTCTCATTGTGCCAGAGGAGACAACAAGGTACCTTCCAGATGTACGTGTGGTTGTCGCTCGAACCGCTGGCCAAGAACTGGCCGTCCGGGCTGATGGTGGACTTGACGTAGAATGAGGAGTTTTTGTGGCCGCTGAACACTGCCTCTGTGGTGGAAAACAGTAATGAGGATGATGCAGAGCTTCGACCTGACTGAGCTTCCGACTCCCATTTCAAAGAGATTTCTTGTCTTTAGCTGCCTTTGAAAAGTGTATGAACCCTAAAGACCCCATACCTGGGCAACACTTTGAGACCCTCCTTCCCCATTACACAGCTGTCCCACATCACATAAAGCCATTTAAATTGTAATGGCAAACACACTTCAAAATGGCTGCCAACGTTGCGCAATGAGTATCTGATTCAGTGCAGGTTGGCAGCCCATATATGGATCTACTTCCTCCTTGGGAGTAAAATATATTTAAATGCAGACTTGAAAACGGTATTTAAAAAAGGGCCTACACAAGCATACAAAGTCCCTGCAGCTCTGTTCGACAAACCTGCTGACTAGTTTGCAGCCCCATCTAGTGACATGCAAAGGTAACAAAGTGCACATGAACTGAGAAGAGGCCCAAGCTTCTGGCTGGAATGTAGTGCGTGCAGGCTGTACCTGGGGAGGTTTTTATTCCGCTGACGTTGAACATGTAGATGCTGTCGTCTGTGCAGTTGCACATGACATTAGACCTCGTGGAGTCCAGAGCCAGTCCGGAATAACCTGCGACACGAGCAGAAACATGTTATTCACTATCATATGTTTAGAACTTAATGAAAAGTTTTGAATCAGAGGAGGACTAACCCAGTCGCATGCGCATGGAGGTCCCTGGGTAAGGGTACGTCTGCAGGGGCACAGGGTCATGATGGTGCGCCGTGTAGTTCTTCCTTAGATCCCACATTTTAATGACTCTAAATAAGGAAAAAAAAGCAGCTGTTTGACCTGATTGTTGCGTCATAATTTGCCTGTTAATGACAAATACAAGGAAAGGCTCTTACCCGTCCACGGCTCCAGAGGAGATGAGTGTGTGCTGATCCCGAAAAAGAACCACTGTGACGCTCTGCTGCGTGTCCTGTACGAGATTTAAGAAGGTCAGGGCTTCTGCTCGGCGGCAAACCACTTTTGTCGAAAGTGGGCCGGAGGTAGGGGAGACTCACCACGCTGGGAGCCATGCCGCGCATGCTGGGCCGCCTCTTCTTTGGCTTCGATGGCGGGTTTGCCTCCGCTTTGTTGTGAGCGCCACTGATCTGCTTCACCTGTTTGTAGAAACCGTCTGAAAGGGAGACAAAAGACCATCAAACGCGCTGCTGAATGAATGAATGATTCATCAAATTACCGCTGCCTTTACCTAGAAAGCTATGAAAGTGTGCCTTTTTTTCTCGTGCTGTTTGGGTTTTAGACATAGGGAAGACCTTTGTAATTAAAATTGGTACCTTTTTTGCTGCACCTGGTGTCCCAGACCATAATGTTTCCATCTCTGGCACCAGTACAAAACACAGCTGTGAAACAGAGCAAACCAGGCTTTTTAACATCAGCAATTTGAAAGGTAAATGACTCTTCTAATCCAGCTTTTTAATGCCACAGCATATGCCTGTGATTATTCAAACAATTCATTTCTACATCAAATTGTACATCAATAATGTGCTGCTTTAATGGTTAAGCGTCACATACATGATGTAAAAGGATACAATCAAACACAATGACGTACCTTTATCGTCTGGGTTGAATGCTACAGACTTGAGGCTGCACAGATGGCCTTTGAAGCTGCCCAACAGCTCCCCTGACTTCACATCCCATAACCGGGCCATCTGGTCACCTGCAGCGGTCACCTAAAGACGATGAATGACAATTACTTTCATGAAAACAACTGAAAATATATTTAATTTATAATCTTTTTCATGATTTTTTTGTAGTGGTCCCCAACATGTTCAATTTTGTCTATGGGGTGTAATTTGTATTGATTATTTTACTTTTATATATTCCCTCTGTACCCTTATGCATTTTTAGTATGTGTTGTGGAGTGACACCAAAATAAAGTTCATCATTCATTCATTCATATATAATGAATACAGCTATTATATAATATATTATCAGGGAAAAAAAATACTTTTATTTAAGAAATTACAATACATTATAAATAAATCAAAATAAAATGAATTCAGTAAAGGTTGTCAGATGATTTTGATGACTTAATGTGGATCAGGTAACTCACTCACCAACTGAGACTCTCCTGGTACCCACGCCAGGTCAAAGACAGCATTCTCATGAGCCAGCCATTCTGTAAACATCGATGCACTGTTAGCCACTGTCAAATTACGATCATTGTGGTGAGGCAGGGTGTCTAAACATGTACCTTTGAGAAGTGGGCTTTCTCTGTTCTCCGTGCTGTAGATCCTCACTATGCCCTCTTCATTCGCCACTGCCAGCACATCCTGCAGCTCCCTCACTAACCAAGACACATCAGTTAGTTCAACAATGATGCTTTTGTTTGTGTCACTTGGTTGTGCCGCTACCAGAGGTTGTGCCATCAATTACCAGAGGAGAACGCCAATCCAAAAGGCGGCACTGAGTCACCCAGATTCCCATAGGAGATGTGCTCGTCGTGTCGAACACACTGGTATCCCTGCAGCAGGGAGCTCAGGGGGTACGTGGACCATAAATCTGTTGGGAGGGCTGGGAGGACAGATACACGGTCAATACTGTATCCATACTATTACTTCCATGAGATCCACAAAGAAATCAGCCTGTTACATCAAATAATTGTCATTATTTTGTCTTTTGCTGATGTTTTCCACTTTTTAAATGCAATATACATTCACATTGTGCAAGATTTTTTACAAACGTGTACTTTTTAACTACCGAAATCATGCATATTCTGACTTTAATTTGATATAATGCGTTACATCTCAAGATAATGCCATTTAAAGCTGCTCACATCTACCAAATCTAGACTATTATGGGAGTAACGATCAGGAACGAGCCTCAACGGTCTGATAAAATGACAGACAACTCGTGTGATCGACTTTTTCATCATCCCCGAAAACTATGCAGCTAAAAACATGATCGGATACGTTGAGCTTTTGCTGCGCTCAAAGTGCCATCTGGAACAACTCACACTACGAAAAAGACAACTATGTTTACGAAGTCAGAGGATCCACCATGTTAAGAAAGTCCGGGATCTCTCTTAAAATGGAGCCGCCAAAACCTCCAGCGCATCTCACCATTCTGCCTTTGTCTGCCGAGTCGTCTGTCGACTATCGAGCGGAAAAGCATCCCTGCACTTCAGCGGAGGACGATCCAAAACACTTTGGCGGGGAAAATACTTGCAAAATTCTCTCGGATCGTTCGCTGCGGGTGTTGCACGGAGCTGCTGCAGCCTTCTTTTCTTTCCCGCGAACTGAGCAGCGACCGAATCACCCGCTAAACTGACGTCACTCTCTGCCATTGGCTGAAAACGGCCACTTCCGCAGACAGATGACTTCCGCATCCGTTCGCTTTGTGGAAATAAGGTACTCTGGAATCCATCACTCACCAGATACAGGAACCAGCCGGTACAACCAGGAGCTTCGTTGGTTGGTAGAAACAAATTAACACATATTGAGAAAAGGCATATAAAGATAATTCTCAAAAGTTGAGGTGTTATCTTCAACTGTTATATCCAAAGATCTAGAGAAGTAAGAGTAAAACTGATATTTCAGTCCTGTTAAGAGAAAACAACTGGCAAATTCAATTAAAACCGATTCTGATTCTGACCCCCCTTTAACATCGTTTGCACACAACAAACATGGCAATTATACATTTGCCATACATTGCTTGAGAGAACACACCTTTAATAAAGATTGACAAATATTAAATTAACGTACAAAGTCATCCAAAAGAAGCCTTGGAAATAATTAATCATGAAAAAACAAAACAAAAAACATGATATTAAATATGTAAGGGAGAATTCAACCATTCGTGTATATTGGGAATATGTTTATATATATTTACTCACGTTACTTACTATTTCTCACTGTGTTCTTTTATCAGTTGTTTTTATTATGCTATGTTTCACTGTGTTCTTTTCTTTGCTTGTTTTATCTATTTATTTCACTGTTTTTAACTACAATGTAAAGTGTCTTTGAGTTTTGAGAAAAGCGCTCTACAAAATAAATGGATTATTATTATTATTTATATATACAGTTTGAATTCATTAAAAAAAACAAAACAACAACAAACTTGGGATATGACTTCATAATTGTATTTTTGTGATTAAAAAATTTGGCAAGAGGACACAAAATAACATAGCAACAGAAGTCAGGGAGGTTCACACCAAAGGAATTGCTCTGAACCTTTTACTGTGAAAAGCTAAACGGCGGCCGGAAGTCCTACCGCTAAAACATCCGGGTTAAGCCTGCGTCGCTGGGCGTCCGATGCTAACAGTTCATGGGTGCTGTCAGGACTCATAGTTCACGGAAAAGATAAATAATCATGTCTCTTTCGACTGCGCGCTCCTTCCTGTCAGAGGCGTGTTATGGCGAGCAGGAACTGGACGCCAACTCCGCCCTCATGGAGCTGGACAAAGGTGCGCTAGCTAGCATGCTAACAATGTAGCACATCCGAGTCCTGTGTCCGTAGTGTCTTTTCCATGTGTAGGCTTGAATGAGTGACACGTCCCTGCTTTGTTGATTTGCAGGGCTGCGGTCGGGAAAGCTCGGGGAGCAATGCGAGGCCGTGGTGCTCTTCCCCAAGCTCTTCCAGAAGTACCCGTTCCCCATCCTCATCAACTCGGCGTTTTTGAAACTTGCAGACATCTTCAGACTGGGGTATGCATGGGTTATGAGAGAGCGAACCTGCACACCAGAAGAAGCTCCAAAGCTCTTTTTGATATCGCCTCAAGTGACGTTTCTGGACTGAGCCCTTCTTCAGATATGAAACAAATGAGTGAAACCCACCTCCATTCATTCAGTAGTCAGTAATCACCTTACACCTCATGTGATAGGAAATATTTAGGTCAACAAAGTTGTTAAGGAATAAATACACAACATACCAAAATATATGTGGTATCTTATATATGTTTCACTCATTTGTTTCAAGTCTGAAGAAAGGCTCAGTCCCAAAACGTCACAGGAGTCTTTTTCCCTTATGTTGTTGTTGTTTTTTTTTGGAAACCCACTTTAAACCTTTTTTGGGATGTGCGTGCTGTCTTTGCTGTTTCTTTATGTCCGCCACAGTTCACTACATAGTCGCTGCAACTCCACTCTAGCTGAGCGTGAATCAGAGAGTAAAAACTTTAAAAAGACTGATTGATCAATTATCAAGTTGTGATATCAACATGCTTGGAAATAACATTTGTTTCATTGATTGCAGGAACAACTTTCTACGCCTCTGTGTGCTGAAAGTAACTCAACAGAGCGAGAAACATCTTGAAAAAATCCTCAACGTGGATGAGTTTGTGAAAAGAGTGTTTTCCGTCATACACAGCAATGACCCCGTGGCCAGAGCCATCACTCTGAGGTAATAGAAGTGGAACACTCTTGTACATTATTTATGTTAGAATACACGTTTAATGTGTTCTTTCACCACAGGATGCTCGGGAGTTTGGCGTCCATCATCCCTGAGAGGAAGAATGCCCACCACAGTCTTCGCCAGAGTCTTGACTCTCATGACAACGTGGAAGTGGAGGCTGCTATATTTGCTGCTGCAAGCTTCTCTGCTCAGTCAAAGTAATAATATAAAAACATGGTGCTTGGGATGCCTGTTTACATGAAATTGTTGGGTAACTCTTAGCTATCTCCTTTTTTCAGAGACTTTGCAGCTGGGATTTGCAACAAGGTCAGCGAGATGATTCAAGGTAAAATAGCAAGAAATGTACCCTGAACTAACAATGGCTGTAAGGGTTGGTTTCAATATTCATATCTCTCGGTCTGCTCAGGTTTAGACACTCCAGTAGAACTGAAGCTGAAGTTGATCCCAATGCTGCAGCATATGCATCATGATGCTAGTTTAGCATCCAGCAGTAGAGAACTTCTGCAGCACCTGGTCAGCTCATACCCCTCCACCCCCATGGTCATCGTCACTCTGCATACTTTTACCCAACTGGCTGCCTCCTCACTCATCGATATACCCAAGCAGGTAAGATCATGCCAGCACCCACTATTTTGGGGGTTTATGTAAATGCATTGTTTTTTTCTGGTTTTGAAAGACTTAAAAAGGAATGTTTTGCTGTATTAGGCTTTGTTAAGATTCCCTGTTCATATAGTTGCAGCTCCTCCTTCAATACTTGAAGGATGACCCAAGAAGGGCTGTCAAGAGGCTGGCGATTAATGACTTGAAGCTGTTGGCTAAAAAGGCTCCTCATCTTTGGATAAAAGAAAACACCCAGGTAGAATTTCAGCTGATGACACTGCAAAATGTATTTTGTTTTGAAACCTGTATGTAAACATGACCGTGCTTTGTTTGTTTGTTTTTTACACGCAGACCCTTTGTGAATGTGCACTGAGCAGCCCGTACAACAGTTTGAAACTGGGAATGCTGACTGTGCTCTCCACCCTGTCTGGAACTATCGCAATCAAGCAGTATTTTAATAATATGACAGGTAGTAGTTAGTCACTTAAGATCACTCCTTTTACAGTGTTTGAATGATTGTAACTGTTGAAAAGTAGTAAATCATTTTTTAGCAGACCTATTCCTAATGCGGTCACTGGCCTTATGATACATAGGCAAGAATTCTGACCCTTATCCTCTCGAACATTCTTCTCAGGTACCTCTTCGGTCCCCCCTCGGCTCACTGACCTGGTTAAATTGGCACAAGAATGCTGTTACCACAGCAACCTGGCAGTGGCTGCACATGGGGTCATAGTGCTCTCCAACATTGCCATTTCCTGTCCAGAGAAAGGTTAGTTACATTTGGGAAACGGGTTGTATCCATGTCTTCTCAAATACCAACTGCTCAGGGGGGCTGTACTGATATTTCCACTTTTGAGCGTGCGTGTGTTTCATTCCTTCAGATGTAGTCCAGCTTGAGCAGGATACGATTTTGGGGGTAGAGTCTCTGCTAATGCTTTGCAGTCAAGACAGCAGCCCCAGTGCTCAGGCGACACTCAAAGTAAGACAAAAAATTGGGAACAGAGCTTAATATTTATTGGATACCAAAATAATAATCGCAGCACAAGTCTGACCGTGTATGCTTAAAAAAGAAAAGAAAAGAAACAACAACAACAACTTTCCAATGTCTGGATTTCTAGACCACACTCACTTCGTTGGTGAAACTGCTGAAGAGTCGACCTCACCTCAGCCAGTCAGCAGTGGAATTTCTGCTCGGCCAGCTCCACCTATCCTGCGACCCCTCCCGTGTTCTCATGTGCCACGCTCTGGCCGCAATAGCCACCCACTTACCGGTGTTGGGCGACGGCATGCTGGGAGATCTGGTGGACCTCTACAGGGTTGCCAGTCACTCCTCGACTGACAAACAGCAAGAGCTTCTGGTGGGTGTCCTGCACTCACTATATATAAAACGCAAATGATGCTTTCTAAAACCATCTTGTTATTTTTCGCTCTGTTGCAACACATAAAAAAAACGGTGAAAAACAGTGCAAGAATAGCTCACATTCTGTTATGGAAGCTGAAAATAGAATCACTGCGCTTACTGGTTTTCTTCACCCTTCTTCTGTGATTCCTGCAGGTTTCCTTGGCAACGGTGATTTTTGTTGCTAGCCAGTCGTCTCTGTCAGCTGAAGTGAAGACTGTCATCAAACAGCAGCTCGAGAACATCGCCAACGGCTGGACGGTGTACCGTATCGCGCGGCAAGCTTCACGCATGGTATTCTCAACCGCTAGATCCCATGGCAGTTAGTCTCTGATCATATCGATCTGAGGGGTCTTTAGATGTTTATTTCACAGTGATCATGCTTTTTAGATCGGATTGTGCTTATGTACTTGAAGTTCCAAGCTTATATTCATTGTAGTTGATTGCATAAAATAAATCTGAAGGCTCTGAAATGACAGAGCCTGTTGTCAGAGCCCCCTCCCCGCGCCAAAAATGGTATCATTAAAATTTGCATGATTAATCCGCAGGGATGCCACGAGTTCTCCAGCGAGCTGTACCAGAGCCTGCGCACCCGTGTGGCATCTGAGCACTTCTACTTCTGGCTCAACAGCCTGAAGGAGTTCTCCCAGGCTGAGCAGTGCCTGAGTCACGTGGAGGACGGGGACTACAGCGGGGCCATGAGCGCCATCGCCGAGGCCCTGCGCTCTTACCAGAAGGGCATCGCCTCCCTCACAGTGAGTAACCGCAGGGCATGTGCTTGTCGGCCAACATTAACTGTGCCTCCCCCTCGCCACCACTTAAAGCGACGGACACTATTGTCTCTGTGTTGGATTCCCACAGTGGATTAAGCGCATAATGCCCGTGTGTATCTTCTCAAGTCAAGAGAGACCTGTGTACCTGTGTGTGTGCGAGCCTACCGGTTATCTAATTAATCCTTCCCCTTAGGCCGCCAGCACTCCTCTGAGCCCGCTGACGTTCCAGTGCGAGTTCATTAAGCTGCGGATTGACACCCTGCAAGCCCTGTCTCAGCTCATTTGTACCTGCAACAGCCTGAAAACTAGCCCCCCTCCAGCCATCGCCACCACCGTCGCGCTGACCTCCGGCAATGACCTGCAGCGCTGCGGCCGGATCTCCGTCCAGGTGAAACTCCCGACAGTGCAATTAACGCCGGAAAGACCAGAGCCTGTCCATTAAGATTAATGTACAGGAATAAACATGCCCCCCCCTGTGGTGAAGCCTAAAGCTGCAGCTGCTCCCCTTTCCCCTCAGATGAAGGTGTGCATGGACGAGTTCAGAAGCCTGGCCGCTCGCTACGCTGACTTACATCAGTCATCATTTGATGCTGACTATGCCACCCTCCGTAACGTGGAGCTGTATCCTTTAACAAGACATTGTATACGCTTGCATGGGTATGTCCAGTAAAACATTGTTTTCTCTTTAACCTGCTGTTCAGACAACAACAAAGCTGTTTGCTAGTCTCCCACGTTATAGAGGCTCTAATCCTGGACCCCCAGGCCGCCAGGTGAGGCCTGTTACTGTCATGGTTTCCTCGTTTCAGTTTCTGTGGTGTTATATATTCCAAAACATAAAAGAAATCCACTTTTTACCTTCATCCATTCTCTTGGGCATGACATTTTAGAAAGCTAGCAGATCTATTTGGCAGTCAATGTCACCTCACTTTCAATGTACGATATTGAGCCTTTTCAAGAAAGGTGCTCCTGCTTTGACCGGCTAGAGCATGCTACAGTTTTGTTATCTTTTCCGGAGCCGCACACTCGACAGTTTCCTGTTGGAGGCACCGTCTCCCCATGATTTTTCCTGACACTCATGAAAGAGCTGCATCTTTCTGTTGTGTAGTTTCCAGGAGTACGGCTCCCTTGGGTCGGTACAGACAGAGAGCGAATACGAGCGGCGGATGATGTCGGTCTTCAACCATGTGCTAGAGGAAGTGGAGGGTCTTACCAAGAAACACCCGCCTGTTTCATACTTGGTAAGAGATTTTGATGTGGTAAATAGCAAGCACTGAGTAATTTATGCTCACTTTTGTGTTGCCAACTGTATTTTGTCTATATTGAGGGATACAGATTTGTAGTTACTGTGTTAAGCTAAAGGAGAAAAAATCTGAATATATATATAGAAATTGATTGTGTGAGTGAGGAATGTAATTGTCGTGGGTTTTTTCCCTCCCTCAGCACACAGGTTGTCTCTGTGACGCCGTCATTGCTTTGCTGAAAGTGCCGCTGTCTTTCCAGAGGTACTTCTTCCAGAAGCTCCAGTCTACCAGCATCAAGGTAATTTATATTTGTAAATACAGGGTCAAAAGCCCAGGAGAAAAGCAAAACATCAAAATGTTTAATCACAAAGCATCCAAGGTGTACTCTCAGCTCTGCTGGCAAATAATTTATTAGGGTTTGGTTTCCTGTGTGTTCCATCTTGTCACCAGATACTGTAAATAAAAGCCGCGCACCTGAAATTTCAACTGTGTGTAATTTTAATAGGCTTGGACACACTGTTGACAGACAAGCACACACAAAACCTACAATAGCAGCTTATTTACACACAATAGTGGAAACAGCAGATGCATGCAGATTATGTCTGAATCCATATTTTGGGTGACATCCTGTTTTAAAACCTTGTCTCTTTTTTTTTTTTCCAGCTTGCCCTCTCTCCATCTCCACGGACGCCGAGCGAACCAATCCCAGTGCAGAACAACCAGCAGCTGACCCTAAAGGTGGAGGGGGTGGTGCAGCATGGTTCAACCCCAGGGCTCTTCAGGAAGATCCAGTCTGTCTGTCTCAATGTGACTTCCACTCTACAGAGCAAGAGTGCCGACTTCAAGGTATTCTTTGTTTTTTATCTTAGGATATCGCACTGTGCCCTTGCCAGGTATACCATTCTTTCATTTAACCCTGTTCTTTACCTTCAAGATTCCACTCGACACTAAAACTAACGAGATCGAGCAGCGGGTGGAACCCCACAATGACTATTTCAGCACCCAGTTTTTGCTGAATTTCTTCATTCTGGGGACACACACCGTCACCGTGGAAGCGTCTGTGGTGGATGAGAGCGGCATCGAGTGGAAGACCGGGCCCAAGACCACAGTGTCGGTCAAGTCCATGGAGGATCCTTATTCCCAGCAGCTCCGCCACCAGCTGCAGCAGCAGCAGCAGCAGCAGCAGCAGCAGCAGCAGCAGGGGGGAACTCAGCCAGCTCCACAGAGGGGGGCTTTCTCCCGTTTCTAGTACACGTGCTGTTGATGCTTGACTGTTTAACTTGTGGACTTGAAACTGTATTATCTATGTATATATTTTTCAGTGATTAAAAGATGAGATTTAATTTGGATTCTGCAAACAAGTGCAATCATTGACCATATTTAGCAAGGACACCGTGATATGGTCTCATTGCAATATTTGAGCGATACATGACCAAAGAAAATGGCTCTGAATTCCTTGACCATATTTTCAATCTGGAATATCTTTCTGATAAATCTCTTGTCACCCTTTTGTTTTTCAATGTCCTTGGATTCACCAGGTGGTCCATTCTGTATCATGTGCAGTCCCAAAGACCGCCATCAGGGGGCAGACTATAGTCAATCTACAACAATGTCAGAACGAATCACAGCAGTAAATTGGAGTTGTATTTCTCTACATTATACAAATAGATATATTTGTGTCATAATATCTGTTGTCTTAACATCACATAAACCGGATCAGTAACCTTGCATTTTTAATTTCATATTTACCAATTTATTCACTTTTATGGCGGCGTCCTAATCAAAAGTAGAGGCGGTCGCATGTTTTAATAGTGAACATGCTGGTGATAGTCTTCTGAGATAAGTCTCCACTGCAGCCGGGAAGAGGATGACTAAAAATGGAGACACGCGGTGGAGTAACATAATTAGAAAAGCAAAGTTTCTTGTTGGAGATAATGAAACCATCAGCGTTTGACAGCAGAGAGCCTGCGCACTTCACGGATAAAGGCTGGCGTCAAGTGGACGCAGCAGCGTCAAGCGCGAGGGAGGATAAATCACACTTCCGCTTTTGGTTTTCAAAGTACATGACTGGACGTACAATCTGAGCTACATTCTTAACACTGAATTGTAAAATAATCGAGCTGGCAGGAGCGTTCTCTGCTGTTGTCTCAAGTATGACGGTTACTATTTTGGTTTATTTATTTTGTTGTTATATCATGTTCATTATCTTTTCTTGGTGTAGCTGGCATGGTAATACCTTAATAGTTACATTAAAGTAAACAATTCCATTTATTCACATTTCTGGGACTTTTCTGACTTTAATCTATTTTTTTTTTAAACGTTAATGTTCTTTGATCATTAGAGTGATGAAAGGACAAGGCTTGTGTAAACGTGTAATTGGTAGTCAACAAAACCGACAGTGTAGATTAAATAGAGAAAGGGGGAAAAACAACAACAGCTATAAAACACGTTTTCTGATATTCTTTAACAGCGTCTGAATCGCTCCTCGGCAGCGCGCTTTTATTGTGAAGGACGGCCGGACTCACTTCCGCCCTGGCTCTGTTGATCTTTTGTGTACATTGACGCGGTGTGAAGCGGGGTTTGGAGGCAGATAACGGGTCCTGCCACCCTCACACACGAACACCCCGCTGCTCCTCGCCTTAGATGGTCCCGCGTCGCCCGCAGACTGCGTCCCGCTCCCTCAATCGGCGGCACGTCGCTGCCCGGAGCCCGACCCGCCTCCCGCTAACGGGCGCCTCAGTAGCTAGCTAACTTGACGACGACGATGATGATGATGATGATGATGATGATGCATCGGCGGAATTATCCCGGTGTCTCCGACTGAGATGGAGCCAGCGACGCGCAAGCGGAGTTGCCTGCTAGCTAGCTAGCCCGCTAACGGTGCCCGCCGGGACTCGCCGAACTCCCGGAGAAACGTTAGCTTAGATGGGTGCGATCGCAGTGCCGTCGCGCAAAGGTCGCCGCAACGCTGTCAGACAGTCGCAGCGGGGTCGCCAGGTTTGATAGGAGAAAACCCACGCACGCACACCATGTTAGCGGGCGAAATCTGCTAACGTATAGGTTAGCCACACGTGACGGCATTTATTTATTTATCTTTGCGGCGACAATTGAGCCACATCTTTGTCCGTCCTTGGATGCTTCAGTGACGTTTCACCGGGTGAGTAACAGCTCCGGCTCGGACTAAACACTGGATTTTTTTTTTTTTTTTTTTTT
>CAESWR010000220.1:90373-102299 GCA_903171835.1 Mullus surmuletus | reverse complement strand
ACCGACGTCCTCGCCCCGCGGGTTGCCACACCGGACACGTTTCCGTCCGTGCATCCGTTCCCGTTATGCTGGCCCTGCCTTCCCGCTCCCTGCTAGCTAGCGTGCCATGGGAAGTGCTCGTCCTTTTATGGTGCCGTCTCCTGCGCCCTCACGGCGTGCAGGCAGGCGGCCGGCCAAGCGACACCAAAAAAAAAGAGCCCCAGAATAAATCCTCTTGAATAATTGGTAACGTCCCGCTAAAGCGTGTATTTACGGCGGGAAATTCCACGAAACGGCCTCTCCCGCAGCGGGTTAGCGGCCAGCCCCCCCCACCCTTCCTCCTCCTCCTCCTCCTCCTCCGCCCCTGCCGGGTGCAAGTCAGTCATTAAGCGGATCCTGCTCGCACACCTTTACAAACGAGCCCGTGGTTGTGTGTGTGTGTGTGTGTGTGTGTGTGTGTTTTGTGTGAGCTCCTCCACCCCGGGATGAGGGATGCTAACCGCCGCCGGTGTGTCTCCCTCGCAGACGGCGTGTGATCACGATGGCACAGCTCCTGGACGGGGCCGGCACACTGGGCTGGGTGGTGCTCAGGTCCGTGCTCCGCTTCGTGTTTATGTTCCTCAACAACTGTGTAGCCATCCCATCCTACTGCCTGTACCTGCTGCTGCTCCAGCCGCTCAGAATATGGGACAGCTCCACGTTCTGGTACATCGAGGGAACAATGTTCAAGTGGCTGCTGGCCATGGTGTCTTCGTGGGGCTGGATTGCTGGTTACACAGGTAAGATGGTGTCATCACTCACTGGTTCCCCCCACACACTCCTCTGCTGCCTTGCTCCTTAACCTGTTTCCCCATGTGTTTACATCAGGGAGCCCACCCTCTGCTTTGCCATTTTCTCCAGCACAGCGCTCAAGTCTCATCCTCTTGATTCCTCGCATCACATGAACCACATTAGGTTAATCTGATAGATCAGCGCAGTGATTTCTTGCAACGGCCGCGTACGTCGGGATGCATGCGTCATTGTCTGATTGAGAAGAAGACCCTTTCAATGTTTGGAGTCACAGCTGGAATAATTGTTGAGTGATCATGTGCCACAACAGGATTGTGTTGTTCAGATCATTGTCCGTTAGATACATGCTCGGCTGGTACAAACACGAGCCCACAAGGGACACAAACTGGAGTTAGTCCCTGTGCACGTTGCCGTCCCGCTGACCTCCAGCTGTTAGTCGGGTCGGTTCGAATTCAATGCTTGATTTGGCTCAAATGTGCATGTTTACGCCCAGCTGCCCACTTCTAATAGATCGTGTTCGAAGTGTAAAGCTTTGTGTGCTTGCTTTGGCTCCATCTGGTACTTCTTGCACCTTTTTTATTCCCTACTAATGGGAGGGGGGGTTCTGCAAAAAATGCAACTCAAAACGCAGACACCGGCGCTTTGGAGCCGACGAGTGTTTGTGTTGTTGACGAGGCTCAGCTGGCCGGTCGAATGTCTGGGAGTGATTCAGGCAGTTTCCACGGTGTTTGGTTGCACGGCGCTGCGAGCAAAATGCTTACAAATTGCTAAGTGGCAAGCACGGGGCCCAACAAGGTGGACTGATTAATAATGCAGAGCTCTCAGCCTATAGAACACCTGGTGTCTCGTCAAGCAATTTGTGTCACTGACTGATTGGCAGAGCTTGGAGCTGGGGTGTCGAATGACCGGCGCCTTCTAAACGGTGACTACGATTTATGAATTTAGAGACTCTGACATAACGTACACTAAGTAGGGTAGTAAATGTCTCCCGTGTGACGTTTATTGATGGACTCTGGACTCTGGTCATACCGTACACTTCCTTTTTCTGCCTCAGTTGGGTTCCGGCACTTCAAACAAAGGAGATCTGCGCTCTCACAATTTTCCAGAAGTTTTGATTGATGCAACATCTCAGCCCCCGTTGGGGTCCTTGTGTTTCACATGGATGTTGGTCTGGACTGAGTCACCGTCGGCACACAGACAGGCTCTCCTCTTACTTTTATTTAAAAAAAAAAATTTTTTAAACCCACAGATGTGATTGCAGCCAGCATGACCTCAGTCCAAACGGCCGCATCAGAATTCTTTTAGCAAATCTGTCACGGCCTTAGTCACCACTCTGTGCCGCGTGGAGGTGTTCGAATCGAGGTGGGGGGCCGGGGGGCACATGATCCCTTTGAATATCAATACAGTGCAAGAAGAAAAAATAATCATGTGACGTGCATGTTCTTATAAAGGCCTAATAGGGGTGATAAGAATGAGGTGAAGTTGACAGCCAGTTAGAAGGGAAAGAAGCAAAACACAGCAGCCCTGATTGTGAAATGAGCTACAGCTGAGAACCTCGTCACTGTCTGGTGTGTGCACCAGTTGTTCCAGATCATGCTGATTACAGAAGTACAATGACAAAATGCATAGTAAATTTGAATCCCAGACATTTAAATACATCTTCAGGATGTTGGGTTCACTAGGTTTCAACTACACACGACCATCAGTGTTCTGCAAGGATTGGATCGATAGACCCTCTTAGCGATCTCTCAGCAGGTATTTGCTGCGCTCCTTTGAGAGCTCTCACTACTTTAGGTGGTCAAGACTATGCTATTGCGTTAAAGTACAAAAAAGGGAAAACTACCAAGGACCTGTTGATATGCAGGATTATTTGCATTATAGACATATTTGATAGTTTCTTGTTTGCATACGCATCTGGTGTCGCCGTTCTCCTCCGGCACTCGTGCTTTGTCAGGATGACTCGAGGAAAACAAGCATCTTCATTCATAGCTTGAGACGCCACCGTTCGGGGGCTGCTCTTTGGTTATCTGATAGAACGTTGGTTTTGACACCGCAGGAGAAGCGGAACAATTGAGCTCTGTAGATAACATGCCATCAGTAACAAACAGTGCCACGCTGCATATTCTTTATGGTTGCAGTACAAAGGGACACTTTCATTCTCAAAATGATGTGCTGTAAATCTCTTTGAATTGAACTCCCGACCCCGCCCCCCCACACCCTCCACTGCAATAGAGAGAATTAGGCTTTACATCTCCAGCTTCTCACTGAAGCTTATTCAAATGGAAGGTGAAGGTGAGAGTGTGTGTGATAGTGTGCGGTGAAGCTACTCAATTAAGTGTATCATAAAGTGTGGCTTAATCTTTTGCTGCACTCTTTGTGCCAACAGCGGGACATATTAATGCCTTTGCATGATTAAATGCAGAGGTTTATACCTGGTCAGTGTTGATTTTTTTTCCCCAGTGTAATATCAAAGATGAGCAACGATTCTGGGCAACTGAGAGTGTCTGCCTATGATCCTCTGATTGTGGGTAAATGGCAGATGGCACTTTAACATTATTGGTCAGGGCTTCTGTGATGCTAGCGAGTCCATGGTGAAAGTAGTCTGCCTGTAACTAAGACAACCGCATCACCCCCCATTTGAAAATACCCATTTCACCGGGTTACCAACAGCCAGGCAAATATGACTTCTTAGACTGACTGCTTCATTTAACTGCAGGATCGTAAACCCCCTCCCAAGTCAACGGCGTGTTAATTTTATTAGAAAAGCTAATGGCATCGCAATGTCAGCTGACATTAGATACATGCTTGCAATTATTACGGCTCAATTGTTGTAGAGGGTTTTTTTTTGTGTTTTCCCCTCACACATGTAGACTTAAACGTGTGTGTGCGAGACACATCTGATTTTAGTTGATTGTTCCATCAAGTTGTGTCAATTGAGGTACGTTGACCCGCTCCAGGATCGTTGATAAATCAACACAGACAAAGTCGCCTGATGTTTTACACAAGACCATTTTGCACCGTGGCTGTCTGGTTAAGTTGTGTTGTCATTGGATTTGACCCCCCCTCCACACACCCCCACCCTTGTTGTTGACAAAAGCAGGGCAACTGTCTAGCTAGAATGTCACACAAACAACAGTGGGCACAAACAGGTGCGCTAAAGCCTGCAGGATTAAATCTTCATTGCGTGTCACATGAGTGGGTGGTCTGCCGGAGCCCGAGGAGGTCAGACATCAAAAGATGCTGACTGCAACATGCCGGCAGAACATTGCACACTCAATTCCAAGTCATTTGCTTTTGATCATACCTGGAAGAACAACAGTATAAAATGCTGTCTGATCTTAGTGATTCCTGTGTGCACTTGTCCATCATCTTTAGGATAAAATCATCAGAGAAATGAAGTGTGCTGTGGCTCCTGCATCCATCGCTGACCACAAAACAAGCCGTTTCAGCAGCATTGAGTTGTCATCATACAACGACGACACATGAATCAAGTTTGTCAAAAGCAGGATCGGCAGACAAACAGTCAGACTGGATGTTGTCAATCATATCTTGGATTCCAGAGATAACTTTTAATTTGGACTCTGCAGTTGGCTGGGTTGCACCAAACTGAAATGTGGATCCCCACACTTTCAAGCTCCAACACAAACTGCTCCTCATTTGTTGAAGCCTCTGTACAGTCATGAAACACCCACACAAGTAACTGCCAACAGTTACTTGGCTGATTAGACCTATTCTCTGGACTGCGTGGGCGTGCACAGATGATACTTGATTGACACGTCCCTGGATGTACTGAATTATCTTTGTTGCACCTGCTCGGATTGGACAAATTGCAGCTAATTTGCAGCATATCAACAACTGCAGCCCGAGGTCTGGCGTCAGACCGGTGGCGTTCTGCCCCGCAGTCGATGCCTTGAAGTCTCCAGGTCAGAATGTGTAGACGCCGCTGGTATTTTATGCGCGCTGGAATTGTAATGTGATAGGCGGAGATAGAAGTCACAATGAATGCTGGCTAGAAATGCGTTGCTGTTATGCACATTTGAGAGCTCGGATTTTTTTCATTAAGGATACTATTGCTGCCTTGCGTTGGCAAAAGTTCAGTGCGGGAAAGAATGTGATAATGTACACTTGGGTAGAATGGGAAAGGCTTCAGGTCAGTTAAAAGTGGCAATGGCATGAAAGGAGGAAATTAACATCACTTTTGTTCTGAAGCGGTGGAACATGTTTGTGTGAACAGACGCTGATGTTTCATCCCCCGGTGTGCAGAGAGGGACGGTGTGGTATTGATGTGGATGAACAGCACATTATGCAGTAAATCCATATTTTAATGTTAATGTGTTGTGTTCTAATGGAGACAACAAACTTGGAGAAACAATGGATCGGGGGTCAAATTCACGTTTAGCTTTGATTGAGGGCAAGAAATTAACAGCGATTCATCCCACTACTGTGCTGGGTCCACGCCGGCCCCGGTAGCATATGTTGCTTTCTACAATGGGGTTTCCCTGAGAGAACACAAAAGCTGGAAGTAACTTGTTCACCAACAGCCAGATTAGCTGTGACATTTATTTTAGGTTGCTGGTAACTGCTGTGAAACTTGACACAATGGTGGTTTTTCAGCTCTCCCATTTTGAGGAACCTTCTATTTCAGGGTTGGTAGCATCCAGGCAGGCTTATTGTTGTTAGCATTTAGTATTTATTGTTGTTAGCTTTAAAGGGAAAAAGAGACGTGCTCCATCTGCTTTCAAATGTACTTTCCATGTTACCTTGGAGTGACAAATTGCCTCACAATCTACAGTTTTTGGGGAATTCCCACTGTGGGTCGCGCCAGCCCAAATACTGTTTGACCATTACAGTTCGGGAGACGCATTTTCAAAGTAGTTTTTAACCCTCAAAGGACTCTGCAGTGGCTGTTTAATTATTAGTTATTATTATGTAGTATCCACACACATTAAAAAAGGTTAAGAGGTCAAAAAGGTCAGTCATATTAAAGAACATCCTCATCCCCAGTCATTCTTTAGAAGCAGCACTTGAGTGTAAAGACACACAAGAGGGGGAAGTGTTCAAATCCTCGTCCCCCTCTAAAGAGTGAGACAGGCAGAGGCAGCGAGGGGTTATTTCAGCTGACCACCAATACCGGATTAGACATCCTGCCTGCTGTGTGGTTGTCATCCTGCTATTCTAACTGTGTCATCTCTCAAAGACAATTTCCCTAATGTATTCTATCTGACAGATGACCCATCTCTCTGATATCATTTATGCTCGTCTCCTGCAACAATGGGGACTGAGGCGAGAGGCAAGGCATGCTCCTTATGAAATGACATTGCCTTCAGGGTACGCACACCCACACACCCTTGTCCAAGTGTCACAGATGTGTCATTTTTCTCGAAGTATGCTCTCAATTCCCGCGCCCGTGAGGATTGTTCTTATTCTCGGGAGGGCGAACCCAAGGCCCAGATTGAACACAACTTTTTCCCCTTCAACCCCAATTTTTAAATCACTTTCCAACCCTCTCAAAAGTCCTCCGTGTCAAGGCGATGATGTCGCAAAAACACCCGTGTCGGCAGTGTGCAGCGGAGACGATGGGTTTAAGTGCAAGGGTCGTAGGGTGAATACCGATCAGCATGTTGTTACCGTCTGTCTTATGTGTACTACAGTGACGAGCATCTGAGTGCTTCTGCGTTTAATGACATTACTCATGCTTGCAGCTCTGTAATACATTCAATATCTGCTCATCAGCTGCTTAATGAATAATCATTACATCTCATTGTTACCAGCAGCCAACCACAGGTAGGGTGGGTTTGATTTCAGCGAGGAATTAGACCTGGTTGCAAGCACTGTAGTTTAAACGGTGCCGTCACCGAGATGTCTTGGCCTTTTACAGCGAGATCTTATACTTCCCCTTTTTCCGCAGTCTTCGCTCGCACATAATTGCACAGTTTAACGTAAAAGGTCAGCTGTGTTTGGATATCTGCCCACATTGTTGTTGCGTGGTGGACACAAACACATTATAGTAGCGTGTGTGCACACAATCGTCTTGGAGCTACAAGCCTGAGACGGCTGTTTGCTCTTCATCTTGATCTTTTTGTGGTGTTTAAGGTACATTTTTGTGTCCGAAGGCAAAGCTAGAAAGGCCCTACGCCTACACCCGACTCTTTCCACATCACTTATCTCTTTAGATATTTGATGTAAAAACGTGCCATATCTTAATCGTTGCACAACTCGCTCACTTTTGCTCAAGATGGTCGCCATTTGGTGCGCCAGGCTTTTGGATGTGGCCGCTTGTGTTTGTTCCACTGCTGCCACAGACTGCCAGGACTGCTGGAGAGGGAGGAAAAAAATCCCTTGAGGAGTTTGCGTTTTACTCTTATCGAGCGTTTCTCTGTGTACTTTTTTCAGTGTGGCACAGAGTACAAAAGTGTTAAATTCAGACGTTACTCTACTGAAACGCTATTACCTTGCATTACGGGTTTGACAAACTATTTATAGGGCAGCTTCCAAAGGTACAATTCACTGACGGCTGATGATATGACTGTTTTAATGCAAATTGGAGACCATTGCACAAGAAATGGGGAAATGTGGTGGTGATGTTGCTTTTTCAGCTTCGGCCATGTATCTGTGATGTTGCCAGATATTACTCGAGATATGCTTATGTTGAAACCCTATATATATCAGTCCTATATTGTGTGTTGTCCTTTTCTGGCTGGTAGTCCCGACTTTTAAGAGAGTCATCACACTCTGACTCTGCATGCAAAGGGCCCGGCTGTTTCTGCATTTGCATTACACAAAACTCAAGCTGACCAAACCTGCCCAGAACGGCGGGGATTCCGCGAGCATGACAGCAGCTCCAGGTGAATCTTTTCACCCCTGGGCCTCAGTGGACCCCCCCTCGCACCTCTGTTCGCAGGCAGAGCCGCAGAAGTGCATTTTAAATTGCAAACAAAGCTTGTGTGTTTACCGGGGAGGGCTATTGTCGTCGTCAGTCACTTAACATGAACTGCATTTCCTCCTTTGTTTCAGCTCTTGTGTATCCTGTAAACAACCAATGCAGGAGATTGACTTGTGAAGTAGCCAGCATGCTGTGAATGGAGGTGTAATGTAAATGAGGGGGAAGGGAAAGGCAGGCCTGCAGAGATTCACTCCTGTAGGCGCCGATAGCAACACTGGTCATTGTCTTGGTGGAAGCATTTTATCTGTTAGCACCGACACTAAAAATTAGAAGGTAATATGTTGGTCATAAGTTGAGCACAAAGAGGATACAAAGGTTAATCAACACCAGAGAATTTGGGTATATATTTGTTCACCACTTTTACATATAGCTTTATATGTCCTCTGCAGCTACATGCTAATCCGGGTTTGTCCCACCCCAGTCCGAAGCGTCTTGGCAGGCGGTGCACCTGTAGCAGATTCTTACCGTTAAATGCCCCCCAAAGAAGCAAATCAGCTCATCTGTAATGGAGATTTAAAAAAAATGCAAGGGTGTAGATTACACCTGCCTGTCCATCTAAAACACTTGAATGAATTGCATTTAAAGACCTTGCTGGTCTGCCCAAGACCTAATTCGCACCACTCCATCAGGCAGCAGTGGTCTCGTGCGCACACACACACACACACACACACCATACCTACAATTGGACCAATCGGTGCTCAGATAAATGATTCAGCAGCTCCTTTGACTGCTACAGTCTGTATAGCAGGAGCTGCTCTTTCCTGCCAGAGAAGAACAACAGCTAGCTTCATGTAACCGTAGCCGGTTTAATCACAGGAGCCAGACCTCGTGAGCAACTGTTTCCCGGAGTTGCCTCGTACCCTCCCTCGGGAGCTATGAAGATTTCATGTGTCCTGGAGAGATGCACCTTTTTCAGTACATCAAAGGGTGAAACTTTGCTCGCTCTCACATTGCAAGCTGTGTATGCAAATGACCAGTGTTGAACTTGCCTGAATATATTGACAGCACTTGAAGTCCTCATGATCTTCGTGTTTTGAAATGTTGTTTGGCTTTGGGAGATGCCACGCGATGCCACCATGTCCAACTAAGTCTTTAATTAACCACTTTGACTCACCACTTGGGCCTTTTAGTTGTTTCAGATTTCCTATTGATTCAAATGCCATAACACACCCCCTTTCATAAACGCTTGGATGCCATCTCCATTCCTTGACTTTTATGACATTCATTGATTCACAACCCAATCTACCCGGAGGTGTCAACATACATGAATGTTTTTTTTTTCCTCTTCTTTTATGGAAGTTCTTTTCACACATCATAACTGACATGCTAATTGACGTGAGCAGTAGTTGACTCATGTAGGCTCTTCGGATTCTCCAGTCAATGTATATTTTCAGTCATCCAAACTATCTTGTTGCGACATCTTTTTGGTGCCGACCATAAGAGGTACCCAACAGGAAATGAGTCACATCTCCTTAACATTTCAGCGGATCATAATTGGGAGCCGTGCCGTGGGTAGATGAGACCTTGTCGAACTGGTGTGCAGTGTACCCTGCTTGATGTGCCTGTACCTGGCCCAAAGAAGCCACGGCTTGCAGCTATATTTTGCTTTGAATTATTTTTATCACTTTGCCAGCCAACAAAGCCCCAGTTCTGTTCTCGGCCGTACGCGGATGCCTTTTTTCGCCAGAGAGAGAGAGAGGCATTACTTCTGGATCGTAGACATGCAAATAAGCTTGATCTGCCGTCTCGGCCGGGGTTCAGAAGTAACCCACTGCTTTATTCAAATGGAGAGGGAGGAGGGGGGGAAAAAAAGGTTATTTCAGTCAAGGAGCTCTCGCACCAAAAAGTCCAATAATAATTTAGTGTGTTGACACAAAGCCGGATGATTACGCCTTGGAACTGGGAAAGCAGACTGTAATCTATAAGTGCTCTTTACTAAAAATAAATGAATGCCACCTGAAAGAAGAAATCTGTGCACAAGTACACCTCTAGATGCCAAGCAGAAATCATTATTTTCAAATGACATTCAGGCTCACGGTTTATCCTCTTTAGCTACTTCAGCTCAGGGCATTGAGTACTTGGAAAAATGTATTTGTGGAAGAGAAAGCAAATGTCAGTAGAATGACATGCATTAATGCCGTTGGTTGTTGACAGTACTTAATGGTTCTCATTATGTTAAATGAGAGTGAGGTAGTTTCAGGAGTTGTGATATTCTTAGATGCCAGCACTGGTTGTATGGCGCCTGATTTATGTGTATTCCACCCTGAACACCTCGCCATGTTCCTCAGTGTTACAAGTAACAACATGTTTAGATGATCCCACAACGTGTTTGCAAGTTGACTTTTCTGACTTAATGCTCTCGTTTGTGCCGCGTATAGTTTTGTCTAGACTGGAAAACTATTGTGACATCTCCTTTTTTAAAACCGGTTTCTCGTTTTCATCGTTTCACGTTAAAGATCTATGCTCGTGATAACTAATCCTGTACAGCAGAAAAAATACATGAAATGCAGCCGATTATGTTCCCTTTAAAGGATGTCATCATTCACATCTGCTCTGAAGGTGGTCAGACACTAATTTGGACACATTAAGGCCAAGCATAAATGTTTTTACCGTGTACACAGAGCCTGTCTGTGCAGCAGCTAACACAGTTCAGCTCAGTTTAAAAGAGTTTATTTAGTAGCATAGCTGTTAACGTATGTTCATGCTCTCCAACGATGAGGATGGATGTTTTATCCGGATCTGTATTCATGGATGTTAAAATGATTCTGAACATTAAAAGACTGCATCTCAGCCAGCACGGCCCCCCCATTCACTTTGTAAGGAGGTTTTTGAACCAGCTGTCCTCATTTATTGTGAATTAGACGAGCAAGTAGATGACAAGCTACGATTCACCTCATCTGAAGTTCTCCACAATCTTCTGCCTGCAGCCGATGTTTTCACTGATCCAAAGATAGTTTCAGAGATGTGAACCTCCTCCTCTGCTATCCTGCTGTAGTGACAGTCGAGGTTTTTCCAACAAACCAGCAGAGTGAGATGACATGCCTCACAGGATCTGTTTCAGTGGTTGTTTCTCCCACTAACTTTCCTTCATATAACAGTAATTAAAAGGGAATCTTTTTTTTTTTTCTATATTAGCTGGTGCTTCATAGGTGTTCGAGATCAATGGATTTTTGTGATCAATTGCTGTCTGAGACATGCACTCTCTCTTTGTTTTTGTAGTAACGGAATGGGGGGACGATGTGCGGCCCATTTCAGAAGAAGAAGCCATGGTCATTGTCAACCATCAATCCACAGGGGACGTGTGCACCCTCATGATGTGCCTGCAGGACAAGGGCACGGTAAGCAGACGGCAAAATCCCCACATTCCGCCCAGCCATGTTTAACACGGACATCAAACACAAGTGTTTTCGGGACAACAGATGCGCCAAAATTCCTATGCAAACACAAGAAGTCTTCATACCATTGAAAGCCACTCCATGAGTTGTGACTATTACTAATATGTATATCAACGTGACGACTGCCAGCAAGTTTGATAATTCAATATCCGGAAAGTGACCTTGTCTAAAACATCCCTGACAATGGCGGTGACTTTGCAGCGGCAGCCGTGTTGTGTGTCCGTTGTTTTCCTTCTTCGACTTTTCCTTTGGTCACGGCTGGCACCGAGACGGTTCCGCACAAACCCGGTGACACAATCTGCCTCAGCATCTGCATCCCCGGCCCCACTTTATCCTCTTAGCACCGAAAAGTGACAGTAAGCAGGAGACGCCATCTATTTTTCAAAACCTTTTGTTTGTGTTTTTTTCTCTTTTTCAGGTGGTACGAAAAATGATGTGGCTGATGGACCATGTGTTCAAATACACCAACTTTGGCCTAGTGTCCCTCATCCACGGGGACTTTTTCATCAGACAGGTGAGCGCCCACCTCCGGCAACGCCAAGATTTAAAAAAAGCACCATCATCACCTTTTTACTATTACTCAATGCGAGAATATCTGCATGCTCTGCTTCACGTTTTTAAGATCACACACATTCCTGCATGCCGCTCTGTCACATACCAAATTAGCTAGAAGGCCAAAACAAGACTTCCCCCCCCCTTCTCCCTTCTCTCTTCACTTGTCAACACCTTGTTTGTCCCAGAAGATCTGAGGATTAAAACCGTATCCCTTAAGGCCATAACCCAACTCCTCTCATCCTCGCGGCTACTGCTGGCCTGTTTT
>CAESWR010000219.1:54550-67155 GCA_903171835.1 Mullus surmuletus | reverse complement strand
CCCCCCCCGCCACCCCCCCACCCCCCACATGAACCTTGTTACCCTCCTGTACATGTCACTCAACTCCGTTTGGGCTTACTTTTATTTCCTGCAGAGGTCATTTTTAAATCCAACAGTCTCCTTGAAAGCCTATTTCCATAAGTAGTTTGTCATCGTTTCAAAGTAGCCTTGCCATAAGCAACAGCTTTGCATGCCTTTCTATTTCCAAGAGTGACGCTTCTTGTAGCCATGCTTCATCTTCAGGACCCAATTAACAGTCCAGAAACCAGTTAATGAGTCTGTTGTCAAAAAAGCTCATGTTCCAAAGCCATTTCCAGAGATGTCTCGCGGCCATTAACCCCCCACCCCCCTTTAAATCAGTGCGGTCAATAAGCTGCTGACCTTATTTGGAACACAAGAGAAAAGACATACACATTTAAGTAGAGGGGGGATCAAATAGAACTGCACAATCAAACACTACAAACATCTTTTTTAATCAACTTTATTTTACTGTAATCATACATAAAAGCGCTACTTCAAATATTATTCACAGGATGAAATGAATACCTGTCCAGTAAACAGAGAAAAGATCCTTCTTAAACTTTTCGTATAATGATAGTAGAGATGACATCACAGGGAAATCTTTGCAAATTTGCATCCTAAATCTTGATGTATAGAAACAGGTGAAATGATAGTGGCTAAAAACTGTGCAGTATTAAGGTTTGAGTCTTTTTCAAAAAGTTCTACAAATCTTCGGGGACCTGCCCATCTGAAAGGGAGAAAGACAAAACATATAAGTGGAACAATGACCGAATCTCCGCTTCCTAAAGCAGGCTGGGTGGTTCTGAGGCCAGCTGTTGGGATTAAAACACTCCAGACTTTGTTTTGCAACATCACTGCTGAACACTTCCAGCTGCTCAATAATTGAGAACATCGCACCATGCAATATTTCACCAAATTCCTTCTCTGAAGTCTAAACAATCTCGATCTTACACATTAAAGCAAACGCCAGAACTCTGATGTCATCAATGTCTTTTTAGCGTGTTGATGTTTAACAACACATTCCGTTAAAATCTTTGCCCCTGGTTTTATTTCCTCTTCTGTAACTGACAAATATTTTTGCAATGACGCCAAATAATGCTTGTTGTCAGATGGCAGAACCGCTTTGATGTAGAAGAGCTTTGTTTCTTTACAAGGTCTGTGCAGATCTTGCCACTGACTGACAGTGATCATCTCTGTGTTGCAGCCGCCCGCTATGCTGATGGAAGTTGGCTACGCAAACGGGCTGGAGCCGGACCTCTCCCAGCAGTACCCCCCGCCTCTGCTGCCCAAGCCGGGCAAAGACAATGCAAGACTCCAGAAACTCAAGAAGAAGAGAGGCAAGAAAAAGGGCAGCCTCTCTCAGACGCCCATCCCCTTCCGCTCCTGCTTGTCACCTGTCAACGAAGCGAGCACAGACCTTGAGCACAGCGACCAGTCCAGCCCACCGAGGACGCCGGATTCGGTCTATTCTGCGGACCCTTTCGGTTCCCCGTACAATCAATCTGCGTTTCCCCATCCTCGGAGCAGCCCCTATGGACAGATGGGCAATTTCCCCTCTCAGTCCTGCATACCGCAAACGAGGACTTCACAAGAGCAAGTCGCTCCACTATTCGAGTGCTCCTCGTTCTTATTTGACGACGCAACTCCCTTCATGATACCACATGCAGCTTCGTCGGCCCAAAGACCGCCGATTCAGGTCCAAGCACCACCTCTCCCAACTACCCTCAATTCAACCGTGACACCAAATCTCCATGTTTCAGGCACAACGGTACCTCCTGTTACTGTGTTGCAGTCCAGCCCCAAAATATCAACTCACAGCCTGACTCTATCCCCAGCCGCCCCCAACTGTGGTCAGGGCCCGGCACCTTCTCAGGTTGCAGGACCACCTCCTTTTCCAGTGCTACTATCAGTTTCAAACACTCAGACACAACCTTTTATTCCCAGCCAGAGGGAGACAAACACCAGTTCAAAGGATAATACCATGAGCCAGACATCATCATCTTGGACTCCCAGACCTACCAGCAATGCCAACCCTGTTCCAATCCAGATGTCATCGGAGATAACCGCCTCAAAAATATCATTTGCTGAAGCTGTGAAAGAGACAAGACCCACAAAGACCCACAGCGGATCACAGAACAGGATTTATACATCAAAGGCAACATTTTATGAGATCTCCAAACCTCCCTCGATTCAGGATCTCTCTGTAATGAACCCCATGTACGCAGGAGCACCATTATCAACTGGATCTGTGCAGAAAATACCTATTACCATTCTGAAAACTGATCAGAAGCCATCTGTGTCCAAGACCCCAAGTGGAAGGCCTAAGACTCCCTCTTGCACACCTTCGAGAGTGTCCACCCCCTTTTGTGAAATATCGAAGCCTAATCCTCTGCTATTTGGCCCGAGTCCTACTTCCATGTCCTCTCAAGTCTGTACAAGTCCCACTGATGCTACAAGACACAAGTCAACTGTTCATACTGGTGCTATAAATAAACCACCTCCTGCCAAAGAGGAACTAACGCAGACCGATCTTAACCATGTTACTTACATCAAACAAGCTGGCAATTACAAAGAGATAGAAATTAGAAATACTGGAAGGAGTATGCTAAATTTAAGTTTATCCAATACTGAGCTGTACTCTCCCAGGAAATCAAGAGTTACAACACTCGACCGTCCAGTTTCCAATCCTACTATTGCAGAGCAAGAGACCCCAAATCTAGAAAGAGAGCAGATTTCCGAAAATGAAGCTTCATGTTTTCCAAAGGTTCCAATGTTTCTCTCTACAACACCAAAGACTTTAAACATTAATCCTACACAAGTGATAACATTGGAAGCACCGACAAGTCCGAATCCCTTGTCATCCACCTATCATCCTCCTGTGTTTGAGGCACGCAAGTCTTTAACTTCCCTGTTGGAGACTCAAATGTCACTAGCCACCTCAAAGTCCAAATCTCGGTCAACATATTATGGGCTTACTCCTGCCCAGTATGCTGCCTATGGTGGGATTAGGACTGCCCCATCACACTACAACAGTGTACCCTGCAGAGATGATGAAACATCTTCAGACCAAACACAGGAGGATGTAACTGTAGATGTTTCAAAGGCTGATGATGCAACAGAACAGGTCAATGGACATCAGGACCCTCCATCTTCAAAGATTTCTGCTGCTAACATTGTACAACCTCTGTCACCTCCTGAGCTTGCAGAGCTTCCAGCAGAATGGATGGGCACACATAGCAAAGATGTATTTGAGGAAAGTCGGTCTGAAGCTAAGAGTATTGGAATACAATCACTTAATACATCTAGTGGGGACACAATAAAACCTGAGCTTCCTCTTGGCTTGGCACAGAAAACAATTCAACAATCTGCAAGTGACGTATCTACACCAAAAGCCTCATACTCCGAGGCTCCAATGCCAGTACCTAAAGCAGGTGAGGTATACACACAGAGTGCAGCACTGTTTCCTACAGAGGCAGCTCTAAATATGACCCCATGCCTGCCCAATGGTACTGGTGTTTCTTGCTCTTCAACAATAGCAAAAGTAGATTCAAACATTGAAAAAGATGATATTGCAAAAGTTATAGATGTTACAGAAAAAGCCTGCAAACCTGAAAAATCACCAACAATTACTGTACCCAAGAAACACTCAGAATCCAGTATCACTAATAGAAAACAACAGTCAGGAAAGATAGAAATTCTCAATTTTTACC
The DNA here is from genome assembly GCA_903171835.1 of Mullus surmuletus. Taxonomy (NCBI): domain Eukaryota; kingdom Metazoa; phylum Chordata; class Actinopteri; order Syngnathiformes; family Mullidae; genus Mullus; species Mullus surmuletus. The sequence continues at coordinate 63,424 of CAESWR010000219.1, read as the reverse complement.
AAAGTGAAATCAGTCGTAAAGTCACTAATGGTTTCAATGTTCAACCAAATGCCAAGCCAGTTAAAGAGGTAGGAGAAATTAATAACCTCGCTTTTCAATCTACAACCAAAGAATTTGAACCTAAAATATCTGGAATGCAGCCCCTGAAATTGGTATCAGTACCACCCATATCCAGAGAAGTGGCTGCTGAGGCAGTGTTACAGAAACAAATAATGGAATTTAAAGCAAGCAAAGCAAACAATGAGGTAATTTTACCCGATAAGTCAAACAATGAAAACAGTATTCCATCTGTGGCAGATAATAAAGAACATTTCCTCAACAAGGGAAGCACTGACCGTCAGTTCTCAAATACATCCTCTAATAAACCAGATATTGCTGTCACAGGATCCGTGTTTCCACATGAGCCTGTCACAGCATCAGTATGCTATGGACAGTCTGGTAACTGTACTGTGTCTTCAGCTGAGGGAGGCAGCAAACTGAAACACCTCAGTTCAGAGACTCAAATGATCAGAATCAGTGAATCAATAGAAAGCAGGATGCCTTCTACAAAGGTCTTATTGAAAACTTCTCAGGCTTCAACTTTACTAAATTCGACTGTGCGAAACACTCCATTACTCTCTAAATCTCCTGCAGAAGCCAAACTCCATGACATGACCATGACTCCAACCAAATCACCCAACATTGCAGACAGTAAATTCCCCATAGAGGCTGCGGATAAAAAAGAAATCAGAACCCCATTGCCAGACAAAACTACTGTATTGGCAAACATGCCAAGCAGCCTCACTTCCACTATGCAAAATAAATTTACTTATGGAGAAAATTTCAATGCAAACTATGATAGAAAAATAATGGACAAGCTGCTATCTACTGAAATGATTAATGACCAGGCTAAGAATACAATACCGGTGAAACAAGTCAATAATCACGCCAAATCTCCCTCTGAGAGTTTTACTGATATTAGCAGAGTGACTAATTCAACAGAAGAAATTGACAGGCATCCACCACCCACTAATGGAAGGGTAGGTTTAGTGACCGCTCAAAAACCAATTAAATGTCTTCCCGTTACATCTGTTGTAGCAGAAAACGTTCAAACAAAATGTATTGACGGATCAAAAAAATCATCCAATCATTCAGTGGGAAGCATGCTTGGCAGGGAAACCAAACAATTGGCAGGACCCCTGATGTCTGTCACAAACACAATTTTACCCGGAAAACCAGACGGTTTCAAGGTTACCAGTCCAGCCAGACCAGTTCCTGTAACTGTGCAACCAAACAACTTAAATTTGAGTAGCAATGTCCCAGGTGCCACTGAAACCGAAACTGTGTTGACAGACCCAACAATCAGTAGTAAACCATCATTTAATAGTGCGCAGATCAGCAGACCTGCTGTTCCATCCAGCCCTACCATGAGGCACATCTTACAGAGAAGTCCTCAGCTGAGATCTAGGCGACCTGAAAGCCAATCCACGCCAAAGCCAACAAGTAATGCAGAACCTGTCCCTAGCTCCTCTGTTGCCGAAACAAGACTTTACACAAATTCAAAAACAGATAGTAAACCGATCAACCCTACAGCCATACCTTCTGAGACACCTGCCCCTAAAACGACTCTTAAAAACACCACAAAAGAACAATCAATTGGGAGGAATATACCATTAAGTTCACCAGCAACTATGAGGAAACTGGAAATGTTGTTGACTTCTGCCACAGCTGCCATAACTGGTGTAAGTTCAGAGCAGCAGAACACTGGAAAGCCCTGTCATAGCACCTTGACAGGGGATTTGGGTCAAACTTCTGTAAATCTAGTGAGCTCTCAGACTAAAGCGAAACGGTTAATGCAAACCGTCAATGAAACAAAGAGTACTATGCAAACTAACATCCATACAGTAAATACTCAAACAATCTCAAACACTGCTGCAAACAACCTGACTCCTAGAACTCTCAGCCCTCTTGCTGGACCTGTCAAAGATGTAAGAACCCCACTTAGCCCACCAACGGAGGCCAAATTCTGGAATGCAGTACGAGCATCCCCTTTGCCAGAGCCAAGAGTGTGTAATACACCAGTTCGAACCAATACTCCAACCTTACCTCAGCCACCAAAAAGTCCTGCTTGTGTAAGACACAGCACAGAAACCAAGAAGTCTTTAGAGAAATACCCTCAGAACACCTTTACTAGCCAGGTTCAGCCTTCTGCTAAATCAATCACAAAGAGTATTTCACAACCAGAAAGGAAGCCACCCCCAACTAAAGACATTACTGTCTCTAATAGCACTGAGGTCAATGCACCTTCACCACAGCAAGTGATAAAAGCAGGTTTAACATCAAACACCTTTCCTAGCAAGGTTCAGCCTTCTGCTAAATCGATCACAGAGAGTATTTCAAAGAAAGAAATGAAGCCACCTTCAACTAAAGACATTACTGTCTCTAATAGCGCTGAGGTCGATGTACCTTCACCACAGCAAGTGATAAAAGCAGGTTTAACATCAAACACCTTTCCTAGCAAGGTTCAGCCTTCTGCTAAATCAATCACAGAGAGTATTTCACAGAAAGAAATGAAGCCACCATCAACTAAAGACATTACCCTCTTTAATAGCGCTCAAGTCAGTGTACCTTTACCTCAGCAAGTGACGAAAGCAAATTCAAACCAAAACAAGGAACTAGGAATGAAGACTAGATCTAGTCCTCCTATGCAGTCCGCAGACTTGGTTTCAGCCAGTAATCCGGCAGTAAAAGTACAATCGCCTCCTAAAATGGTAGAATCAAGATCTTCCTCTGTCACTGCAGAAACAAAACCTGCCATTCCAAAATCCCCCAATCTGGCTCAGATTACCGCAAAAACCAAAACCGATCAGCCTTCGACAGAGCTACCAGTAGAGAACAGTGCCCCTGCAAAGCCAACACCAGATACTGTGATGAAAGCGTCCATAGTTAAAGCTGCTGTGATTGACTCTGCCACTCCTGCCTCTCTGCCTCAGGCCTCAGTCTCAGTCAAAGCTCCATCCCCAAACAGAGGAATGTCACCGCCATCTCAGCCAAAACCTGGACTCAAGGAAAAGGATGCTCGGAAGGTCAAAACGCCGCCGGCGACAACGGAAGCCCCGGCAATCGCACCCTCCAAGAAGTCAGTGACATCAACTGCATCTTCAGCTTCTGAGCAGAAGGTGAGTACGGTAGAGACGCCTCCCTCACCCGCCGAGCCCAAGGCCGCCCAGAAGCCCAAAGGCCTCAAGGGTAGGCTCAGCGGATGGACGCGGCTGAAGAAACACATGGTTGTTGAACCGGAGGAACCCAAGTTTCCAGAACCAGAGGCCAAACCTCAGGGGGATTCCAGGGGCAGCAATGAGACCCCGGCCCAAGACCTTCAGATCGCACCATCACCAGACCAATGTGCCAATCAGGACATGACAAAGAACAACGAAGGTCCCAAGGCGTTGAAGATGTGGGACGCCCTACTCTTTCAGATGTTCTCCACCAAAGATCGTATCATGGACCAGATCAACAGCATCAAGAAAGACTCTGAAAAGAAAAAGCCCACCAAAGAAATCCCGACAGAGGTCCCTTCCTTCGTCAACCGCCTTCCGGTTCTGCTGTATAGCCCCCGCTTTGACGCCAGGAAGCTGAAAGAGGCGGCGGAGAAGCCGCTCACGAAGATAGCGGCGGTGTTTGAGAGAGGACTGCTAAAACGCAAGACTCAGGATGACGAGCGCAAGGACTTCAACAGAACGGCCAGAGGATTCGGGCCGAAGAAAACCGCAGGAAAGTTTGATTAGGATCCTTAAATTAGATGATTAATACTGAAATGTCATAATTAATTATATCCGAGAGGTGAGTTTGAGAGAAAGTACAGTTAGCATAATTGAGAATTTCTGCAATACAAGAGTTAGTTTTATAAATCACTGCTTCAGCCAGGGGCTTGGTTATGATTGACGGATTTACTGATTACGGCGTTGACTTGTTGTAGGTTTCAAATTCAAAATGTAATAGTGGAGGAATTTTTCGCACCATGTATAAGTTATTTGAGGTTGTTTGTAGGGGCTGAAACACAAATACAGCTCTAATAAAAGGGTGGCGTCTCTGCACTTTTCATAAAATGTAAAAAAAAAAAAAAAGAGAGAAAAAAAAGGAACAAATATGGGTGATAAGGAAAAAGAAGGGAAAAAAAGCCTTCTGCAAAAAAATATTTTTTAATTTAAATTGCTGATGGCCTAGAATGAATATAGCATTGAGTGCACGTACTGTAGATACGACTGTAGATAAGACTGTTTCACTGGTCTTTCTTTTCTATTTTTCTAACCAAAGAGATGATTTTAGTGTGTACCGCTGGTAGGCAGTTTGTAATCTCTGTAATAAATAGGGTTTTTACATTCCTGGAACAACAATGCAGATTGGATTTGAAGGGGGAAAACTGAGAACAAGTGAAGGTGTCGGCATATAAGACTTATGGAGGATGTCTTTTTTTAGAGTGTAAGTTGGAAGTGGACACTGATGAATGAATGGTGGGGCCGCGATGAGGAATGATGGAAGATGGATGTTAAGTGTGACTTTTCACAGCTTGGAAGGGGTTTGGTATGTGGTTTCTGCTAATGTTTTGACCCTATCTGCATCAATGCTGGATTCAAATATCCAACCCCCCAGATGACTGTCGTGATGTGGAATTAATTTTAGATGGAATGGGGACCTGAGCCCCAATAAGCTAACATAGCACAGCCCCATTTATTACACAGATGCTTCGAAGACGTTTTTGTTTACTGTGTGATTCTTACAAATGCATAAAAATGAATGTGAAACTTTTGCCTCTTGCTTTTTTTTAAAAGACAAACAAAAATTATTTCAAGTACCAACATGAATAGCTACAGTTTTTTCATTTTTTTAATAACTATATTTTGGAGGATTGGAGAATAGGTTCAGACTAACAGCACAAACACTCAATGACTACATTTACATGCAGACAAATAAGTCTTTTCTAACCAAAATATAGCAATATGCCGGTTGCTCGCGACCATGTAAACACCAATAACCCAGTTGAATAACCGGGATTTGCTTATATTCCGGTTTTTAAAAACCTGAATATGACCCCTGGGTTCCTACTTTTCTAAGGTGAATATTTGGTCACATACGCTTATTGGGATCTCCCCATCAAAAGGAACATGGATTTGCGTTCTGTGCATGTTCCATTTGGAAGGAATCTTGGTCATTTGAGTACCGGATTATGTACCTTAACCCAAATATTAACTGCATGTAAATGTAGTCAATATTGGGGTTAAGGTCCATATTCCGGTTAGTGAAACATTGGGAATAAGGCGTTTCCAAGCGTGCGCAAACAGGGTTATTCCTGTCTCCACGGTGATTGTAATCAATGGTGATATCCCGATCAAAGCAGCGACACACGGAGAAGGTCTGCTACAAACCCTGCTTGGAAAAAGCTTATTTGACTGCATATAAATGTAGCCAATGTCTGAATTGACTTTTTTTTAAACTCACCAGACCAGTCAACATCTTCCATACAGCTGTTGTCTGTGGAAACCTTCTCATACTTGCCGTGACCCGTCACCACATATTTGTATCTTTTACTCGGAGAGCTCTCCTGAAATGACATCAGTGAAAGCAACAAATCATGCAAAACACACACACACACACACACACACAAAAACAGTCCAACATGGTGTGAACACAAACCTTCCCCTCCTTGCCAGGAGATAGGGCGTCATTGAGGCTCTCCCACAGGTTCTTCTTGTTTAAAACGCCTCCAGGTTTTATTTCCTGCAAAAATGACCAGAAGCACAGGTTTGAGTGGAGCATCCTGGGCGGTGAGGGCGCTGCCACCAGGGGGCAGGCTTCCACAGGACAATGACGGTGCAGAAAACGGAGGATAAAAGTTCTACAAAGAGACACCGAAGGCGCCGAGGGTGATGCGATGATTGATTACCGCCGGTTTTGAAGGCGAGCCGCCGCCGCTTCCATCGTCTCCGCCTCTCACCCATTGGCTGATGAGGTCAGAGACTCCAACTTTGAGACCATCTGCATCCTGACAGAGAAACGGGGAGGGATGAATCATCGCGGCCAAGACACAAATACGTGACTTCATGCAACTCGGCAAAGCCCGACGGACGACATCTGCTTCATCGGGCCTAAAGAGCCCAACGGTGTATTATGGGATACATTCGGCAGGGCGATTACAATGGAGGGAGGGTCGAGGGGTGACGTGACTCAGCTGCTTTTAGCAACTTTTCATATTCACTGACGCAATCAGCATCTTTGATACACAGATGTAAAGAGAATAAAAACAGACAGAAAATTAAAAGAATATAGATAGTCAAAAAGCTATGCTGGCAGCTCTATGTGGCTTAGTGCTAAGTGATATTTGTGATTACATCTTTGCTAAACACATTTTGAAGCTAATGCTAAATAATTTTGCAAAACTTTAAGCTAGGTGTGCTAGCTTTGGAGGTGGTGGAGGATGGACTTTTATCGTTTGTAGAGAAGCTGTTACACACATTTTGCATATAGGCCCTTAAATTTGGGTATTTTAGAAGCACCAAAAGGCCGATTTCTGGACAGCACCTCTTATATAATAACCTAAAATTATAACAACAATAATTACGTTAATATGAACAAGTATAAATAGATAAATATATCTGAATTCATCATCATCCAGCCCCCGACGTTTCCATGGAAACTCTATCCAAAACAACAATGTTTCCTGAAACCTAAACCAGGTTGTTGTTTTTTTTTTCTGTGCCTAAAACCTTCCAGACCTGCACCACATGTTGGCACATTGTAAAAATCATTATTATTCAACAGTAATTTGTAAGCCTTTAGTAAAACACCGGGAACATCTGCGCCTCGTCTCCTGGGCTTCCGGAGCAGGGATTCATTTAACCAACACTCCTCCACCGCCAGAGCCGAAGGGGAGCCGCCGTGATCAGTGGCGTCGCCTCAGTGACGCGCAGCTATACGCCGGGTAGCCTCTGGAAAACCTCCAGATTACCGTATTACCTCTACAAAATGCGCAAAGATACGGATCGGCAGGGTTTGGTGACTTTAACTTTCCTGTTTATAAATTCTCCTTCTCTGTGAAGGAAGGAAGGACGCAAGGAAGGAAGGAAGGAAGCAAGGAGAGAGGAAGGAGGGGAGGATTTTCTTTCTCCCCTCCTTCGCCCTTGTATTCCTCCTTCTTTCCTCCCTCATCTTCTCCCTTCCCTCCCTCTCTCCCTCCATTCCTTCCTCTAATCTTCCCGTCTCCCTTTCCCTTTCTTTCCCTTCTTCCTTCATCTCTCCCTTGTTCCCTTCCCTCCTTCCCTATTCTCCCCTCATTCAGTCCTTCTTCCCTCCCTTCTCTCGCCCTTTCTTTCTTCCTCCCTCTCATCCTTCTATCCCTCCTTCCTTTGTCTCTCCCTTTTTTCCCTCCCTCCTTCCTTCCTCTCCCCTCATTCCGTCCTCCCTCCCTCCCTCCCTTATTTCCTTCCTCCCTCCCTCCCTTCCTTCCTTCTCTCCTCCCTTCCTTCCTTCCAACTCCCTGGTGAGACCAGTTCAGATTTCTCCCACTAGGAGAAACCAGACCACACCACTGGCTGTGATGGGCCGGTGAAGCCGCCCTCTTACCTTGGAACCGGCGAGGTCGCTCATCACCTGACCCCCCGATCTGTTGTCCTTTGTGGAAACCTGTGAGGAACAACAAAGCTGGGGTCAAAGGAACCAACAATGTGAGTAGAAAGGGAGGAAGTCGTGGTGTTTCTGACCTCCAGGGCGTGCGTGTACTGCTGCAGACGCTTGTCGATCTTGGAAACCGGCAGAGGAGGCGACGTCTTCTTGGTGCTGCCCGTGCTTTTCAGGAAGGGATAAATGCTCAGATGACTTATCTTAAACATGGACCCGACAACCAAAACACAGATGTAGAACTTTGGCAGGTTGCAGTTTTCCTCTGAGGAAAGTTTGAGTTATTGTATATTCCAGCAATGCGGTTTTGTTTTTTTTCCCCGACTGCATTTTATGCACTTTTTTTACATTGACTGATTTATAAAAAGTTGGTTTTCTTTTTTTATTATTGACACATTATCGCACACACTCACCTTTTCCTCAGAGATTCTGTTCGCTCTGTGATCTGAGAAAAAGAAATGGGAAGAAAAATGATGGAAATTAATGCGGTTGCAGTTTGTTTACAGCAGGTTAAAAACACCCGCTGTGCTTTTACAGTGTTGGCCGAACTTTCTCCTTCGAAAAAAAGCACAACAAAACCCAACTCACTGTGCATTTAGTGTCCACTCTGGTGTTCGCCTCGTCCTGGAAACAAACAAAGTGCACAGACACGTTAAAAAATAAAAACCTAAAACGCGCATTTTCTATATTCTTGGATATGGAAGCGGATTGCATTCATATAAAAAATAGAAAATGTTTTTTAAGTCATTTTTCCTGTAAAAGTAACTTTTTTTAAATTTGGAGGGTTTTTTCTTCAGTTGATGTGAATGCAAAAGGCCTCCGTACTTCTGTAAGTTCATTTTGTATTATTTGGCATTAGGAGTCATAAGTAATGACAAATGTATGACAACACAAAATAAAATCAGGAGAAAAAAACCCTGAAAAAAGTATGAAATTAAAAAATTTTGTGATATGAGACACTAGTGGATTCCATCTATCAGAGTGGAGTCTATTCCCAGAGCGGCTCCACCCAACATCTGGATTGAGGGATGAAGCAACGCGGCCCCGGGACGCTGCTTCATTAAAAAACTTCAAGCGTTCCGCTCTGGGAAGACAAAATAAAGGGGTGCGAAGGAGCGAACGTGCCACGGGATGTTGGAGATGCCGTCATGCAGCGGGAAGGCGGCTGGTTTAATGGTCGCCGCGTTCCAGAGGTGGAAACATGTGGTTGGATGGGGCGGG
>CAESWR010000219.1:0-13242 GCA_903171835.1 Mullus surmuletus | reverse complement strand
TGCTCAGCGTTAGCATCAGCTGACTGCGCCACGTGACCGTCACCTGACTCACGCGCCCGTCTGTGCGTGTGCGCATGCGCGTGTGTGGCCAGAGTGCAAACATTTTGTAAGGCAGCACAAACCGACACATTTCAATGACAGTTTAATAATAATAATAATAATAATAATAATAATTATTATTATTATTATATTGTTATTATTATTTATATTATTATTGTTGTCATTATTATTATTATTTTATTATTATTATTGTATTATTTATATCAAAATCCTGCAGAGTAAAATTCCCCTCAAATAAATTAATATTTGATATCTACATCTTGATTGAAAACATCGACTCATTTAAAGTGACAGAAAAATGTTACTTTTTAGGGAGGGGAAGTTTTTGGTCCTGAGGGACGATTGATCAAGTTTTTTTGAGGAACTCTTAAGGGTTAATAACAATAATAATAATTCATTTTTTTTGTGCGCTTTTGAAATTCTCAAAGACGCTTTATAGAGAGAGAAAAAAAATAGATAAGTGAGATTAAAAGTAGAGCAGAGGAACATGGAGAAAATAAAAGTATATACGACAGTTAACTATTAAAAGTAGGTGGGTTTTTAAAAGGGATTTAAAGGTGCTAAGGTCGGAGCAGTCTATGATGGTGGGTGGGAGGGAGTTCCACAGGGTAAGGGGCAGCAGTGGAGAAGGCTCGGTCCCCCCCAGGTTCGGTGCTTGGATGGTGGTGGTGGAGTAAGAAGGTGAGCAGAGGGGGGCGGGGGGGGGCATGGGGCTGGAGCAAGTCGCTGAGGTAGGGAGGGGCCTGGTGATTTGTGAGTGAGGAGGAGGATCTTGAAGGTGATGTTTGATGGGAAGCCAGTGGGACCGGGAGCCAGGAGGACAGGGGTGATGTGATCACGTGACCTGGTGTGGGTGAGGAGGCGGGCAGCACAGTTCTGGACCAGCTGTAGTTTATTGAGGAGTTTGGAGGGTAGACAGTAGAGGAGGCTGTTGCAATAAACTCAAATCATTTCCATAAAATGCTGTTCAAGGAGGATTTAAAGATTTCTGCAGTGGCAATTTCTGTTGTCAGTTCCTGGGAACAAAAAAGGTCTCCTTCCAAAAGACTGCTGTAAAAGTATCGTACGTTAAGATTATTTGCAAATGTAGATAAGTCAGTCTTGTTGACCCTCGAAAATAGTCAAAAACGTGTGCACCTTGGGCAGTAAGGGTTGGCAACCCAATCTGCTGGAGGACCCCCGACAAAGCTATGGAGGAGAAAAAAAAACACAGTCTCCCCCTGCTGTGAAAGAGGAAACCTGCTCATATTCACCAAGGTAACTTAGTATGGTCTGAATTAGACACAGAATAACTGGATTGGTGGGCAGGATTCTCCTTGCCTCATATTCACCACAGTAACTAAGTATCATCTTGCTGTCACCACTAAAATACAATAAGAAGAAGACCAAGCTCAGACTCTCAAAAACATGTTTCTTCATAGAGACACTCACTGCTCACCTCGTTCCATTTCATTTCAGTTGACATGGACCAACAAGCCAGCCCTATCATTTTGAATTGGCTGGTTGACTCTGTTGGTAATGCAATGTAGACTCTTGCCCCAACTACTGCCAACCACATTGTCTTGCTTCCAAAAGCAGTTATATCAAGCTTGTCTGAGCGACCGCTGGTGGCACATATTGTGAACTGCATCTTAAATCCCCAACCAGGAATAGATTTCAGTATGGAATATAAAAGAAAAACGAAATACGGTTTGTCAGGCTCTTAGATGGAATTTGGGGAAACCGGAACTGGAATCTTGAAGACAAAGGTGGAATCTGCTTTTGTTATTACATTTTTCCCAACTCAGCAATTCATATTTCTTTAGGATGTTACAATGATGGTGCGAGTTGGGCTTTTTTGTCTAAAACTTATAAAGCCTGCTTATTTACAATTTCAATAGGCTTTAGTGTGGCCAAGTTGTTACACTAAATGGCATTATAATCGCATTTAGGTCTATTTTTGCAGTTAGGTTGTTTTGGATGCATCTACAGTTTGGCAGGTTGAATCTTATCCTATTTTTCTTTTTCACACTGCGTTTGCGGAAGATAAAGGGGGGGGGGGGGCGGGGGCGATACAGTAGTTTCACTTCACTATTCTGAAACAAGGAAGGAACAGTAATTAGAATTTGCAGTCAGTTGACCGAATGGTAGATTGAAGACCGTTGCTGGAAGAACACGATCCATAGGCCATCAGGAGATACTGGCGAGAGAAAAGGTCAGCATTGATATTGTTTTTTAATATGGTCAGATCATCTAACCTCAAATGAGAAAAAACTCTAACACACTACATGTATTTATTGATGACTGTTAATCTGTGATTTCTTCCTTTTTTTTTTTTTTAATCTAAAGCTCCAGGACTTTAAATAAACCCCATAAGCCCGTTGGATGATGGTTCCTCACAGTTCCATGAAGAGAAACTGCTCCATGAGTAAACTTTGTCAATTCAGGGAAGCCGGTGAAAGCGTTGAGCCAGGGTGAGCATGTGAAGCCCCAATGTGTTATTGTAGGAATTCTTCCACCAGTAGTAGTAATGTATTCCCTCATTTTCACATATGGAAATACATTGTGTTTATGTTTGTGCCCACACCAAAAGGAGGCAGGAGAGATCTGCAGACACCGCTGTTTCCTTGAAGAGGTTGTCCAAGAGTGATTTTCTTAATTTCAAGAAGAAAGAACAGACTGGAATTACGGTGAGGATTTGAAATTGACATTGATTATCATTGTCTTAACAGAACCCAAAGCAAAAGCGATATCAGCTGATCGAAGTCAGAATTGTGAAATGTGCTTGAAATTGGTGCACCAACAGCACATCTGTTTGTGATTTGAGAAACTCTGCTTGTCAACAATATTGAGGTATACATTGGAAATTTTTTTTAGGTCACATTGCATGTGTAAAGAAATAATGCGGAACTCAAAATCAAAATCGCTCAAGTTCATTTTAAAGATCTGCAGCAGTTGGGTCTTGGTTTAAGAGGATTGGCTCTGGGACCCGGGGGGTGTTCCCTCTGCAGGACGCCCAAAAGTCACTTAAACCGGGTCCACACATAAAGATAATCAAGCTGTTTTTGTCCTGACTCTCCCTCTTCCAGACTAAGGATGGCAAACGCCACATTGTCCTATAAGATGATCCTGTGGTCTGAGGTTTAAGAGGGAATTTTGCCAATCAAGAAGCCAGCTGACTCAGTTCTCGTAAAGTCCTGTCTCATGATGTGTTTTCCCGTTTTTGCTAGGTTTCTTCTTCTTTTTCTGATTTCTGGCTTGGAGGACTAGAGTCTAGATGGTTGGTGTGACGAAACTATGACGTGTGTGGTGGGTGTGCTGTGTTGAGATTATCGGAACACACCACACACAGTACAATCCAAAGTGTTGAATGCCTGATTTTTTAGTTTCATGTGTGGGGTCCCTATGAGGTTAAAAAATCCCTGAAGATTTTGTTTATCCTTATGTGTGTAAACCACTTTAGCTACTCAATGCCTTACGTCCAGATATCTACCTCACATCCTAGCACACTGAGTGCCCAGATTTGGTGTGCAAAAAACCATCAATGGGGCAAAACAGCGGGTGGCAAAAGTCGGAAAAGTTGTCAGAAACTCTTCCTCTGGTAAGATGACAATTACTACACATGTTGGCACTGTGTATAATTGTGAGGTAGGTCGTTCAGTTCGTCCAGATTTGAGGAGTCATCGTGAGAGGGATTTGTTGGAAATGACCTCTCATTGAAACCTGTTTCCTTAAATTTCAATTCCGGCAAATGCATTGGCTGACCTGAGGGTTCAGGAAATACCTGTTGCGAAATGGAACACAATGGAACAAATCATCTTACTGTCACCACTAAAATACAAGAACAAGATGTTAGTATGTCAGATCCTTAAAAACATGTTTATATATAGTGAAACTCACTTCCCACCGTGTCCCAATTCATTCACCAAATCATGACTAATGCTATCTCTTTCTCGGAGAAACAGCCCTAAAATTTTGAATTGGCTGATTCTGATTCGTAAATATTCAGCAAAGGGGCAAAGCTTTTAGACCTGTTCCCCAACCATTGCCAACCACTTTGCTTCACCTCCAACACCAGTTATATTAATGGGGACTGAATGACCCCTGGTGGTTCATATTGTGTACTGCAGCTTATAGAATATACAATATGTCATGGCTCTTTTTTGTGTGTGTATTTGCAGTTTGTCAGGCTCTCAGATCGAATTTGGGGGAGCTGGACCTGAGATTCTGTCACCCAGGAGACGTTGAAGAATGACCCACACCTGAAGCGACAATCTCTCAAGTAGAGTAGGTCAGATTACTGTGGAGATGAACAGCATCCCCTGGTAATACTGACATTTCAACAATTCTTTTTCTTTTGTTGGCTGGAACGTTATCAGCTTAAATGCAAGATGTTTTGTAATGTGAAGGCTACATGGTGTCCCTGAGTCTTTGACTCTATGGCCTGTAATCTGATCACCACAGGCAACTGGCCTCTCAATTGGCCTTCTTCTTGGCATTATTCCAAGAGCAAGTCGTGTGAAGTGAAATATTGCTGCTGAGGTTTCCAAACAGAAAACTAAAGGGAGAAGCAGTTTGACTGCGCCATCTATCCCATAGTGTTTAGTATCAAAGACCAGGGGAGCCAAACTCTGAGATTCCCTGGAAAATCTTGTCCAACATAAATGCAAAATGTGGTGGCTGATGTTCCTGCTTCGACCCAAACAGCTGACTCATGAACCACCATGGACTTCAGTCATAGAGCCACTTCACCTTGCATTTGGGTTTGGAAAAATGTGAATGTGAAGATCAGAGTTGAAAAAAAAAAAGGGCTTTTGACGGTTGTGTGTAGTTAATTATGACAGAAACGCAGTGCAATCTTAATTGCTAATAAGGAGGCAAGACCATATTTTCAATCGGGTGGGTACTACAAACTCAGCTGTGTTATTTCACGTTCCCCAAGTATTTTTAAACAATTACAGCTACCCAATACACTGTTATTTACATTTATATTTAAACTCTGTTACAATTTCATTCTGCATTATTTTATCCTATTTTTATCTTCCAATGCTTACTGTGTATATATTATTCTATACAAATTATCTATTAAATTGAATTGAACTGAACTGAACTGAAATGACTGCAAACCTGTAGTTGGCAGTACATGCAGGTGACAATACAGGCAGGAATTTCTGGTGTTGGTCTACATGGGACAACCTTTTCCTCTCCGTAATTGATAACCTGTTTTTGTCTTATCTGTTGACCACTATTGTGATGAGACAAACAGAACAAAAAAATAGTCTCTTAAAATCATTGCAGACTGTAGCGTCTGTACTCATCTGGAATACCCAATTAGAGATGCAACACATTATAATAGTAATTTAATCACTGACACACCCATTTTAAAGCTACACATAATTGACACCCACGCACACACCTACATTTCTCAGACGAGTGTGAGTGTGAGTTCTGTAATCACCATTAAAAGTAATGTCTTGTAATTGGAAGACAACATAGTGCATCAGTAAGCAATAGAACCTGCCGAGCTAGAAAAATCACACACAACATATTGTCGAAAGTGAAGGTACCTTAATCGGAGGAAATGATCAATGCACTGTTTGTTTTCTATATGCTCCCACCGATTTCAATAAGCAAGCCGACCTGCCGAAACAATCAAATCTGCACTCTGAAAGGAAATTTCACGAGGTCCAAGTGGCCGTTGATCAGGAGAAAGAAAGAGGAAAATATAATGCGAGAAGCGAAAAAGACAAGGACATATGGACCTCTGACAAAGGACGAGGTGCAACGCTGGGTTGACAGGTGCACAGGTGGGCATTTCAAAATAAAATGGGGAAAAAACTGAAAATAAAAGACCATTACCAAAAGAGCTGGACCGGGGATGGATGGTCTGCATCACACCAGCACATTTTGGAAAAGCCTTTGCTGGTTAATGACATTCACTCCGGCATGAAATCATGAATTCTCTCTGGAAGCTGGAGAATTGCTTCACAATTTTACCCTGGAAATAAACAAATGGCATGATTTTGAGAAAGATGCTGCACTTTTAAATAAGTCTTTCACACCATTTTTCGGTTGCTCCCAAGATGGCGTGGGATATTTCAGTGGCAATCACTGTTGCCAAGAATGCTACAACCATTCCACATTCCACCGTGACCCAGGGAACATTTTATTCTCAGAGTTTGTCAAGCGTCCATGTCACCGTCATGTCAGATGTAAACCAGTGATTGATATTGGCATCCCTCCGTGCAAGATACAGACTGTGATGATTATTCCTTTGGTTTTGTTTTGCTGACATAAGTTAAGGACTGTGACTGTGACTGTGGGGTATGAGTCAAACTGTGACTCATACCCGTGATAACTTTAGAAACTGCACGATATTATTATGTTTTGGAAAGACCATTTTTGACAAAGTGTGCTATCCAGCTGATTGATGCACAGAGCATTAGGTCAACAGACAAATGGGTATTCTCTATTAGCTATTCTTAACAAACTCTATTAGCTTAGCTCATTTTTGGCTCACTACTAATAAAACATATTTTTTCCAATCCAATGGCAATTTAAATTTTTTGTCCCTATACACCTGCCTCAAAGAAACAACCTGTACAGATTCCTCAGCCTCATATAAAGGATGGTTTGGTTCGATTAAGAATTAGCTCTTCAGCGATTCAAAACACAATGTGCCGGTTATCTCTGCAATGTCCAAAGAAATTGCGTTACATAACGCAGTGCAGCACTAGCAAATTATAAGCCACATTATGAGATCTTACAATTACAGGTTTGCTTATGAGGCATCCACGCTCGCACACCGGCTCGTAAAAACACACCCTGCCACAGCTGCTATAAAAGCCAAGGACGTGAACATCAGCAGCATCCAGCATCAGGATCCAGGTACGTCTGTAGATGGATATTGATCTGCTTTTGGTTCTTGGTTTATATGCACGTACGTCACTCAAAACGAGAATGATGAACTATATAAATGTAGATTTTACTTGCACTTTATACTATAGATTTCACTCAAGAAGATCATCATGACTTCAGTTTTTGTCCTCCTCCTGCTGCCGACTTTTGGCACTCTGGTAAGTGAACCCATTGGCACTAAAACCATGAATATCCAAAGTCAGACTTTAATGATCTGAAGGGGAGTGCTTCTCCGAGACTTGATAACAACAGAAATCTTAATCTGTGTTTTAGTGTGGTGCAGTGAATGTTGGGAATGCAAGAGGTGAGTTTGTATTAGATTTTGTTCATTTATCATGTGGAAAAACGATGATTTTTCATGATTTTTCAATATTTTCTCTCTTTACAGATGACTCTCTGAGCGTCACGGAAATCATTGAAAAGATGAATGCTGGCAAATGTAAGAGAAAATTATGAAATTAGGCCATACTTTCTTTTCTAAAAAAATATATGATTGATTAGGATTTGGTAAATCCTTTTAACACACATTTATTTTTTTACTGGAAAAATAGCATCTAAAGAATGGGAAGATCAATTGATTAAATGAGTCCTTCATTTATCAATAATGGAAAATTGCCTCCGAGGTTTGAATATCCATTTGAGTTTTGGTCTATTTGTTTTTCTGCAGCAAGGCTCGTGGTTCAAGGAGACATTGTTCTTAACGGCAAAAGAAATGCAGACCCCTGCACAGCGATTGGCTGCAAATGGCCTAAAACTCGCGGAAAAGTCTACATTCCCATCTCCATTGATTCTGCATACAGTGAGTAACACTAGGTGGTCAAGTAATCGTTGCTTGGTTGCAATCAGAAGCATTATTGTACGTTATTTGAAAGGCAACTTTCTTACGAAATCTTAATTTAGCTAAATACCTACAAATCATCTATGTAGAAAAAGTAACTTACAGGGTCACTTCTAAGGGTGATAATATAGTCACTTAGGGTGATTTAGGGCTCCAGATTGGGGTGCCTTCTGCAAGCTCTCCACTAGATAGCGTGATTTTACAGAGGGCAGCTTTAAACGAGTAATGTATGTGTATAGATAAACTATCACAGTAATTAGTATACCCAACTATTACGGCTTAACACTTAATTATATAACGCTATCTCTGCTAGCTAAAATACGAAAAAAGATGAAGATAAAAACCAATTGGTGCTGACATGTTTAGTAATTTCATTTGAGGGTAAAGCCGGTTTGGCAGGACACATCAAAGTATCCTGTGGTATCTCTGCAGCGACCCAAGAGCACAATTTCATCGTAAGAACCCTGAGGTCCTTCCAAGGAAGCACCTGCATCCGCTTTGTCCGGAGGCATAACAGACACACGCAGTACGTGCACATCTTCTCTGGAAGCGGGTAAGACAAACGCCTTAGCAAACATTCCTTATTCTTAATCGAGTTTGTCAACTCCTATCAAATGCTACAAATCCAATATGAATACCTGCGTCCCAGGTGTTGGTCGTACATCGGTCGCCAGCCTCAAGGACAGCTCATCTCCCTCAGAAAAAATGGCTGTTTGTTCAAGTCGGTAATACATCACGAGCTTATCCATGCTCTGGGCTTCCACCACGAGCAGGTCCGCTCTGACAGAGACAACCACGTCAACATCCTCTTCGAGAACATCCAGGAAGGTCAGCTCAGTCGGTTATTGGGTTTCTGTAAAAACTTAAAGATGGCATGGTCTAGACTTGATCAATGTTTGACCTGTTGGCATGAATTGGCGATGCAAACAATTGGGAGGTTGGGTTGGGTGGTCTCCAGTAAGGCTCAATGTTGGTAAAGGAGAATTTTCTATTGGATTTGTGTAAACATTTAACCTTTTGTGCCATCAGGATTTGAGAGGAACTTCCAGAAGCAGAACACCAACAACCTGAACACTCCATATGACTTTGAGTCTATCATGCATTATAGCAAGTATGTATTTTTGCGAATTCATATCGTGTTCTCTGAAATAGAACTCATCGCTATACGCAATGAATTTGGTGAACGCTGTGTCTACAAAGAGATGTTACACAATACCACTAATTTTGAATGGAAATATTTTTCAGGATTGAGGCTACTAATTGAGTATGGTAACCAAGGTTGTTGTGTCCCCCTTTAGGTACAGTTTCTCCAAAAACGGACTGCCGACCATCCTTGCCAAAAGTGACCCTGACCTTACGTTTGGCCGCTCTGCAGAAATGAGCGCCAACGACATCGCCCGCATAAACAGACTCTACGAGTGTTGTAAGTGAATATGAAAACTATAGTCCTGATAATCCACAGCAACTATCGAAAAAGCCAACATTGAACAATATTTTTTCAGCTAAAATTTGAAACAAAGATAATGTGAGATTCAAACCTGTATACTGGAGATCTTCATCAGTTGCTCATGTTCTCCTTGCCTACCCTCCAAACCAGAAGAACCAGAAGCCAACATCACCTTTCCAGGCTGAAGCTACTTCACACCTTGCCGGCCTTTAAGTCAACCACTTTCGAGTTCCATGTTTTCCAAATCTCTGCCACTTCATCATCTATCAATAATTAGTAAATCATATTTGACACGATCTCTCCGACTCCCAACCGAACCAGTCATGGTAGATTACCGCATATTTTGAGCAGTGGTTTTGCTCCAAGGTTTCTTGTTAATGGGAGTTCTGTTGGGTGCTTATCCTGTATATTTAAGAGCATGGTCTACAACTGCTTGTTATGAATCATATGCTGTGTAAATAACACTAAAAAGGAAAATCAAATGTAATAACCAGATTAATTCTACAATAAAAAGATGGGAATCCACTTCGGTTTTCTCTTATCTTGTCCACAAAGTTGAAAAGCAAGGATGTGATTGTCATGGCGGGATGAAGTTACAGTGAATCGTCCTTCATATAAACCATAAACGCAGAGTTTTGAGGTCAGCACTGGACTGTGTTTATCTTCAATGTTGGCAATTTTACATCAACAGTTGGCTCGTTGCTCAGTAAGAAAATATTGTGGTTGTGGGTTAAAATCAATGATCTCAAACAACACATTTATTAATTAGACAGACAGATAAAAATAAAACCACTAACAGATTGAACAGTAAAAACACTGAATCCCACATTCCCAAAGGAACACTGATTAAAACAGATAGATTAAAAGCAGCATAAGATGATCATATCTCAACTTGAAACTAAAATCCACAAAGTTAGACCCAACCAATAAGGCAAAAATGATCAAATTAGAAGATAAGGCATGGCCATGGTGTCGACATTTGGATTGTTTGCGGTGTCAGACCATCACACTGATGATAATGTGCCGTGCATGTGTGTGTGTGGAGAATGTGCAAAGGTATGCAACACTGAACAGCGTGTTGGAAGTGATACTGGGTCACACACACCGTTTCTCACTTCCTCTATGAAGTCTCTCTGACTGAAATAGATGAGAATCCATCATACATTTCCATTTTTGGCTAATTTAATCTAATCGGGGTCGAGGATTTTGTCTCACAGCAAACAACCAAGTTGATTTTTAAAGCTCTATGATAAGAAATAAATATTTTCTATCTATATTTCAATAAAAGCATCTCTGATTAGGCAATCATACTGACTGACCTGACAAGTTAAGGGTTTAATATCTATATTGCTTTGGTTAGCAAGACCGCCAAGATGGCCTTTTTGGAATTTAAACTGCTAATGTTGAGAAAAATAGAGGATGCTCAATAGCCAGGTGGGCAGACTTAAAAAAAAAAGGTTATCTTGACGCTGGGTAAGATAAGATTGTTGCTGTTTTGTTTGTCAGGATCAGCCTGATTTAACACTCACACATTCAGCACTCAGCAGTGGGAAAACAACACGTCCCAGTTAGTGCATCTTATAGAACACGCCCCCTCTACCCCTCCCACCTGTGCAGACGAAGAGGAATCCTGGCTTTTTTGCCTTTTCAGAAAACTTGCAGAGAATAATGCTGACCAGTTTGCTCCGTGTATCACTCCAGGGCGGCATAGAAACAAAGAGTGGAGTGAGATGGGAAGAGATATGCGAAAGAGTGGAAAGAGTGGGAGGTCACATGCTGGCAGTCCTCGGGATCTCCTGGCTGTCTGCAAGATTCAGCTTCTGACTGGACAGGCAAGGTCAAGGAGAAAAACTTTTCAAGCGAGTTGACACAAGAATAATATCCGAGTGGGGCTTGTACTCAAAATGGCTGAGTGTGGGAAGATGGACACTCAAGCAACACCATACTATAAGTGATGTCAGGTTTGGTATCAACCAGTGATTGGCTGAAAACACGAACATGCACATGAATTAGGGGTGTCCCGGTACAACTTTTTCACTTCCAATACAATACCGATATTGCAGCCTTGAGTATTTGCCGATACAGATATCGATATCAGCATGAATCATGCATACTTTTATTACTTATTTTGTTGTATGGAATGAAAAGGCTTGATCAAGTTTTTATTATTAACCAATGGCTTACATACATTTTAGCCTTAAACATAAGAATATTCTACAATTGATTGATATTGGAGATTTTAGATGCAGGCCGTTATAATCTGATGCCCGTTTTTTTTGCTGTCGAATATCAATATCAGATTGGTACACCCCTAGTATGAGTGAGAGAAGGAACAGATTGCCCGAATTGGGACAAAACTACACTTTCAAAATAAGTGTACTGCATTTGAATGTACTGACTTTGAGTATGCCCAGAAGGTGCCATTTGGAACACAACCAAACTTGTTTTCCTTCTTCAAGTGAGGACCTTCCAGACTGTGTGTTCTCACCAGCTGCCACAAACCTCATCTTTTCTTCTATCTTCTCAAGTCCTCCACTCATGACACATTATCCTAACTCTTACAGTGCATTTTTGCTTATACATATTTCAAAATTACAATACATGACTGCATTTACGGCCCCTTGATTGTTAATATTATTGTTATATATTTTATTGTGTAGTTTAGAATGTATCGTAAATGTTTTCCACTTAACTTTGACTGAACGTTTTTATCATAATGATTAATTCCAAAGCCAGGAGACAAATACATTCCCTAAAACTTTCAAGACTTCCCAAAACCTGTGTGAATCTTGTTCATTAGTTCGTAAACTGGTAAAAGCCAAAAGGATACATTGAAGAACTGAGCTCCTCCAGCTGTAAAGGAAAAAAACATGTTTTTAATCATTGACCAAATGCCAGCAAGGTGATCGGTGATGTCGTGTCACTATAAAGGTTTTTCGTGCAGCTCGCCAAGCAACAACAAGCCGAGGATTGAACTCTTAAGCTCTTAATTCGACAACTAAATCCTCGGCGGGATGTTAAGTAGTAACTGCAGATGAAAACACACAGTGAGACTGCTAATACACAAATGTATGAACGGGAGCTCTTACGTTGAGAAGTAACTTATCCATGTTGGTGTCGCAGGCCGTTTTCCTCTGTTCCTCGGGCATTTCGTCCACCTCGCCATACAAATCAAAGTGCAAACGGGCTAGCTTCTCCTGCATCTCTCGGACATGCTCCATCTGACCAATCGAGCACTCGTTACCTGAAATAAACACCCGCAATCCCCCCCGATGATGTAGAGCAACAAAGGCTACATTTACATGCAGTCTAATAATCCTTTTCTAACTGAAATATTAGCAATAACCTTGCTGTGCGCTGCCATGTAAACACCAATAACTCGTTTGAATAATCGAATATGCTCATGTTCCAGTTTTTAAACCCTGAATCTTCCCCCTGGGTTTTCTAACCTGAATATTTGATCAGGTATACACCTATCAAGATCTCCCCATTAAAAGAAACACTAATTTGTGTTGAATGTGAATGTTGTATTGGCAAGGAATCTTGGTCTTTGGAGTCCAGGAACTCTTTGTAAACATGGCCAAAGGCGAGAGCAACACCACGCCAGACTTTTGGAGTGAGGAGGAAACCAATCACTTCATAAGTGTGATGAAATTGTGATGATGCTAGAAAGTAGCGGGATAGACTGATCCACAAAAAGGGGAGCGCAAAGTTACGCCAAGCAGGGTTTGTAGCAGACCTTCTCCATGCGTGGCCGCTTTCATCGCCATATCACCATTGATTACAATCACCATGGATACCAAAGGTGTCAAACGTATTCACATCCAGGTAGAAGTATAGATACTAGGGTTTACAAAGACTTCTGTAGAAGTTGGAGTATCAACTCAAGCGTTTTACTCAAGTAAAAGTGTAACAGTACTGGTTTCAAAACTACGTAAAGTATAAAAGTAAAAGTAATGTCAGGAGGAAAAATTGTCATTAAGAACAAAAGCTGAGGCAG
>CAESWR010000218.1:332651-347446 GCA_903171835.1 Mullus surmuletus | reverse complement strand
AAAAAAGAAAAAGCTTTTTTTTTTTGTGAATAATCTTGCAGCTTAAAGTATTTCCAGATGGTGGTTGATGCGTAGGACGGGGTGGCTATCCTTATGTAATGTTTTGGAAATCAGCCAGCTGTGTGTGTGTGTACGTGTGTGAACAGCAGCAGGGTCAGCAGCTAATCGTAGCCGTCGTTGGCAGATTGAGCTGAGACAAGAATGGAAGGGCTTATGAGTGAGACATTGGTGATGTCTATGACCTCGGGGTCATCACATTAAGACTTACCCAGGCGATGATACTGTATCATCGGTGCTGGTCGGAGCCAGGCAGCCCGAGAGGCCTGCAAGGGGCCGGGCGCTCTAATGGGGCCCCAACTTGAAGTCCCACAGGACGAGCGTGTCTCAGAGATGTTTTGTTTTTTATATTTTCTTTTTCCTTTTTTTTCACCAAACAAACCTAATGTATCCCATGTATAAAAATACAGCTTTTAAGGACAATTTACTGATTTGTCAAAAAAAAGTAATGAATGTTGCCATAATTATTTCTGTTTTACTCAAAAACTTGCCTGAAAGCTCATTATGATGCTTTTCTTTAACATGTAAGATAAGATAACATGAGAAGATAACGTATAAGAGTATCTTTGTGTCTGTTTTGAAGAAAGCATGCTGACACTGATTTTCTGACATTTTATAGACAAATTATTATCACCCTTTTAGCAGGAACCATAATTTATTTTAGCAACATCATTGCATTGTTCTCTGGTCTCTCTTTGTTTATTGTTTTGCGTCAAACCCAAGTTTAAGTCGAATGAGTCAAATTCCTCATACGTGCACATTGACTTCCTGAATTATATGAGGTCAACACGGCTGCATTGAACCTTATGGTCGCTGTTATACGACCGATAAACCAGCGGTCCACCTCTGTTCCTTTGGCTTGGCTTTGAGTTGCCCCATTGTTGCAGGAGTAAGATTAGGCCTGTCGCAGCACTTCGCCTGCTGTGGTGCTACCAGCATCCTGCACAGTCAGCAATCTGCACCGGCCGGGATAAACACCATTGCGAGAAAGAGCTTCCTGTTCCTGGGAATAAGCTGGACCGGGGCCACAGCCCAGCTCCCTATCCTACTGTGAAGAAAAAAATATAGACTACAAGAAGCGGTGTAAACAGACCGGTAGTATGCTGTACTGGAGGCGATGGTGTTGACATACAGGACCAAGTATGCTAGTATTATGCTATTTAGATTACAGCACCTGAGTTAACACACACATCCCTCCTCCTTGTTTATATACTCTAAGAATAGCTTCTGTGCTGGTTATCTCATCAGAGGTTTATCTCCCTCTATGGTGTGTCTTTAATCAGGTTATCTATTTGTTTGGCCAAATGTCTTAAGCAGGTCTCTTTCTGACTGACTGCTGAACTCTGTGTTCTTTGTCCTCTCACAGGGACATGATGACAGACAGCTTGTTACCACGTGTTGCCGTGCCAGCTGAGATTTGCAACTCCTTCTTATTCTTCGCCACTCAAAACTAATACTGAATAGAAGCCTCCCCTGTTCCTCACACACCTTTGCGCCCCACAAAACCAACCAAATCCACATAGAGTTGTTTCTCACCTCTTTTCACCTGAGTTATTAAAGTTGACCACAGCCCCTCCCCTCTGACCGTCGGATTTTCTCTCCCAGGGTCTTAACTTAAGACGCTATATCCAGCGTGAGCTAGTGTTTGTTTGTTTGAAGGGGGTCTTTAAAGGGTAGGAAACACAGAAATTCCATAATGGCACAAAGGGAATATTGCACTGAGCTGTGAATAATATGTGCTGTAATTGGTCTTGCTTTATTATTACTACTACTATTATTATTATTATTATTATTATTATTACTATTATTATTGTTACCATTATCATTATTGTTATCATTCAGCCACTATCAACGAGTATTTATTTAAATTAATATCATATTAAATTTCCAGCACAAAATTATCATTATCAAGTGAAATGCTAACTCTAATTTTGGTGCAAATTCAGTGTTTAATGAGATACTGTAGTTCAGACGACAACAAAGCCTCCCCCAGAAAGGAAAATAAAACACTGAGTACTATAATCTTCCCTCAGCCCAACTCCTCAAGGCAGATGGTCACCCGCCCTGAGCTGTGGTTTTGCTCTGCGGTCTCTTCTGTTAAAGGGAGTTTTTGTCATGCTCGCTCTCAGGGAATTTGTTGGTTTTTCGAGAGATAATTGTTGTTATGGATCAGTGTTCGGCCAGTGAAATCGAAAAGCAGAGGAAAACTCCCAAAACAATATAAGCTTGTTGTCACACTGATTCTTCAAATAATCATAGTTCTTCTCCCTCACTGACCTGTCTGTGGCTGTAGCCCTGGAGGAGGAGAAAGTAGGGGAAGTCAAAGGGCGGGTGAATGGAGTACTGAGTCATGTTGTCGTCGCTGCTCTCCGTCTCCTCTTTCTCCATGCCAAGCCGCAGGACCTCCTTGTCGGCCTCAGCCTCTGGGTCCTCTCTGAGCGCGTTCTGCTGGGCCCGACAGGCCTCCTTTCCCATCGCCGTCAGGTCCATCTCGCTCAGGCTTCTCCAAATGGCGATTCCTTCCGCGTCCTCCCCGCTACTGTCCACGAAGAGCGAGGTGACCCTGGAGCGGCTCTTCTGGAGCTTTCGGGCCTGAGCGTTGATGCCTGGGTTGAGAGGAAGATGATGTGTTACATAAATTCCAAGGAGTTTCTCAAACCGGTTAATTCTGTTCATATTTACGATATCATGCTGGAGATAACATGGATCGCTGGGTTTGGCAGCTAATGTTTGGAAAAAGAAGAGGAAAAGGGGGGAAGGGAGAGGCCTCTTACTAAGAAATAAACTTATCTATGGTTTATGCATACCAAAATATGATGAAGAATGACCCAAAGTTCCCCCCAAAACCACTGTGGCCAATCAACCCCCGACTCCAACATAATGGGTCACTGCACTGGCAGCAACTCAATTGAAACATGACCAGAGGAAATTGAGGAAATGTGCCGGGAAAGTGAGATGTGGCCACCTCTATCTGATACCAAGAGCCGCGCTGTCGGCCTGACGTAACACAAACACTATTCAGCTCATTTGAACCCATTAAGCACCATGGAATGTCCAAAGAGCACACCCAGCGCTCTGCCGCTCTTATCAGCTGTGGAAATGGGTGTATTGTTCGCCCGCTGTGTGACAGATCGGGCCCGGAGCCTAAAAAACTCAAGGAGGTAAAGGGCAGCTTCCCCTGGTCAGTGTGAGGAGAGGTGGGAGGACCGGGCATCCACGAGAAGCAAATTTATTTTTCTTTCAGTCGTGAGAACTGAGCAATTTTTTCCCCGCTCATTTTTACAATTTATTTTTAAGTCCTCACCTTTAAATATTTGATGTGAGGAAAGAGCCATAAGACCAGTTTCAAACCCAAATCTAACTAAGAAATAGTTTGGTTAATTGAAAAAGAATTATACCCACTATATACAGAGAAACCTTTTTTTCCAATATGAGAGTGCAGACCATTAGCTTAGCATAACAATCGGAGAGAATTAGCCAGCCCTAAAACGCACAAATCAACACCCTCCTTCGAGCTTGTTTAACCCCTACAAAAGCAAAAGCAATTTCCCATCTAAGCGCGTTTTTCGTATTTCGACGTATTATAGCAGAAGGCACGCAGAACAATGCAACTGAAGCTGCCAGTAACAGCAAAGCAATAAATTGCTCTAATGCAGACGAGGGAACCACAACAAAGTTTTGGCCAGAGTCAACAGGGCTGCAGAGTCCCCAGAGTGCAGGAAGCAGGCTCTGACAGAAAGAATAACACGAGCGGTGAGGCCGCTGCTCTCTGGCAGCCGCAGAGCCGGTGGGAAGAGCCGCCCGGTGCCTTGATGCTTCGCAGGTTCTAATCGGCCCCTGCAATAAAACAAAGATAAGAAGCGGGGCTGCTGCGACCTCCCCTCTCCCCGGCAGCTGCTTTTGTTTCTTCCTGACCCCTCTCACATGCCTGCCATCTCCCCTGTTCTCACCGGGTGATAAGCTGCACAAAGAAGGCTGTTAGCCCGCAATAAGAAGGCAAGGATAAGTGCCTCCCGTGCCACCACAACAGTGGCCGAGTGATTGATTACCCAGGTGGAAGGATGTTAGGGTCACAGAACTAGTTATCTTCTTTTAAAAAGGGGAGATGTGTACTTCTTTTCCAGCCGAATGCTGTTTTCTTTGGGTTCTTTTTCATCCAGTTTACCTGCCGTGACCGTGTCTCTGTCCTTCAAACTTTGCTCCTCCACGCTGGCTCGCAGCTGAATTTCGAAGCGTCGGGAGAAGCCCTCCTTGGGTTTCCACAGCGACTGCAGCATGAGCGGCTTCTCGTTGTCGCCCACCACGCGGAAACACTCCCTCTTCCACTGGTTTTCCGCGCTCGTCTGGCCGATCACGTCGCACAGCACGTAGTCGTTGGCATCTTCTTTTTCCAAGCAGTATCTGAGTAGAAACAAAGGCCATATTTGTGATGAACAGTAAAACTTTTTATTGGGAAACATCTGAAAATGATGGCACTGTAAGAGATCTTTATTCTCACCGATCCAAGGCCTCCTTCACCAGCTCCTTCGCACTGGACTGCGTGGTGGCCAGCACACTCTTGTAGTTGGTCCCCTTGCAGATGTCGCTGCCGAAGATCTTCAGGATGCCGGGGACGGACAGCTGACTGGACAGCTCGGCCGGGTCGTCCGTTGCCTGGAGGTCCACTGAGCGGCTCCCACTGCCCGGCCCGTTGCCTCTGCGCCCGTTGTCCCGCAGGTTGGGGCTGTGGTTGAAAACAGTGGAGAGCCTGTTGTTGTGCCGGCGGATTTTGCTCTTGGCCGGCTGCCGGACCCCCACGCTTTCCGCGGAGCGGACAGTGCTGTCCGAATTGTTGGACCTGCGGGAAGACAGATGTGAACGTCAGAAAAAACAGCCAAACAGGATTTATCCGGCACTGACAGGAGTGTACACCTCTGGTCGAATTAACATCACAGAAAATGGAAAAGCACTAAATATTTACTTGGTTAGTTTTCCCTCCACTACCTTTGCCAGATGTCAAGTCAGAGGAGTGGCGGTGTTTAGTCAAAGCGGCCGCAAATGTAAGCAGTGACTATTTGAGCTCCTAAATACAAGCCACTTTTCCTCAGAGTTAGAAGACGATGACAGCTTCTGACAAGCTGCATGAAAAGTGGAGCCACAAAAATATATATAATCCCTGAAATGCAGCATTCACAACCTGTATGTAGTTTTTCCATCCAATGACTGGAAATTGTTGTCACTAAACAAGGGGTTTCTCTGCTTATAATAAGTAATGAGTAATGAAGCACAGTGGACTCACTGGACCGAGCCATTGCTGGGTTTCCTCCCCAGCTTGGCGAGGCGCTTCTTGGGTGAGCGGATCAGCAAACCCACGGGGAAGTTCAGGGCTTGTTTATGTACGTGGCTGCTTCTCTCCTCCGAAATCATCTTCCCCCCCCCCCTCGTCGTTATCAACGCACGTGAACGCAACTAAACGACCCTAAAAAAATTCCCAGAAGGCTTCACTTCCATTAGAAGAACCGTCTGTGAGAGGGAGATGCTGCGGGGACATTCCCCATAAATCCACAGGAGACGCCGGGGAACTTTCAAACTTCCTCGTCAGTCTTCTCGGTGAATAAAGTCCCCCCGCTGGCGGCGAAAGAAGAACTCTCTCCGGCGCCGTCTGTCCATGTCTGCCGTCCGCTCCGTTACCGACCGTGGCGGCCGTTGCACCCGCTGCCGACCGACCGACTGAGAGGGAACCTGCGGCCGTTGGGAGGCTCGAGCCGCTCCGGTGACGTCAGCGCAGCCGCGCCGCGCGCGTGTTCCGCGAGGAGGCGACGTCCGGCCGCAGCGCGAGGACTCCCCCTACAGGTGGAAACAATGTCTGCACTCTGAACAACTAAAACCGTTGGCAAAGTAGTGTCACATAATTGGTTTTTTTTAATTTTTTTTTATGATTATTATTATGTTGTTGTTTCGACAAATTATTGCCATACAAATATTATTCAACTGATGTTACATTGAATTCAATAATGGATGATATGATAGATAGATAGATTGATAGATAGATAGATAATAGATAGATAGATTGATAGATAGATAGATAATAGATAGAGAGATAGATAGATAGATGGATAGATAATAGATAGATAGATAGATAGATAGATAGATAGAGTACTTTATTAATCTTTTAAAGGGAATCTATTAAAGGGAAATTATATTGTCATAGCAGCAGTCGGGTATAATACGAATGGCAATAAAGAAAAGAAAATACTGAATAAAAAAAGAAGAAAGAAGAGAAGGAAAATAAGATAAAACAGGATGTAAACAATATATACACATGGCTTAAATAGAATAATTACCGTGACTATGTACATGTACATACAGTGTGCCATGAAGTGAAAGTGAATGTAATGTAGAGGTGGTAAAGTAAAAAATAATTACTATCTTATGTTTCTAATACTTTGGCTTTCAATTTTTCATGGAGTGCGTTTGAAATCAAGACAAAAGCTGTATTGAAATGTAAAAAAAAAGAAAAAAAAAAGCAAGCAAACCCTTTCCTGTGAATGCTTTTCTGAAACTGGCTGACCTCTGAAAACACAGCATCGCGCACTCCTCACAAAATAAACCAAAAAATGTAAACCAGTAGCTAATCCAAACCAAAAAACCTATAAAGAAACACAGACACATCGTAATCTAGTCCACGAATACAGTCTGAAATAAATATACACTTTTACAATCACACAAATCTCCCAATTTATGAGCCATTCTAACGTCTTCAGCAGTAATCTTCAAACGTGCAGTACAATAGTAACGAAAGATATGGAAATACAACGGTTTGTCTCCATCTAGTGGCTGACATTGTTCACAAAAACGCCACTGCCAAAGTCCCCACAAAGAATACAAATCATGCATCTCAATTGTCATTACACTGTGCTTGCTTCAAAATAAATCAAACATAAATTTCATCACTCCAAACCAGGAGTGCATGAATGAGTTAAGCCTGAATGGACCCTGGCATCCCCCACTTGGTCTCCTCAAGAAACTCCAGGATCTGCACATAAATTCAATAAATTCAGACATGCTGGATAAGCTCAAATCAGACAAACCTCTCAAATGTCTTCTATATCTGTGTTCTTTATTTCATAAATAACACCTGTCATAAGAACACCGGGCTTCTCTCTTCTTTCTCTCAGAAACACACACACAGCTGACACAGTTGTGGTTTTAAATAATGCGGTGTTAAACGGATGTGAAGTGAGATCCACCTGCAGTGTTTCTTGCACAGAAAGTGGTTTGGAGACGGCAGAATTCAGGTCAGACTTTCATTGGCAGATGTTTTTTTTGAAGCTGTCTGTTTCTGTTCTCTGATGTTCTGCTGCGTGCAGCCAGGCATCTCTTGCTGAACAGCCACCAGCCTTGACTACACCATTTCAGCATGTGTATAAATATAAAACTTAATGTGCAGTTTAATGTCCCAGTACTGTATCAAACTGATCAGAAGCTCAAAAGAACATTCAACTGATTAACTTGTAAACACATTTTGGAAATGAATGAATAAAAAGAGCGACTCAAATATGCATTTTAAAGTTGGTGATTAGATGATTCCTTATCAAACTGCTCAGACCAGTAGAATATTTTCCTAAAAAGACCATAGTTTTGAGTCAATAATAACAATAATAATACATTCTCGCACTTTTCATTAAAAAGGGCTACAGAGTTAAAAAAAACTAACCAAGATACACAAAAAAACATAACACAACATAAAAACACTAAAATCAGCAAATAAAAACTATAACAGCAACAACAGTAATAAAAAGAACATCTGAAAAAAAATGTCATGCTGTGGAGGAATGTGTAGGAACGCCTAAAAAGCAGAAGTGATTTTTGGCTGGATGTCAGACTTTTGCTGCTGGGACTATTATTTTGAAAATCCTGCCAGAGGTGGCGCGTCCTGCAGGCGGTTAAGCGTGGCTCTGAAAAGGCAGCAGGCGTCATTCAGCAGCATCAGACAAAACACGCTCAGCCTGTGCCATCACCCCACTTTTGGTTTCCCCGCCCGGCAGAGCAGGACTTTAATTTATAGATCTTTTCGACTGAGAAATATGCTGCAGTGCGGAGGGAGAAGGGGCCAGCCTTAGAAGAAACCTCACACATCTCGACCACGAGGAGGTGAGACGAAAACTTCTCTGTTTTACTTCCCAAAAAATCAACGGCAATCGAGCACATTTTGAATAATGTAAGAAAATCCCTCGCAGAGATGATGTGTATGTGCAGGAGGAGGCAGCTTACCCCCACAGCCACATGTTGGATGCAGACTGACTCAGAATGGGCTGCATCGCTCACCTATCCTCAACAATAACGTGTTGTTTTATTTAAACATCTGACAGAAATCCTGATGAGTTTGTTCCTGTGCTGCATGTTTGTACCTCCCTCACTTTTAGGAAGTCAGCATGAGGGTATTTTTGGGGCGTGACAGAGAGATGAGAGAGGGTTATCAAATGTCTGTGTTGTTCGTGCGTTTATCGACATCTGGGAATTAAAGAAAAAAAGATGATTTTGCCCCGAACCAGCAGAGAACCCTTCTGATGTCAGGAGGCCGGTTTGCTCTCCTCCGTCCTGGGCTACAGAGTTCCTCCCGTGCACAGTTATGACATGCTTTTCCTCCTCCCTGTTTAAGAGGAACTAATCGTCCGTAGCAGTTATTCAAAACCCAGTTACTTCCCACAAGACGACCTAAGCATAAAAACAACACCCTTCCATCCCTCTTAAATAGGTCAAATTATCCAACACTACAATAGAGCTATAAACACCAGGGAGACATTTGCAGAATGAAAAAGAGATTCCGATTAACTCAGATCAAATCTTTCTGCAAATGTAAACAACAATATACTGTACATTAATGAGCTCCAAAAGGGAAATACGCGTCATTAAGTCACGAATAAATCACCCGCTCCGTCTCGAACTTCAAACCCTGTGAGTTTGTTCCAGTGTTGAGTTGTATGACAGCCAGTGTTTTGGGGGAAGGTTCCTCTTCGATTCGCACTATTAATAATCTACCAGCCTATCTCTCTCTGAATCTCTGATATCGAGCTAAATTTCCTGTTTTTCGATGATGACTAGTTGCTTTGTCATGAGCATTATGAGATATTCTGAACCTCGTGAGAAGTTCTGGTGATTATTCAACTCTGTTCAGCTTCAGCTTTAAAATATCGTCGTTTTTGGACCCAGCAAGTGTGCAGTGAAATGAACAACAATGCTGCTCAGTAACTGCTGTGTGCATGTTGCAGGTGTAAAAAGTAGCTTCAAAATTCAAAAAAAACGGCCGAGCACATCAGCGAGGTCTAGTCAAACTGCTCTTCCTCCGGAGCCTGCAAGCAGTTGCAAAAAGAGGATTTACTGTTTCCGAAACTTTACACAAAACTGCAAGCAACACTTCTTACAAGTGAAACTATTACTGGGATTACTTCATGGCTTCTCTCTTTGCTCTGCGCAGACAAATGTGTGGGCAAATTTGATTACCGGGCGATAGAGGGTGTCACCCTCTTACAACAGAAGGTATAAAAATTGTACGATAAAAGCCAAGAAATGTTGTCAGTATTTGTGTGTTTAGTCAGTTAAATGTGTCGGCAACAACAACAAGTCTATTAAACAGATACTGTTATGGTCCACAGCAGTGATGGAGAAACTACGGGCAATATCGGGTTTAAGCATTTTTGTAATTGGCACAAAACTTAGCCAATTAACATCAAAATCCAATTAGAACTGGACAACTAATTATTTAAAAAACCCATCTTGGTGTTGTTATTAAGTGCATTAATGAGGAGACTAAAATCTAAATTACACCCGTTTGATAGTCTGAGTGTGTGGCTGCTTTTATCTACAGAGGATTTCATTGAATTCAATCAATTATTAAGTGTCTATTTTAGGGAGGAACAGGAACAAGAACTGCCTGCTGTGGGCTAATTTTTCCCCCTTCTTTTTTTTCTCCCAGAATTTGCATTTTATCTTGAGAGAACTCTCTGTCCATCCGAGTGTTTGCGCAGAATAGAGAAGCTGCAGACTATAAACGGACACCCTCAATCATGTTTAGATTGAATCCTCCTGATGCATGAAATGTCTCAGAATTCATTTTAACAATATTCCACATTGGAGTAAAGTTGTTCAGCTGTTTGCTAAAACTGATTGGAGGCGACAAAGCCCGCCTGAGACAGGAGCCCAGCACTCTTCATGATGATTTCATATATAGGTCAAGCATAATGAGGCTGAAGCAGCTCAGGAAAACCACTCATCGTGTGTTGAGCTGCTGAAACGCTGAGCAGCTCGCAGTCAGCACTCTTCTTTTTGCCGTCCATGTCGTCGCCGCCACACTTTCGTATATACATCTTTCAGATCTGTTTATAACTTTGTCCCGCCACTGATGTGACCAAGCCCCCATTTGACATCAATCGAGAGGCGGGATCTAGAGTAAGATGATTGAGATGCTTTAGAATAGTCTTTAAACATCAAGAAAATGCCTTAGAAGGGCCATAACAATCAAATAAAAGCTCTTGCATTGTCACTTTATCATAAAGTTCAACTCCTTGTTCAGAAAGTGACCAATCCATGTTTCAGGTAACTTTTAACTAGTTCAAGCCTCTTTTACCCTCACTAGTGAACTCGATGCACCAACATGTTAACTATTAAAAGCAAAGACTCCTCTAGTTGACTCGTGGTGGGGCTAAAAGTGTATACTAGTTAAGTAGTGAAGGCAAACATGCTCACTAGTTAACTGGTTTAAAATTACTTTACTGCCATTGCTAGTGAACTACATGGATGCAACATGTTTACTAGTTACCTGTTAAAAGCAAGATATCTACTAGACGAGACTAGCAAAGCATTTGCAGCAGTACAACTTAATAAGTGTGAACTAAAAGTGTATACTAGTTCACTAGTGGGAGCCAAAATGCTCACTAGTTAACTGGTTGAAGATTCTTTTGCCCTTACTATGAACTCGTTGGACCAACATGTTTACTGGTTAACTATTAAAAACAAAGATTGTTCTAGATGACTAAGAAACTCATTTGCAGCAGTGTTAGTTAACTAGTAGGGGAGCTAAAAGCGTATACTAGTTAAGGGAACCTATACGCTTTTTGAATACACGTCGAGACAAAAACTGCAATGATGATACTTTTACAGACACACAAGCTAAGCTGGTGCAGCCGTTTTATTTTCTTTTTACGTAACTCACCACATCCTTCACCCCATAACCACAAACAGAACGAAGGATTTATTCATCGCTGTGGGAAAAGCCCCTGATGTAACTCTCCAGCACCGGCAGCCGTTGTCATGGGATTTCAAAACCCAGCCGGAGTTTTGGAATGTTGAACTGGAGGACTGGAGCATCACGTCTCCGTTCATCTGCCCGTCGGCAGGTGAGCCGAAGCAAATGGGGAAGTCACTCGTGTATAAATAGACGACGAATGACATTTTCCAGTTCCTTTACTCTCCTCCGCTTATCATTTCCATGTCCTTCATTCATGTCGAGGATGTAATCTGGTCACATGATATGCCACCACAGACCATAAAATCACCAGAAACGGAAGTATGAAATTTGTCAGTGAGTAGAAATAATGTGTGTGTCCCCTGTTTACACGCATACTGGGCAATGAGTGCACAATTTGTTCCTCTCCACTGCCAACAGTTGAACAAAGAGGCAAAGGTTCTAGTTTTAGAAAACAAATCCCTTAACACTTGCTCGTTGCAGACATTGTGTGTTGCGGAAGGCACTTGGAAGTTGTGTGGAAAGTTATTCTGACACTTAAAAGTAGATTTTGAATCGTTTCGGATGATCTCGACACCCTTGCAGAGCCAAGCTGATAATCAGGCTGATCTCTCGTGCGGCTCACGGGGAGGAGTTTGCTTCTCGTGCTCTGACAGATCCGATTCTTTCGAGCACTTGCTTCACAAACCCTGCAGATTTTTTTTTTTCTTTTCTGACTCTTTGCAGAAGAGTTGAGGATTGATATTTCCTGCCTTTCTCTTCATCCCCGCGAAGAAACCACCCGTGCCGCTCTCGTTGCATTTTCTGACGCCCCGAGCCGCGGCGCCCATGGAAGCCAGAGGAAAGTACGACTTCATCGCCACGACGAGTGAAGATCTCAGCTTCAAAAAGGGAGATGTCGTCAAGGTCAGCATGCCAGCGAGTACCGTCTGAGTATTCTCACAAATATTTGATTGCCTCCATTCGTGACATCTACTTTCCACCTTTCATTCTTTCTTTCTTTCTTTTCTTTTTGGGTCAGATTTTAAGCAGAGAAAGTGACTGGTACAAGGCAGAGATGAACGGACAGGAGGGATACGTGCCGGAGAACTACATAGAAATTCAGAACCCGAGGTGAGGAGGGGTCGTGCCCCCTGACGGGCAGAAAACATTGGGATGGAATTTACATCACAGCAGCTTCAGTTTTTCATTTTTCAGCTAAAAAATAAAAGATGCACTTGATTCTGCCTCGTGTAATTTGGTTCAGTATCACTTAAGCTTAATGTAATTAAGGGTTTATAAACAAGAGATCTTTGCTGTGTTCGAGGAGAGCAGTGCTAAAGCAGCTATAATGGATATTTATTTGATGATAATTGATCAAAACCTGCCAAATTGTTCCAATTCAGTGGCGAATCAGTTGGAAATGCTGCACTGTCACTGCTGTTAACTGTGATTATTTCAACAACTCTGCCATGTTAGTGTGCAATCCGCTGAGAACTCGTCCTCCATTCTAATCTACTAAGAAACATCAATGTGTGGTTTTCGGCTGCAGCATGCAGCTGCAACACTGCACAACTGCTCTGTTCCATTATAAAATAAAGAAAACCATGTTTAAAGCAAAATCTAAGTCACTCCCAGACCCTGCGCAAAAATCATTTTCAATACGGGGGAGCAAGTACCAATTGAGAGGTTTTAGTAAGTTTATCGTGCAAAAAAAGGCATGAAAAGGAGATGCGTTTCTATAATCAGAGTTAAAATATAGAATGATGCAAATATAAATGTAAAAAAAAAAAATTCTGTTTATAAAAGTGCTACAAATGTTTATTTTTTTTGCTGTTAAAGGCAGATTAAAATTGTTTAGGATGTAGTTTAGGCATAGATAAGGATTCTTTGCTTCGGCCTGAGCCTGCTGTCACTGTAGCTATGCATAGAATACTGACTTTGTACTGTGTTTTTAAATACTGCTTCTTACTACTACTACTATCAAACAAACTGGTGACATTTGGCACGGGGTAACTTTTGGACTCATCAGGTGGAAACAAACATGCTCTTCAAACTGAGCAGGAAAATAAGCAGAGATGACGGCAGGTCGTGTGATTCCAGGGTGCAGGTGTGTGTGCATCTCAGATCAGATCAGATCTCACCGTGTCCTCCGTGTGTTCGCAGATGGTTCCAGGAGAACGCCAGTCGCAGCGCCGCAGAGGAAATCCTCCGATGCAAAGACGTGGGAGACTTTGTGATCCGAGGGTGCCAGAGCTCCCCGGGAGACTTCTCCATCTCCGTCAAGTGAGCCGCCGAGATTTACTGTCGATGAGCAGGAACAAAGAAATTTAAGAATTCATTCATGAGTACAATGAAAAGATCCCCTCGTCTCTGTTTTAAAAAAATGATGGTTTAGCCCCGCCCCTTCTCCGTACCTCCACTATGAATATGCAATCACTAGTTTATTATCACCTATTGGTATGTATGTTATGTATGTTATACACCAAATATGTGGTTTTAGCAGGGGTGTCTCGATACAACTTTTTCACTTCCAATACAATACAATACAGTACCAATACAGGCTAGAGTACTGGCTGATATTGATAGCAATCCAATCCAAAAAAAGTTGTTTCAGAAGGTTGTCTTAAATGAAAAAAAGTTGTTTGAATTCTTTACTCTAAATGTAAATACCTTAAATACCATAAAAAATGCTCTCTTCACTTTCACGACACACTGTCACTGATGTGCCGATGATAAAACAGACTTTGGAGACGTATTTCAGTAAACGGTGAGTACTCTGATCTTCTTGGGATTGCTTTAGATTCTTTCCCAGTAAAGCTTGTAGTTCCACACACTGGCCAACAGGGGACATTCCAGCCAAGGAAATCACAGAATCCAGGGAGGCATCCCATGGCAATGTCCTCTGTATCCACCAGCTGTCCGTCTCTCCTAAGACATGAGAGCGACGTCCAGCACTTCAAGGTGATGAGGGACAACAAGGGCCAGTACTTCCTGTGGTCGGAGAAGTTCACCTCCCTAAACAAGCTGGTGGACTTCTACAAGAACACGTCCGTCTCCAAAACCCGGGAGATCTACCTCAACGACGGCAGCCCGGAATGCAAGAGCTCTGCTATGGCCCAGGTGGTTACACACCACCACAAACGCACCCCTCATCTTTCATGGTGTTAATGTGAACAAATCCCCTCTCAGTAGTTACTTTGTGGTTCAGGGCACGGCCAGCAGCCAAAACCCCGAAGCCGAGACTCAAAAGAAAAGAGGTTAGAATGATTTAAACCTTGAATAACAAGGTTTAAAGGGTTGAGTATTTATGTATATTTGAGTATCGCAGGTACATGAACTGTGCTGCAGTAGTATTATTGTGCAGTTTTTGCTTGTATGTGTATGTTTAGTAAGGTGTTAGTCCTTTTCATAAGAGACAGGAAATAAAACCACAAAAGTTACAAAAGCCTGATAGAGGAAATGATACGATACAAGCAAATCAAGGCAATCCGACAGAGGAAGACGTGGGAGAGCAGATGTGTTTCTGAGAAAA
>CAESWR010000218.1:273677-294302 GCA_903171835.1 Mullus surmuletus | reverse complement strand
CGCCGCCGATTGCTCACTCTCGGCCTTCAAGAGGAGAAAAAGAAGTCAAAAAAGCTCAACAAACATGCTATTCAAACAAGCGGCGGCGTTCTTTTGAGTCTGACCCTGACATGCTGCCGGAGTGGGAGTGTGTTTGTCCACTGTGATAACCAGTGTACCTGGCGGGGTCCGCTGGTGTGTGTCAGGGGTCTTTCAGGGACTCCAACCTGAAACGCAGCTGACCTTTCAAGTGTGGGAAAGAATCAGTATTACTTTATTAATTAATTCCTGAATAGAAATGTTCAGTTCCCAAATAGAAATGTTACAGTAAATATACAAGAAAATCTGCATTGATCTGTCTGGGTGAGTCATAGAGAGTCTGGTTCCCCCGTGTGTGTGTGCGTGTGTGCGTGTGTGTGTGTGTGTGTGTGTTCCCTGCGTGGTGGACGTGCTGGAATGCACATACACATGGTTGGTTGGCAGAAAAAGCACTCAATATGTGGCGACAGTTGGGGCCGCATGCTGAAAGAAACTACATTGTTGTTGTTGTTGTTTCTTGTTTGTCCTGTTACATTTTTTTCTTTTTCTTTTTACTGTACCCACTCTGTCACCAACAATATTATACATGTTTTCTGTATTGATTTGGGGTGATTCATTTTCTTGGCTGACACACCCCCCCTTGGCTGACACACCCCCCCTTGGCTGACACACCGACTGCCTGAGTGTTTTTGTGTGCGTGTGTGTGTGTGTGTGTGTGTGTGTGTGTGTGTGCGTGCGTGCGTGCGTGCGTGCGTGCGTGTGTGTGTGTGTGTGCGCGTGTGTGTGTGTAAAAAAATATCAAGGGGATTCCCAAGGTGTGCTATTGACACAAATAGGATTTTCAGCCTGAAAAATGAAGCCAGTATGGAGCTGCCATAACACTACAGCCCTTCTTGGAAACGCAGTGGGGGTTAAAGATTTTTGTTGAGAAGATAACCTCAATAGTTCCTTGTCACTATACAAGCATATATTTTCCTAGTTTCCAGCTGCACTCAACAGAACTCGAGTACAGCCCACCTCATCTGACGAGAAGCTGCCCAGCCAAAGCTTCCATAATGGTTTCTGGAAGGGTTAGGGGAGCGAGATTCAGAAACTAAAACCTCAACATTTTTTCCCATAGTTGAAACTCTGTCACTGAAAGAAGAGGAAAAAAAAGAACCTGTCCTTTGAAAAAGTTTCTGATAACCACCTTGAAACCATCCATCAAGAACACATCAAAGCCTTTGCTGACTTCATCAGCGCAAAAATACTTTCCCCATGTCCTCGGGGGAAAATGAACCAAAAAAAGCGTTTCACATATAAAAACTGTTTTTTGTTTGTTTTTGCCCAACAGAAACAGATGGGTGGGAGTTGAGACAGTGGACGGACAAGTCAGCGGAAAAAAGCTCATCCACGGGGTCCCGGGATGGAGATGACAGCTGAGATGTGGGAGAACAGCAGCTTCACCAGCCCGCCCCCGGACCTCCTCCCCTTCCTGCTCACAGTCAACGACAGCGTCCTGAACGAGACCTGGTTCAACCCCACCAACTCCACGCTGCCAGACGGCTCCTCAGGCCCCAGCGTGGCGGGGGTCCTCATCCCGCTCATATACATTATCGTCTGTATCATCGGCCTGGGCGGCAACACCTTGGTCATCCACATCGTGCTGCATTACTCCAAGATCGAGTCGGTCACCAACATCTACATCCTCAATCTGGCCATCGCCGACGAGCTGTTCATGCTTAGCCTGCCGTTCTTGGCGGTGCAGAACACGCTCCAGTCGTGGCCTTTTGGCCCCTTCATGTGCCGCCTGGTCATGACCGTCGACTCGATCAACCAGTTCACCAGCATCTTCTGCCTGACCGTGATGAGCATCGACCGCTACCTGGCCGTGGTCCACCCCATCCGCTCGTCCAAGTGGCGACGCCCACAGGTGGCCAAAGTCGTCAACGGAACAGTGTGGGCGCTCTCCTTCCTGGTCGTGCTGCCCGTGGTCATCTTTGCCAACATCCAGAAGAAGGGCGGCACCTGCAACATTGCCTGGCCGCAGCCCGCCGACATCTGGAGTGCGGCCTTCATCATCTACACCTCCACCGTGGGATTCTTCTGCCCGCTCCTCATCATCTGCCTCTGCTACCTGCTCATCGTCTTCAAGATCCGCAGCTCGGGCAAGAAGGTCCACGCCACGTCCACCAAGCGACGGAAGTCAGAGAGGAAGGTGACGCGGATGGTTGTCATTGTCGTCGCCGTCTTTGTCTTATGCTGGCTGCCTTTCTACGCCCTCAACATCATCAACCTGATGGTGTCCCTCCCGCCAGAGTACCAGGGCCTTTACTATTTTTTCGTGGTGCTCGGCTACGCCAACAGCTGCGCCAACCCCATCGTGTACGGCTTCTTGTCAGACAACTTCAAGAGGGGCTTCCGGAAAGCCCTCTGCCGCTCCACAAGGAAGGTGGAGAGCCAGGAGCCCATGGAGCGGCAGCAGCAGGAGGAGGAGGGCAGGCGGGCCCTTATGCCCAGGGAGAGCCTGAGACGGGGCATCCGGGATGACGAGGACGAGGACGAGGAGGACGTCTCGGAAATGACCGAGATCTACAGAATTGCCCAGAACGGCAACGGCAGATTCCAGCCGCAGAGTTCGCAATCTTTGATCCCGGAGAAAAGAGCGTCTCCGGGGGCAACCAAGCTGGTCCCGCAAGACACGACGGACAAAGCTGGGGACATGAAAGGGAAGGACCCCGGCAACGGGTCTACACTCACCGTCCCATTGCTGCTCAACGGAGCCAACAACGGGAGCATCAAAACGCTGCCTGAGGATAACTTGGAACAGAGCACATCCCTGGAAATAAGTTACTTATGATTTAGAAGGTCGATTGTCAGCATCTCTTACTTGAAGTGAACTCAGTATTACAGTACAAAGCCACTAATGACAGCAACGGAGAAAAATTCAGACTGGCTTTCAAATTGCTTTTTTTCAACCGACGGACTAAAAATCTTTTCAGCATTTGAATTTGCTTCAACTGGCATCAGCATACAGAATGTATATTTATATTGTGTGTACAGATCATTTGTACAAATACATGTATGTATGTACTGTTTGATTTATTTGATAATCGCTCAAGGATTCACTCCCTCCATTTGGCCCTCATGTATTGAGCCGTCTTCATGGATTTGAAAAACAATGTGTGTTATAAGTGTGTATACTTTGTGGCCTGTGTATTTTTACACTGGTCAGGCCGATCTTGGGCTTTATGTGATTTCAGTTGAAGCTGTGGTGATAAAGCAGTGTCCTTAATAATGTTGCATCCTGGGTTTATGTTCAGATCATTACTACCACATGTGATGACAATGGACAGACAGTAGACGCAGAGAGAAATAGAACTGTAATGACGACAGCATTCCTAAAATCTTTCCCATTACTTTGGAAGTATATCTACCTCTATCTCACTCCAACAGCTGCAGTAACAAGTCTCACTTATCAGAACAGTGATAAGAACTGTCTCATGCAAAGTGCAAATGGGATTCAAAACAATGGGAGGAGATTATATTTCCAAAAGGGTTGTAATGTTGACAAAATGACAACAACAAATGACAAAACTCTAAAACAAATGACAATAATAAAACTCTAAATTCTTCATTGGAGAAAAGATCTCTGTGCAGGAGTGGCGCAGCTAAACCACAATGACAAGCTTAGGGATGGGTACCTTTCACATCTGAACCGATATGGTACCGATACTCGGTACCTGCAAATCGATGCCGGTATTTTTCGGTACCTGTTTTCGGTACTTTTTTGCATATGTAATTAAAATAATTTTGTATATTAGAAAAATTTGTAAGAACTTCGAATTTTGAACATTTATATCTCATTAACAAAAATGTGTGTGAGAAAGTAAGTAATTTAAAAAATAAATAGATTATAATGAAAATAAATTACTTTATACTGTACTATAACAAACAAACAAGCCCAGCGTTTCCTCCGTTCCTTTTTCGGTAAATCAGCCACAAAAAGTGTCCTCGGAGGAGGAGCTTCATTTCTGTGAAATCCCTCGGATGGCGTGATGTCGGCCGGCATGTTCACTGGGGAAGGAATTTGCAGATGTGTTTCTATTCTTTGCCCAGGAATCACATAGATGTTTGTCTCCCCCTGCTGTTATAATCCACCACGCGTGTAAACGGATGCTTGTTTATCTCTACTGACGGGCGTTGGGTTTTACTTCAGATCCTATCCTTCTGGTAACACTCAATCCGAGCCTTTATAACTCTGTTTTCAAAAACTGACTTCCACAAAAACTGAAGTGTCACAAATCTTCAGAGCGATGCTCTTGGTGTTTTGGATTTTATGTACTGTACTGTAACTGGCTTTGCTTTGACTACTCAAATGAATTATTTATATATATTTAGATAGTATTTGTAAATAAATCAAACATGTTCATGTACAAATATATACACATACATATATTCATTATTGTGTGCCTCACTATTCCGTTAGTAGGGTGTATGATGGGACGAGCATGTCATGCATTCAACAAATAAAGACTTCTTATCAGCAGATTGAGCTCATTAGTTTGTCCAAAGACAAACACACACATGCGCTCAGGAGTTGGGTTTTCCTTCTCATAAAGGCAGTTTCAAGAGAAAGGTCTTCAATCATCTGTGCCCACACTGTGCCCTGACGAGTCCACTCATGACCCCACTCTGAGGACACTGAACTCAATGAACCCGCTGCCGCAAAACTGGAAACAGGAGCAAAATTCAATGTGGTTAGTCATCACAACATTAGGGGCTCGACCATGCCCTCATAAGTAACATGTAAACATATGTCAGACTCAGACTGGTGCATTGTTTTTTTCTAGCATTGTGATTTTGCCATCATACTTCAGCTCAGGACATGAAGATACAATGATCCTGTAATTTCAAAAGTCTTCTGCGCAGCTTTATCCAGTCAGATGAAGCCCTCCGTTTATTTCCTCTCATGTTTTTAATGACGCAAAGCACCACCAACACTCTTCTGGATGTTGACAACAATTTATGGATGCCCTAATTTAGAAATTAAGCTACGCTCCACATATTCATAGTATATGGAAAAGAAACAAGAGCAACAAAGACAACAAAGCCATAACTGATAAAGTAATATAAATCATTACACAAAGTACAAAAAAATCAAAAAGTATTTACAAAATCACTTCATCAAATGACTCTTTTGAAAAACAAAGTCGCGTTACACATTCACAGGAGAGAGCAGGTCGAGAGCAGCTGGTCCCACACAGACCGTGGAGCTTCTCTCCCTGCTTTGAGAGGCGGAGTCACTGAGACACAGAGCGGAGAAGCGTGGCGTGTGGCCACATCACTCAAGCGCTGGGGCAGGAAGTTGCTAATTCTTTTCCCAGAAATCACACTCTATGTGCAGTTGTTCTATTTGTCCAATTGTTTTCTGAACGGGTCCCGTAAAAGCATAAAAAGACATGAAGATAGCAAGCTGACTCATCTCATGGTCGGGACATGGCTAGGACTGACCTTCTTCACCTCTCGCTTTTATTGCTAATTCAGCTTCAGCTTCCAGATCTAACTGAAATGCCGGCTCCTCTGGAATACTAACTCTAACGCTCCAGCCATCCTTCCCTTTTTGGTATGTCTGTGTCTACTAACTCACACACAGAGCGCCCCGTGTTTCTCATACTTTATAGTTTATTCCCTCACCCCCCCCCTTCATTTTAGCTGCGCTGTAATCTGTTTACACAACTGCACAAAGCTCTGCATAAAGGCATCTTTTTGGCTCAAGAATATAGAGACACGGGCATTCACATCCATCACAATGCTTCATCCAGACCCCTCTGTGTAGCTGTCATTGGCTGTATGACGTAACAACCACTACCACTTTCTGACAACTCCCCTTTTTGCATCTGCTGGCTTGGCTGTGACGCCTCAGACCCTGCCCGCCTCGGCAGCGCAACACACACGCACGCACACACACACACACACGCACGAACACACATACACACACTATTCTAGTTCAAAGCCCTTTCTGAATCATGTGCAACTGGACCCAAAAACCAAGGGTGACAAAACCACCACCCTTTTACACAGATCATTCCATAAACAAATAACCTCGCGGTTAAAATGAAATGCCACACCTTACACTGAACAGCTATCATTCCACTCATTAACAGGACTTTGAGGTCAGCATAGTATGACTGCAGACACATAGCGGTGGATTACTTACAGATTTATCATATCTTGGCAACCTGTGTTGCCACCAGCCCAAAGGAGATTCCAGGGACGATCAGACCTCAGGGAGGCGGAAACATTTCAGAGGGTGAGAGGCTAATTTTCAGAGACCATATGTGTGTGAAAATTAGCCTCTCACCCTCTGAAAGGTTTCCTCTCACTCTCATAGACGAAATGTCTGTGTGTGTGTGTGGTTTTCTTAATCATCCCTGTTGCAGGAGGAAAGAGGAGGTAAGATATTTCAAACATGCAGTTGGTCATTGAGGGGGACATATGTCATAAAGGCACTGTCCAGAGTCAGGTGGCTTATAAGTTCTCTCAGAGCATCAGTCTAACACATCCAGAACCTTTGCTGCCTGGCTGAACATCGAAGGTAAGCTTGCATTTGTTACTTTTATGAACTCTTTGACTTCTACACTTATTTCAACAATATGGCAACTTTTTCATGACTTTGCACAGTTATTAATGCTGGCCCTAACCCACTGTGTGAGTTAAAGCATGATGCACATGGCTCTGATATCAGGTTTGCATGCAAAAGCCACATTTGAGAGAGAACCATGCAAGTGTTTACGCTTAAAGGATCTGTCAAGCTGATTCATCTTTAAGGCCTGAATAGCCTAAATACAGAATGGCTTCTGCAATGGTTCTGTGTACCAAATTCAAGGTGTTAACTTAAAATGTAGTAAAATGTATTTAACCCATTGGTTAATGATAAATGGGTCAGTTTTTTTCATACCCACTGTTGCTGACTATTGTTCTCTGTTTGAGTAATATCACTTGATCAAGCCTTTTCTAACGTTCCACACTACAAAATAAGGCTAAAGGCTGTATTATCGTTATTGTATCAGAAGTGAAAAAGTTATATCGGGACACTCCTACTTGATTCAAGTTCTGTTTTCTCTTCCGAATTTGTTTTTAAAAAACAGAGCAATAATGGAGCACCCATCAGCAACTCTTCTATCCATCGAGGGAGTGGGCGTGGACACCCACCCTGTGTCTGTGGGTACTCAGACCCAGAGCTACATGTGGCTCTCAAGCCAACCTTCCTGCAATGTGGCTTATCCTGTGCTGACGTTCGCAGTGCTGCCTCCTCAGCTGCAAGTCTTAAACAATGTGCAGCTTGATCAAGTAGGTGTTTTCCTTTCCTTTTTTATTATTGTTTTTATTTATTGCTTTTTTAATTCCACATCATTATATCACACACACCATATCACAACATATATATCACACATAAACAACTACAAAGACACATTGCCAGTCTTAAATGTGTTTCCTTGATTACATCATCTTTAGTTAAAACACTGACTCGTGCTCAGCT
Organism: Mullus surmuletus; assembly: GCA_903171835.1. Lineage (NCBI taxonomy): Eukaryota > Metazoa > Chordata > Actinopteri > Syngnathiformes > Mullidae > Mullus > Mullus surmuletus. The sequence continues at coordinate 286,762 of CAESWR010000218.1, read as the reverse complement.
TTCCTTTTGACTGATATTAGCAGTTCAAGATCGTAGCAGTGTAAGTGAAGTGCAACTTACTTTTGCAGCCCCCCCCACACACAAAGCAACCACATCTAAACACAGTGCGCAACCGGAATAGAGGGAACTGCAAACCTCAAACATATCAGTTATGCAGCACACAAAAAAATAAAAGGCACTTCCTAATCTGAGCCCCGATATTCGAAAAGTTTGCCACAACTGGGCGTGACATAACGTTTGAAGCAGTCATAGGGAGTTGAGAGCAAACCAGGGAAGGAAGTGAGACTTTAGAGGAGGAAAGCTCCATATTCACCCACAGAGGGCGCTCCATACCCCCATAACCCAGTACAGCAGTTTAGGAATGTTACAGGACCAATAGTGATACCTAAGATTGGGCAATGCCAAGCCGCCGAGAGAATTTGGGAGCTGTAGTACCGACTTCCTGATGCATGGAGTCTTAGTGCCCCAAAGGAAGGAGCTTATAAGTCGATCAAGTGAATCAAAGAACAATTTTCTGATAAGAACAGGAATATGTACAAAAAAGTACAAAAACTTTATATCTTCTATTTTTAATAATGATAATAATAATAATAATAATAATAATAATAATAATTAATTTAATTGTTTTTATCTTGTATTTGCACCTTAAGATATATATTTTTTTATCTTTATCTGCACTACTTTACACTGCACTACCTCATTTATATATATATTTTTCATGCTGTCCTTTAATTTCATTTTATTTCTTTTCACCGGTTGCCAAGCAACAAAATTTCATTGCCAGTTTTTCACTGTTGTGTTCTTCTGACAGAAAGTCTAAGTCTAACTATAAGTGACAATGCCCACAGATTTCAAGCAGAAATAACCCTGCTCAAATCTGATGTCATAATACCCCAAATTTGTGTTTTGATTCTGCATGATCAGTTGTGGAGCCGTGCAGCCTCGTCGGAGTAATAGTGCTTTCTGTGGAACCCTGGGTCATGTGAACTTTCATAAAGGTCTTCATTGACTTACTCGCACTGCGCTAAGCCTTCCTTGTGATGCAGCCATTGCAGGACACTCTCCTTCGCTAATTGACAGCAAACACATGCACACACACACACACGCACCCACTCACACACACGTTCACCCAGTTGCGTGTCCCCACAACTGAAGGGAGACATTTTTAGCTTTCTTCCCCTCCTTTTTTGTCAATGAGGCTATCCACGACTCACTGGTGTTTTTCACTCAGGCAACAAAAATAAAGACACAAGGTAGAACTAGAAAAGGTCTGAAAGAGAAGTGATCCAAACACAAAGGTTCGAAACTGCAGAACAAATGACACATTTTCTACTTTTTTTCTACTCTGTGCAGTTATTTGTTTCACTCTTATTCTCGTCTGTTATTGCCAAAGCTAATGAGCCACATTAACCCATGTTAAAGCTGTTTAAAGTGGATATTGAGAGTCAGATTAAGCTGTCCCCTCTTTTGTCTGCAGAGCAATAATGCACCTGAGGTTACAAGGCTGCGTGAAGTGCCAGAGGTCGGGGGTTCTGTCATTTCTGCTCCTCCTCCATCAAACAACTTCCAGAACAAGTATGTTTGTTCTTTGCTCACTCTGCACAAAGTTGGCCTGAGACCCCGGACTCATACAGTTTTGTGTTTGATTTATAGCAGGAATGTCTGCTTACCCAAAATGCCAGCAGGAGACGGCATGAGCTCATACTCTCTTTTCCTTTCTATCCCAGGAGGAAGAGAAAGGCCGAAAACCAGGACAGTGAGCAGCCATACATTAAGAGGCCGCCGAATGCGTTCTTCATCTACTCGATGGAGAAAAGGCAAAGTATTGTAGATCAGCAAACTACAAAAAATATTGCCGAAGTAAACAAGATCCTTGGAGAGAAGGTGAGCGTTTCCTTAATGTGCATGACAGACACAATAGGTCCTTGTCAAATGTGGTTAAAGAAAAGTATTTTGGGGACGTAGGATTTATTTTTACCTCCGTTGGTGTCTGATTGCGAGTAATGTTGGTTGGCATGAATTTCCAGCCATGTTTCTGTCAGTCTGCCCCAGGGCAGCTGTGAATACAAAGGTAGTTTACCACCACCAGCTTGTGACTGTGTGAGTGTATGAATTGTATCCAATGTGAAAAAAAAAAGTGGCTATAAGATAGAGCACTACATAAATCTGATGCATCATTATTATTAGTAGTAAACTCATCAATGTGTATCTAATTAATGCTCAAATCTGTTTTTGTCACAACTCTATGTGCACTAATCAGCCTGTGTAAGTGTGTGTGTGTGTTTGGAGTCTATAATCTATGGTGTATTGTCACGTGTTGTAAGTGGGGGTCACTTACACCTGAGGAACAGGAGCCATACTTTGAGAACGCCCGCGAACTGAAGAGGCTCCATCAGCAGCTGTACCAGAACTGGTCTCCTAAAGATAACCATGTGAGTCCATCCTACCCACTGCCAGAGCACGGAGATGTCACAACAATTTTTCTGTCACGCAAAGAGGGACAAGTATAATGAGTTTTGTTTGTGTGCGCGTGTGCAGGGAAAGAAGAGGAAAAGGCAGAGGAGGAAGGCTGCTCCCCGTGTCAAAGGTGTGTTTTGTTTTGTTTCTTTCCATGAGATGTAATGAAAACTAAATGTGACGTGTGACAAGATGATTGCGTAGGTATCAGAATGAGGGTTTTCCCATAAACTGAGCATAGACTGAGAGCGTGCTCATCTGTGTATTTGCATGTTTGTGTCGAAGCTTCTGCGGTCCAGCCTGATGAGCCCGACCAGCAAATGCCTTTGGAGAGTGAGTCAGGAGTCGGCTCTGAATCCATGCTGGACCTACTCATGAGAGAGTCGGCTGTTCCACCTGAGCCGACCGAGCCCCTCACCGTTGAGAAAGCACCCCTCCAGCCCCTGACCAAGGAGCCTACCTATGTCACCTGTGAGTCCCCTCCCCAAAATCAACCCAACCAAGCACCTGTGATGGACTCCATCCAGTCCTTCAGTGGAAGACTGCTGCAAAACACACTCAGTCAAACACCACTGATGGACTCCGCCCAGTTGCTCAATGGTGGGACTGATCAACTCCAGGTTCTCAACTGTTCTGAGCTCTTGCCCCATATTCCAGGTGACCAGCTAATGACAAAGGAGCCCACCCATGTGCAGTGTGATGATCTGAAAGTACAAGAGAAGATTGTTGAATCCCCTCCCCAAAATGGCATCAACCAAGCACCTGTGATGGACCATCCCCAGTGGTCCAGTGTTTTAATTAACCCATTACCAAGTCTGATCCCTCCTGAGTCAGAGTCTCACCTGTTGCCTGCTGAATGTAGTCGATCACTCACATCTGACACTGCCCACTCTGTCAATATCAAGAATGGCCAACTGAGTCTGGACCAGTCTGGGTTTCCGCCCCCTGCTACACTCAGTCAAACACCACTGATAGACTCTGCCCAGTTGCCACATGAGGCCAAGAAAATGCATTTGCAGAGTGAGTCAGGAGTCAGCTCTGAATCCATGCTGGACCTACTCATGAGAGAGTCGGCTGTTCCACCTGAGCTGACCGAGCCCCTCACTGTTGAGATAGCACTCCTCCAGCCCCTGACCAAGGAGCCTACCCATGTCAACTGTGATGAGATGCTGCAGGATGTTTTTGAATCCCCTCCTCAAAATCAACCCAACCAAGCACCTGTGATGGACTCCATCCAGTCCTTCAGTGGAAGACTGCTGCAAAGCACACTCAATCAAACACCACTGATGGACTCCGCCCAGTTGCTCAATGGTGGGACTGATCAACTCCAGGATCTGGACTGGTCTGAGATCCTGCTCTCTATGGCACTCAACCAGCTAATGACAAAGGAGCCCACCCATATGCAGTGTGATGATCTGAAAGTACAAGAGAAGATTGTTGAATCCCCTCCCCAAAATGGCATCAACCAAGCACCTGTGATGGACCATCCCCAGTGGTCCAGTGTTTTAATTAACCCATTACCAAGTCTGATCCCTCCTGAGTCCGAGTCTCACCTGTTGCCTGCTGAATGTAGTCGATCACTCACATCTGACACTGCCCACTCTGTCAATATCAAGAATGGCCAACTGAGTCTGGACCAGTCTGGGTTTCCGCCCCCTGCTGCACCCCCTCGGCCTCTGACGAGTGAGTCCACCTTAACTCCCTTTGACGTGGACCCACTGGCTAATTCCCCGCTGCAAAATACACTCAGTCAAACACCACTGATCGACTCTGCCCAGTTGCCACATGAGGCCAAGAAAATGCATTTGCAGAGTGAGTCAGGAGTCAGCTCTGCCTCCATGCTGGACCTACTCAGAAGAGAGTCAGACGTGGACCGACTGGCTATTTCCCTGCTGCTCAGTCAAACACCACTGATTGACTCTGCCCAGTTGCCACATGAGCCACTCCAAGATATCAACTGTTCTGAGCTCTTGCCCCTTATTCCCTTCGACCAGCTCACAACGGCACCAACCAATGTGGACTGTGATGATCTGAAACTACTGCAGAATTTACTTCAACCCCCTCCTCAAAATGAGATTCTTGAAAGTCCTCCTGCGTCTCACCTGTTACCTGCTGAATTTAATCAACCACTGATGTCCGACACTGCCCAGTCACCAAATATTGAGAATGAAGCACTGAGTCTGTACCCGTCCATGTTCCTGCCCCCTGCTGCACTTCTCCAGCCGGTGACAGAGGAGCCCACCCAGCCTCCTTGTGACGAGAAGATGCTGGAAGATCTCTGGGCACCTATGATGGAGTTTGGCCAGTTGCTCAGCGAAGAGAATAATTCCCCTCCTTTGAGCCCACTCTTTCATGATGAGGCATTGAAACTGCTGGGGTTTCATTAAATGGCTGTTCTTAAATCACCTGAACAAGGTCCGCCAAGTCACTAGTGATGAAGATGTGGTGCAAGTGCCTGCAGAAGAGAAGCGCTCTGTGGCCCCTGTAATGCCTCAGATTATATTTTTCCTTTTTTTTTTTTACGTGAGGGAGCAGACAATAGTACGATGTCCATCACAACTATGCACTTGACAAACACATGCATATTATGAGTTTATAGAGTAGTTTTAACTAACACAGGGAACTTTTTTAGACACATTTGTAGTTTTTATATCTATCACAGGATTCCATGGACCCCTCTCGGGGTTCCGAGATGATCAGCTGCCTTTTAAATGGAATCTAGTATTATTTTAACCAAGTGGTCTTTTAACCAAACATCACAACTATGCACTTGACAAACACATGCATAGTATGAGATTATAGAGTAGTTTTAACTAACACAGGGAACTTTTTTAGATACATTTGTAGTTTTTATATCTATCACAGGATTCCATGGACCCCTCTCGGGGTTCCCAGAGATGATCAGCTGCCTTTTAAATGGGATCTAGTATTATTCTAACCAAGTGCTCTTTAAACCAAACCACGCCACCAACCAAAAATGTGTCAAATGACATTCTGTAGCCTTATAATGTATCCTAAGTCTTGGACCTGTTTGGATGAACACAATATTTATATATATAATATATTTGCAAATACTAATTTTGGGACAAATTAAGATGAATTTGATCATTTCCTACAGCACACTGGTGTGCCATGGCACTGTGGTTGAAAATCACTGTTCGGATTTACTGTGTATAAGAATGGCAGCAGAAGCAGTAGACAATAGCACTGTGTCCAACATTCTGTAACTATGCACATTACTAACACATTTATACGACAAGATTATAGAGTAGTTTTAACTAACACTGGAAGCTTTTTCAGATACGTTCCCACCTAACATGGACCGATTCTCTTTTAAAGAGACTCTCAGAGATGATCAGCTGCTTGAGAAGCTATCTTACATTTTGTAACCAAATGCTCAACATAAGCATACATGTTTTTTGTGATATGTTATAACAATATAGTTTCTGTCTTAACAAGCCATAGATTAAATTAAGCAATAAAAAAAATCTGAAATGAAAAGTGAGATGTCTGTGTTTGACTTTGGGCTCTCGGGCCACAGGGACAAGGGGAACTTTTTTTTTTACCAATATCAAACCACTATTTAGTGAGGCAGGGCTAGCATTCAGCTCTATCTCCCACATTCTCACCATGGTCACCGCCATGGGTAGTGCAACCAGCTTTTCCCCGGCCACAAGCCATGCGCTGGGAGCACAACCGGCCAGTTCTGCCAAAGCCGGTTCTGCCAGTGGAGACGATGGAGAGGTTTCGCTACCCTGCACCTCTTGGTCCAATCCAAGTTCCTCAAGAACTCCCATCGCCACCGGAGCCTTCACATCTGCCTTTCCCGGGGCCTGGGAGACCGAGACCCCGTAATGAGCCACCAGCCCCCGTACAAGTCACACCTCATTCACCCAACTGCCGTACCGGCGGATGACTCCTTTGCTATAGTTATTTACAACATACTTGTACAGTTTCCTCATAGAAAAAAAAAACACTCACCTGGCCGACAGAAACGTCCCTATACCCTGACTATTACTGACTTAAAAAAGAAAAACAAGGAGGTCTGAGATTCAGGACATTACGCGTTTTGTGGTGTTTATGAGCGCTCACATATTGTTTGTTTGATAGTTTGGGGGGGTTCATTGGGCCTTGGCCGGAACCATTTTGTTTTATGAATGATGCCATAAAAGCAAAAGATGACAATAATGAAAAAAATGTGGATTTCACTGAACACTTCTGCCGTCCTCTGCTGTGAGAGCATTCCAGGCAGTAAGCAGACGTATGTGTGTGTTGTAACTTTGTTTTTCTTGCAGGCTTTGAATTCAGGTCGGTGTGTGACACATAACTCATGCACAGATAGCTGCACTGTGTGATCTGTTTTACTGCACAAAGATCAAAGGGACGTGTTTATGTCACAAGAATACAAAAGGCACGGACATTCACATCCAGAGAAAATTTAATTAGTCTTATTTTTCTCAATTCATATTGCATCACGACAAAAAACAATCTGCATCTGCAATTAGTGCGCATGAAGGTGCGGACAGGAAACCAGGAAAGAGGCGACGTAGATTGGACAGCACAGCGAGTGTCACGTCTGCGGCAGGGCTTTAATCGATGGAAACTGACAATGGAGGCACACACACATTTGTTTGTCGGCCCTCCTCTTGCCCTTTGTCATAGCACCTCCTCTCTTCCCCTCTCCACCACCCGCTGCTGGAAGCCTCGGCCATGACCGCGATGGGGGCCTGCCCCTCCTCTTCCTCTTCCGCTGTGTGGGTTAGTACCGCCCCCCCTGCTTCTTGGACCTCGACCGCCCCAGTGGCAGCGAGGAAACCCAGGGGCTCCCGGGTGGTGGCCCGAGCGGGGGGGGCCCCTCCTCCTTCCACGATCACCGCGCCCGCCCACCGCGTCTTTTAGGTATTCCATTTCCAACTCTGACTGGCACGACGCCTCATCCAGGAAGCCCTGCGCCTCCCGCTGCTCCCGGTGGCCGTCCGTGGCTGTGTGACGCAACTCTGCGTTTCCATGCATGTGCTGGCTCTGAGCTTTGGCTTTTATTTGTCCCTCAGGGCAGTCAGAGGACAGGCAGAGCTTGTCCAAGTGCTCTGCGACAGGCGCCGCCCTCCCGTGTTGTGGCCTGTACCTGCCGCCTCTCTTCTGGGCCTTGGCTTGGCCGTGACGCCTCGGACCCTGCCCGCCCCGGCAATGGGACAGTGCCGGGGCCGACGGCTCCGCTCCAACGGCAGTTTCATCGGAGTGAGCGTTAGAAGCAGACGGTGCTGGGGCACCGGGAGAGACTTCTATGTCCTGGTCAGGAGATGGAGCCTGCAGATATGGATATTGACAAATACAGCTTGATAAGTGTGCAGCACCTTCTTGTTATTACTGGTTTTGAATATCTTTTTTGAAAGTCGTTTTTACATTATTTATCATTATTCATTACCATCAACTGCAGTGCAGGCACAAAATGTCTTCACAACAATATCTGGGACTTGACCACTTTATTTCGATCATTTTCTGGGAAGCAGATTCCAAAGTATCTTTAAGATGTGAAATCGCATTATTAAAAAAATATCTCATGTGTTACACTCAAATATGTTTTTATCCTCACCACCTATTGTTTTAAAAAGCCTTGTGTTTGCATCCCTATTTATAAGCCTCATTTGAAGGAAAATGCCATTGAGAAAGTGCAGGCTGCATGTGCATGCACCAATTGAGAACAGACAAGGCTTTCAGCTTGGTTAGATGACGACGGCTCTCTAATCAAAACAGGGGAAAGTGCTTTTTGGAAACTAAATTGCATAACTGGACACTTCCTGTTGTTGTAAAACTTGTAAAAACAGACACTGCTTCGCCTACGCCGGCATCTTCCCAGGAATGAATGAGATAAGGAGCACACAAAGAATTTTAGGGGCAAAATGAAAATTGATTAAATAATGTGTTTTCCATGATAAAATGGATGCATAGAAACATTTACAAGCAAGCAGTTATTTTATTTGTTCATTTTTTAAATTGTGACGTGTTGGAACCCTGGAAACAAACCCTCCGAAGCCCCTTGCCTACGGGCCAGCATCCTATTCGGCGTCAACTTTTTGTGGCAAAACTTCCGCAATTTTTTTAAATTCGCACAAATCTATTTTTGGTCGCACTGTCGAGCCCTGAAGGCTAATTCAATAGCAGACACCTGAATTTTAAACTTTTAAAGAAAATGACTGTCCTCTGCCAAATATTAGCTTGGTCATTCAATACAGCCAAAATGTCTTGAAATAATACAAAAAATGTTTCACAGCACTCTAAATGGTAAAGGTTTATTAGGCATGCCCTAAGTTGACAAGCTGGCGATAGGAGGAGCAGAAGCGCAACAGAGACACCTTGTGGTCAGGCAGACACACAGCGTGTCTAAAGCCGGTTTTCTTTTCAAACAGCTGGGGCCTGGACTGTGTAAGTGGATTTGGGTTTAGCACGGTACCTGCGCAGTGTATGTTATCACTCATGCAGTATGCGTACGCTGCTACTGCGATTGATGGTCAGTGTACGATCTCAGCACTTATAAACGGACTACAGACAGTGGGAAATGACTTGCACACACTGAAAGAATCCTAGGGATCTACTGAATCACATTCAAGGATCTATGGAACCAGGTATATGGATATTTGCTAACGGGGTGGACTGAGTGGATTCACCTTGATAATTATTGCCCATGTCCAACTGCAGATAGCTGAAATGCCGTTGTCAGGCTTTGACCAGGTTCTGAGTAGTTGCTTATCCAACCACTTCTGCTGAAACTTGCATTTTCCCATTTTTCCGACATGTGCTAATATTCCCTCCACTCTTTTGCCCCAGCATGAGCACGCTCACAGCGCGTTGTATTCCAAGCATCCAGTGTTGCGACTTCATGCACCAGCCATAAACAATAGCCAATTAAAGGGTCAGCCTGTCAATCATCACACAATCCTTCCCATCAAAATTATGAAACGTGTATATAATCAAAATAAATTGTGAATAACAATGGCGTATTTAATTTTTCAATGCCTCCAGAAATCAATTTTAATGCTTTTTAATGCCATTTAAGGCCTTCATTTTCACAAAATCCATGTAATGACTTGTAGTGCTTTTTAATGACCCACAGAAACCCTGGTTTTAAGACAAGCTGTGCGTGTACAGCGGCATCATTTCTGTTGTGTTCTCACCTCATTGATGTGAATGAGGAATCGATTTGATTCAACCTCCGGATCAATGATGCCACCTTTTGTGCGTTGTCTTTCCAAAAGCTTCTGGAGTTCACACCACTTCTGCTTGAAGTCGGAGCCGATCGCAGCTTCGTCCTGCTGAATAAACATATATGATAAATTATTTCAACAGTCTAATTTTAGTTTTTCCACCGGCATGGAAAGAGAAGAAGAAATCCTTGGTTTTACCTCTGGTAGCTGTGGTGCCGGTGACGACAGGAGCTGATCAGCATCATAGATGAGAGGTTCTCTGCACACTGGACACACCACCATCAGCTCCTGCCAGAGTCAAAGGCCTCAGTTAAAGAACACACCTCCACAGTCGCCCTATTTGACCTGTTCATGTTAGACCAGCCATTATATGACCTGGTGATCCACTCGCCCCCTGGTCTTGTCTTCCTCTAACTCCTTCTCCCTCTGACGGAGCTCGCTCTCAGAGTGGCTGGCATAGCGGCCGAGGCAGTGCGAGTGGAAGTAATGGTAGCAGCTCGTCTTGGTGAACACCTCTCCTTCCTGAAGTGACGCAGGGAAACAAAAGGAGTTGTGTCTGTAGAAATGTTGATCTTTACAACCTCAGAGAATGATGTGGGAAAACAACACAAAAAGCAGTTATCAAGATGCTCCAAGGCCGGTTTACCTTGAAGCCATAGAGGCAAATGACACAATTTCCATGAGGAATGTTGCTTTCAGTCAGGATCTCTTTTGCTTTCTAAAGAAGAAATAAAAGGACATATGAGAGGATATCAAGAGACTTGAAACACAGAGTTAATGCATTACCTAAACTCATATTGGGATATACTCATTAGAAAATGTATTAAAATGCACGTTAAATGACCTCAATCAGCTGATACAACACCGGTGAGCCAAGACACGACTGAGCCTCTAACTGGAGACACTTCTGGACACTAAAAGAAAGGATTTGCAAATCATTAGACTTAATATTAAGAACTAATTAATTAAGAATTCCCAGAGTAGAATGTTAGAGAGGCCACAGCTTCAATTACCTGCTGAGCTTGTCATCAGAGAGACCCCTCGGATTATGGATCGTGATGGCTGGAGAGGACGACGGGTACTGAAGGCACAAAAAAGCAAAGGGAAATAGTCTGGGGGGGGGGTTTCTTGCAAGCACAGCTGAAATGGAAGAAAAACTGTATGTTCTCAATCATTTAGATGGCATCATGTCTCTCGATTGTACTAAGGTAACTCATTTTTTGTGCTTTTCCCATTTTGAGAGGGTGAATCTTTGCACCTGTTGATCGAGCGTCAAAGTCAGCGTGAGACGAACAAACTGCGACACAGAATCCTCGGCTGTGGATGGATACAAATCCAGGCTCACCTCCCAGTACCTGGACACACACACACACACACACACACACACACACAGACAGACACCCACCGTCTTAGCAAATTCTGCTTTAAAAAAACAGCAGTGTGCACCAAAAGAAAACCAATGCTTTCGACTCTTTGGGCAGGATTACTGTATTCAGATTGCCTTGCAAACATGTTCTGCTGCACTTTCCTTGTTGTTTGTCTAGGTTGTGCGTGCGAGTTTGAACAATAAGTAGTGTTTGTATACGTGTATCCCACACATCGCTTCGGTCTGCTCTGGAGTCTCTCACCCATCTTCCCTCCTGGAGACCAGCAGCTCATCCAGGTAGATGGACTGCAGCACCTCGATCTCAGACAGCACACTGTGGAGAGAGAGAGAGAGAGAGAGAGAGAGAGAGAGAGAGAGACACACACACACACACACACATATCATCATCATCATCATCAGTGGTGATCTGACGCAACACAGCAGTGCCACTCAGCTGCCCTGACATCAGACAATGTAATATTTAATTGTTTATACACTGCATGACACCACATTTCAAATTGCTTTACAACTAGTTCTATAATACATCTATACACTGTTTATGAGACAGCGTGCAAAAAAAAAAAGAACTGCCGCTGATTTGGAAGATGAAGCTGTTTTGTAAGTGAAATGATGCTAGCGTTAGCTTGTTAGCTTGTTAGCTCGTTAGCTCGTTAGCTTGCTAGCTCGTTAGCTCCGGCCGGCGCAAACCACCGGCGGCACCGCGGCTTTTCGCCGCGCTCCTCCGGAAGCTCCGCGGCTGCTCCTCGGACGGACGCCCGCCCGGAAAGCCTGCGTTGTCATGCGGATTAAAAGGCTTGAATTGGGCCGGTTCGCCAGCGGACTCACTCGTTCTCGGCTGCCATGGTGTGTGTTCTCCAGGGCTGAGCGACTCTTTCTTCTTGGCCCTCTTTAAGCCGCGGCGGAAGGAGCGACACGGCCGCACAGCGCCCCCGCGTGTACGGGAGTGTCTTTGAAAACGGCGTTTATACAGAACAGGGATAATAAGTCTTGGCTGACATTTTTTAACATGATAAGTAATGAATAATTACTCTGAAATTTCAAGTAAAACATCACAGTGTTAAAAATAACGTTGAAAATATAAATTATTGTCACGTATTTTAATCCGTCCATCCATTTTCTACCGCTGCTGTTCAGGGTTGCAGGTGGCTGGAGCCAATCCCAGCTGACCTTTGGGGTCCAGGAGGGTCAGACACCAAAACTCTATGTTTATTGGATAATGCAGTCGCCTACAGGAGTCGTGAGGTCGAGAACTAAACTTCTCTCCATTTCATCAAAAAAAGTCAGCTCGCTATTTTATGCAGAGCAAAGCCTTTTGATGAAGAAGATGGAGAAAAGAAAAAAAGATGGTCAGCATGGTCTCTAAATGTATTCTTTATAATATAAAGAATACATTTAGAGACGTATTATACTCTAAAATGGTTGGTCTTACTTCAAAAAAATACATGCATTTAGTTGTATTCAGCGTTAAAAAATATTGTATGGCTCTCACAGAAATGTATTTTAAAATATGTGGCTTTCACGGCCTCTCTCAGCCAAAAAGGTTCCCGACCCCCTGGTTTTAGAACATCTGGCAACATCTGTATATTCATATCAGTTTCTCAGAACGACCGCTAGATGGCTGTAGTCTAAAATATTAAACAAGTCTAAAAGTATCATAACTGAAAAAACTACACCAGTTGTTGTGGCTCAGGGAAGATGGGATGTTTTGTTTTTTTTCTCACTTTGATTGTATTTTTCTTTCCTTCCTGTTGTTTTGTTCTGTTTTTAACCTTGACTTTAAACTCAGAGCTCATTTTTTTATTTTTATTTCCCTCTTAGAAATTCCTTAGGAAATCCTCCTTATTGTCTGCTGGAAATTTTATTATTATTATTATTATTATTATTATTATTATTATCATTATTATCATTATTATCATCATTATTATTATTATTATTATTATTATTAATTATTATTACTATTTATATTATTGTCATTGTTATTATTATTATTATTATTATTATTATTATTATTATTAAGGTCACAGTTTTAGACTCACCTG
>CAESWR010000218.1:249912-262890 GCA_903171835.1 Mullus surmuletus | reverse complement strand
AAAAAAAAAAAAAAGGAGTCAAAAAGCACTAACTGGAGTCTCCGATGATGAGCAGCTTAAAGAGATGATTGTAGTCCTTTCCCGCCATGTCGACGGCCTGGCACTGAACTTCCCAGTAAAATCAGTTTCATAAGAGGAGGCGATATCCCCCCCCTCCGGGCCGCTCTCTTCTCCTTTTCAATCGAGGCGCCGGCCGGCAGACCACACACGTAGAGGAGGGCTTTTTCCAGTCGAGCTCGTGTGCATCTTTCGTCTCTCAGGCGTTCACATTGCCGGCGTCCGGAGCGTGCGTGTGATTGGCGCTCGGTGGCTGAAAGCGGGCCGCCTGTTTGCACCTTAGTTCCAGTTCCACCCAGTGAGACTCCTGCGGGGGAATTCCGACTCGCCAGAGCTCATGGATCCGCGGCGGCGGCGGCAGCGGCGGTAGACACGCCCTCCCGCCTGCCTTTGGCTGCGGCGTTCTTCACAGATCTACGCCTTCAAAACCCTGATAGGCATCATGCCTCCATAATAAAAAGGAATTTGTGGCCGCCGTGTCGCCCAGATGATCATAAAATCCAGTTAAGCGTCTCCCTCGCTGACTCCATCCCTTTTTTAGAAGAAGCGAGAAACCGGCGTGTTCCTCTTTTCACTTCAGCTGTGGCGAGGTTTCTTTGAGCTGAGCCGTCGCTTTCACTTCACTTGCGCCGAGGGTGGGGTGGAAACGTCAACTGCTCCCATCGTCATCTCACCAGCACGGGGCTCCTCTGTGCCTCTTTGCTCCGCATTCACAAGGTGCTGAAAGAGCGAAAGGAAAACAAGGCGGCGAGAGGTTAAAGCTCATTGTGTCGGCTCAGCTTTGGTTGCAAGTGTGAGTAAGCCCCTCCTCCGCCTCCCTCCCTGCTCCTCCGACAACAGCTGAGTCACTATATATAACTTCCTCATCCTGCTTCGCCACACACCCACCCAGCCGCCCCGTCTCACGTTAGCCCAGTAAGCCCAGTTAGCCCAGTTAGCCGGGCAGCGGTGGCACAAAAGGGCCCGGCTACTCCGGCTGTCGTCGGCTTTTCCTGACGGGCTGCTGGTAATCAAAGTGGGCCGACATCGGAGCGGTTTTCCATGAAAACAGGAAAGGTGGTCGTGGCCTTTAAAACTGATAAGTGGGACCCAATGGGAGACTAACGGGGCCTAAAATTGAAATGTCACTTTAAAAAGCCTCAATTTAATGATTATTTGTATATCAGCATGGATTTACAGCTTTCACTTGGCGCGTCTTGTTACTGTAATCGATCCCACCAGGCAGTATTTCAATAAATACTGGGTAGTTATATGAGAAAATCTGTCTTGAATACAGAGTACAATTATGCTGATTATACATGCAGGTTAAATATCGACTACCAAACAGATATGCACTGAGATGTAAACGCACAGACAGAATTCATGCGGTCGATTGTATGTTAATGGTTAAAACTCTTCATTTAAAATGCTGAGATGCCTCATCCAGGATGTGGCAGAGATAACCCCGGACTTCTGTGCTGTGTTTGGGATTTTTTGAGGACGGAAATACCTGCACTGGTCTCTGTTTCAGAGAGGGAACATTCTTTCTCCTCGCTACATTCGTCTGACGGCTTTATTTATACGCGTTTGTGTGTGTGCTTTCAGTCATTCTGTGCTTGGCTTTATTGTCAAAGGCAATCACACAATTAATGGCAACACATCAAAGGTGCTACTTCTGTCTGCACTCAAGCGGCAGCCTTTGTGGAGCTGGAGCTGATACTTTAACCTGTACATGCCTTTATTCAATCGGCATTACTTGATCTTATATCAGCTGACTATTTTGTGTACGAGTTTACTATCAGTTTTCTTGTAAGCACGCTGCCTCAGCCATTTGTTACACTGCAACGGCATAATTACTGTACTGATTAACTTTTTTTTTCATATTCATTGTTGATCACACACGGTAATCACACTGCCGACCTCTTGTGCAATACTTTTTCGTTTTCATGTGAAAATAGTCATCCATGTGCAATAATTCATCCATGTGCAATATACACGCAGCATTAACGTACAGTACAGTATTATCTTTATGAGCTTATGAGCTGCTTTGCTTCAATTCCTAAGTCACTTTTCTTTGTATTCATTGCTCCTCTTTCTACGTTGTTCTTTTTCCACACTTTTCTTAAATGTATTTGCTGCTGCGGCACTGTAATTTCCTCATTGTGGGATAATAAAAGAACTTCCATTTTATTCTATTCTGTTCGTTATTTGAGACAACCATTATGAAGTGGTGCTGTATGAATACAATTTGGTCGAACTGAAACCAAATATCCTGTAGCACATCTCACATTTTTAACTCACTCACGAATGATGTGGACACAATTCCTCTCCCATGCGGGACCTGACCCCTGACCAATATGGTGGACGCGCTGTCGCATTTCCCCTATTAACAGCGGTGACCAATGCGCTCTGGTCTCAACTCATGGAAACGTTCAATTTAAATGTATGAATCGCTAAACATGTGTCGGGGTGGTCGCAGTTGACATATTTCAGTGGTGTTCATTTGACCCTCGGTGGTAAAACTACCCAGCAACTCGCCCCGTCGTTGAAGCGACGCTGCGCCAAACTCCCTCCAGGAACCGCTTTATTTACTCGATGTCCGGTTCAATGACGGAATTTAAAGGCTTTCAGCCACACGCGTGGAAATGACATGCTTAAACTAATCACACTCTTAGATTCGGCAATCATTTTTCACCGTAAAACGACCCGTAAGATACAGTTTTACTCAAAAGTCGTTACGCAAAGACAGCGAGCTGCGACGGCAACACTGCGCAGCGACTCGCGGTGCACAGAACCAGACGAGACAACGGCGCGCCAGACTCCATGCAAAAAAACCCATAACCCGCCGAAATACGATTCAATTGTGCAAATCACGGCGTTTCAGTGAAACTCCCGGAAGTAGCGCGATGACTCCAAGTACCGTCTTCAATTCGGCTTACATTTTATGCATCAAAGTACAAGTACTTCCATGTACCGAGCGACGACATTCACCGTGAAACGCTGTCTAGGCCTGACCCCGGCCTGGCGCCGACGTGCTCCCAAGACGTCAGAAAACTTCTCCAGCGAGCACAACAAAACTTTTCAAACGTGTCGGAAACTCACTTCCAGGGCGTGTGAGGGGTCGCGGTGCTCGGACGGTGGCTCATGCTGTCGGGGCCGCGGCAGGCGGTTGTTGTTGTCCCGCTCGAGTCCACTGGATCTCGGCTCCGGTCGGAATTCCTTCCCCGCCGACCACACCTGACTGTCTGCAGCTGATGACCCACTCTCTCTCATCATCCGATGCTGCCTTCGCGGCGCGTGGGAAAATCCGGCTCTCCCATCTAGTTCCTCCCATTTTCTTTCCAAGACAATATTTTGGGAAATTATGACATTTTGTAGGATTTTACTACTTCTGCTTCTGTCCCCTTTAATTTCATTTAACCTTGAAAATTCTAATATGTATTAAAATCTTTTTTTTTTTTAATTTATTAACATGGCTTATTAATAGTTTATTCTACAACCAAACTATTTCCAATGAAACATCAGTTACTTCCAGAAGTATGCAATCTTCACTATTATATAAAATCTACAACAGTAGATTTGCATGCTGCCTGTACTGCATACAAACGCATTTCTATTGTAAGAACACTGAGGACAATGTAAATTTAAACAAATCCCCAATTCAGGTAGACTTGGCCAATGATTTGTATTGACATTTTTTTCTGAAAAATCATAAATGCCCCACATGATATATTCCGTAATAAGAGATTTTATCAACACGGCTCAAGTAGCTTTGCTGTGATTCACTGCATGTGACTTGCAATACACTACCAGCGAAGATGGCGCAATGACTGATGTCACAATCGACGTGTCATACAGCAGCCTGACATCCGGTCACTCTGACTCATCATCGAAACCACCCTGACAGATGAAGCTCTACAGTTGCAAAAAGTGGCAGAAGTTTATTGGGAATTGACTCGTGTTCATTGTGAGAAAAGTGGTGTGGCCAAAGTATCCTCTCATGTTTATTTTCATTGGTGATTATCATGTTTTTTTTTTTTATCCGCAGAATTTCCCTCATTCACATTACAAAAACATTCATAACATGCATTTGTAATATACAAAATGATCTATTGACAATCACTACTTTCCCCACACCGTCACTGTAACTGTATCAGCTTGCTTACAGAGAAATATTAAAACTCAAAATTAACCCTTAAAAAAAACAACTGAATATTGCAAATACTTTTGAAAAGTATTAACAAGCAACTTGTGCTCTCTGTAATGTGTGAGGATGGTCATTGTCCCAAAGCAACTAAAACCCCTCAGTCCAATCGGACAAATTCCACACAAATAAAATGTACAATTACCTTTTATTATCATTAACCATACTCAACAAAGAAATTAACCACATGTTACAGTTTCTGCTCACATTAAATGGAAATCGCATATCCTGTTAGGTGATATTAACCAAAATACAGACAGCTCATATCTACAGGTAGAACACAGCAAACAGTAACGAGAAGAGGGGAACATTGTTAGTCGCTTAACTGTGTTTGTGTGCGTACGTTTCTTATTCAGCTCTTAAAAAGAAATGTACGAGCCAGCCTTTGGTCGTCAATGTGTTAAAAAACAAAACACCGATGATTACTGTGTGGTGGCTCAGCTTTCAAATGAGTCCCCTGACATTCACAGATGTGGATCTACTGCCTGCTGGCATCAAGTGTTTGTCGATCAGGTGAGCTGAGAAAACGCCGCGGACCGAGAATCTCCGGCCGTTGTCTCATTTTCTTCGTCTGCTGCTCGACCAGCGGCTCGGCGACGGTCTGCTCTCGTTCCTGCCAAGAAAAGGCAACAGATATTTAGTGCCGGACCGACAAGGAACCAGAGATTTCTTCTGCGCTTTTTCGACCCCCACTGCAGGTTTTTCGCAATAGAGGACAACAAAGCCTCTGCACAAGAAATTCACTTGATTTTTTCCGTTTTAAAGAATCAGAGCTACTGCAACTTATTACTTAACATCACAATCACTAAAAGGGGAAAACAGTAAGCCCTGTAAAATGTCTTTATAGAATGGATTTTTCAGTAACTCATCTGTGAACGTACAGCTTTAGAATGGATGTCAATTTAGAGGTCTTCAAATAAAGTAGATGACATATTTTTCTTATTTCTTTCCCTTTTTTCCAGCAGTTGTTGACCGAGTCATTCTGGCTTATAAACAATATCTTGCAGTGGTGAGTGTCGTGGCTGCAAACCTGCGGCTGGGCGAGGACGGCGCTGCTCTCATGTATCTTGGAGGAGAGTAACTGAGTGAGCGAGAATCTCTCAACGAATCAGACGGCACCCTCTGGGGCCTGGGGGGGCTGCAGGGGGAGACAACAATCAAATCTAAACAACCAGGAATGGGAGGCTTCCGTCATTTACTGCCTCTGTGTGTTCTGTGCGCTTACCTCTTTTTCTTTGTCTCCTTTTCGTTCTCTGACGAAGAGGATGAGGAAGGAGAGCCCTGAGCTTTGACTGGCCTGTCAAGAAAGAAATTAGTGTTTAAGTCTTCAGACGTGTGCATGTCTCATAATGTTCATTTAGAGTCCTTTTTCCTGTTTACCCTTTGCCTTGCTCCCCCTCTGACTCAGAACTGTCTGAGGAAGAGGACGAAGAGGAGGATGAAGATGAGGAAGAGGACGAAGAGGAAGAGCTCGAGCTGCTGCTTCTGCTGCCTTTCTTCTTCGCGTTTGCCTCCTTCCCATTAATGGCACCCTCGCTTCTGACTGCCGGAGGAGGAGGCGGAGGCGGCGACTGCTTCCTGCTTGGACCTCTTGAGGAGTGCCTGGCTTCTGATTGGCTGCTGGGCGGCGACCTCCTGGAGGCCGTGGCTTCGGGGCGCCTGCTTTCTGTTGCGGGGCCGCGTGGGGCCGAGGACGGACCGTGTGATGAGTCTCTGGGCGGAGCCTGCGCGGAGGCGGGGCGACCCTTCGGGTCCCTGTCCTCTCTCTTGTCGTCCCCTCGCTCCGGCCTCCTCTCCCTCTCGGCCGGCGCTTTCTCGTCTTTCTTCTCTCTTGGCGGGGAGGGTGAGGAAGAGGAGGACGCGGAGGAGCCGGATGAAGACGAGGTGGAGGAGGCTCGGCGGGGCTGCGGTGCGTCTTTCGGAGGCACGCGCTCCTTTTCCCGTTCCCTCTCTTTTTCGAGCTCCCTCTGCCTGTTCCTCTCGCGCTCCCTTTCTCGCTCCCTCTCTCGCTCCCTCTCCCTCTCCCGCTCCCTCTCCCTGGACATGGAGCGGCTGCTCCTCCTGCGCCGCTGCGGAGATGGAGAGCGGCGGGACCTTTGGGGGGGGAGACAATTCAAACGTTTACACACAAAATTCATCCACCCCCTTCCGGTAGACCCTCATGGAACCTATGAGATCGTAAAAAAACAAGTGGCTTTCAACGGAGAGAAAGGCATTATTTTCTGGTCTCAATCGCTTTATGCCCCACATTATACATATGTTGTTTGTGGACTTAAATTATCATTTTTCATGTAAAAAATGTGGCAGTTTATTCTGCAATTGCTTCAGTCAAAGGCTGTAGAGAAAACACAATGAGAAAGACTACATGTGGCGTATGGGGCATCACGTCATCAGTCTTGCCCCCCGCTTCTCAACATTGGCATAACTGAAACTCTCCAAATGCCTCGACACATAATCATTTTAACCTCTTTTGATGCAGGAAAAGGCAGTGAAATGGAGCAGAGAGATCACCGTGTCTGTTCCAGAGTTACAAGTGCAGCGAAGAGCTGTAGTTCACAAAGCGGACCCACACAAAATTTCACACATTATCAAACTTCTTCGTGCTAAATTGCAGTCTTCTTTGCATGAAAAATTATGTTTGAAAACCACAAATACCGTGTGAAGTCCATGGAACAAATCAAACGGGACCAGAAAATAGTTTCTTGGCTTACCTGACTAGCGGGCTGCGCCTCCTGGGACTCCTGGACCTGCTCCGCCTCCTGGGACTCCTGGACCTGCTCCTCCTGGATGCCCGCTCGCGTTCCCTCTCCCGGTCTCGCTCTTTCTGCCGGTCTGAGAAGGCTGAAGGAGGAGGAGGGGAGGTTCTCCTGGATCGGGGCGGGGGGTCCTGATACTGCCTGGGTGGAGTGTAGCGGGGCGGGGAGGTCTTCCTGGGAGGAGAGCGGGACCTCCTGGCTGACGGGCTGGACCTTGCGGGCCTTTTGGCGGCCTCCCTGTCCCTCCCTCGCTCTCGGTCTCCAGCTTTGGCCTCCCCTCGCGCCCTTTCGCTGGGCGAGTGCCTGTCGCCGGCTCTGTTGGCCGGGGAAGGGGGCGGAGACGGGCTGTCCATCTGTGAGGGGCTGTAGCGCTCCTGGCCTTTTGCTCTCGGCGGGTAATTCTCGGCGGCGGGTGCTCGGTGGGGGGGTCTCTCCCTCTCCGGTGCACGTCTGCCTGCTCCTCCTCCGTCTCTCTCCTTCTGGGCTCTTCGGGTGCCGTCGCCCTCAGATGCGGAGGCGGAGCTCTCGGTCCTGCCGTTGATGATGTACCTTTGCACCGCGGCCCCGATTACTGCTGCTGCGTTCTTGGCGGGGCTTCCCTTCTCCCTCGCCGCGGCCTTCTGGGCTTTGCCCTCGCCGCCAGCAGAGGAGGCGGACGATGAGGAGGAGGAAGACGAAGACGATGAGGAGGAGGAAGAGGAGGAGGAATCACTGTCGCTGTCGCTGCTGCTGCTGCTGCTACTGCCGCTGCTGCTGCCGCTGCTGCTGCTCTCCTTCTTTTTGTCGGCCTGCTTCCCCTTGTCCTCGCGCTTCTCCCTCCTCGGCGGGCTTTTGGGTTTCTCGCGCTTCTCGTCCAGCTCCGGCCTTTCGCTCCGGCCTCTCTCCGCGGGTTTCGGGGGCTGCCGCCGGCCCTCCGCGGGGGATCTGGCGGGCTCGTCCCTCTTCCTGCCGACCTGGGGGCCCCGCTCTCGCTCGTCCCTCCGCTTGCCCGGATCCCTCTCCGTCACGCTCTCCCGCTCCTTCTCTCGCCGCCGCTCGTCTGCCCTCTGTTTCTCACGCCCGTTGACGGCGGGTGAGCGGGATCGGGATTCCCTCCTGTCGTTTTTTTTCTGCGGAGGGGGAGACGCTTCTCTCTCCGGCCTCTTCCCGGTCTCTTTCCTTCGGTCGCCGTCGTGTGGAGCCCTGGCGTGGATTTCCACTCGGCGCTCCCGGTCACGCGGCGGAGAAGGGGACGAGGAGTCGTGTCTCGTGTATGCCTCCCCCTTGCTCCTCTCTTTCTCTCGAGCAACATCTCTGCTCCTGGTCTCCTGCTTAGGGGGTGACGGGGAGGACGAGGAGGAGTCATGCCTGACTCGCTGCGGAGCGCTGTCCTTCCCTTTGTCTTTTTCCGTCTTTCCCCTGCTCCTGGAACGCCTCCCCCTGTCCATCTCTCTGCTCCTAGAACGCCTCCCTCTCTGCAGGTCTCTGCTCCTTGAACGCACCCCCCGCTCGCCATCTCGGCTGCGGGAGCGCCGTCCTCTTCCTTTCTCCACTTCGCGACTCCTGGATCGCCTCCCTCTCTCCAGCTCTCTGCTTCTGGAGCGCCGGCTTCTCTGTTTCTCCGCGTCTTTGCTTCTAGAGCGCCTGCCCTTCTCCCTCTCGTTTTCCCGACTCCGGGAAGTCTTCTCGACCTCCCTGCTCCTGGAGCGCCTGCCTTTCTCCCGCTCTCTCTCTCTGCTTCTGGAGTGCCTCCCCTTGTCACTCTCCTTCTGTCTGCTTCTGGATCGCTTCTTTTTCTCCACCTCTCTGCTCCTAGAACGCCTGCTTTTGTCGGCCGGTGGAGGCGGAGAGGGGGATGAGGAGTCATGTCGCCTCGTCGTGGTCTTGGATGCCCGGTCCTTTTCTCTCTCCAGATTGGCCCTCTTCTGGATGGAACATAAAATATTTATTGATGTATATAAAAAAAAAAAAAAAAGTAGAATACATGCAAAAAAAAAAACAACTTTTTAAACGGCCATCATTTAGACTAAGTTTCCAGATAATTAAACCCGTTAGACCATCCTCATCTTCACTTACCCCATCCCCTACCGGACGATGTGGGCTCTGCTCTTCATAGCCGCGTCTCCTCCTTTCCGGCGATCGCCCCTTTCTCTCCTCGTCGGCTTTTCTCAACATTTGGTCCTGCTGACGTGACCTCTGTGGGCCTGGAGACTGGCTGTAAACATTTTTTTCAAAGAAGAAAAAGTTCATTAACTGAAACGTGGGAGAGCCGGGGTTCAGACTTCAGCATTTCAAAGTGATCGTTTTGGACATTGAACACGCCTCTTCATATCTAAATAAACATACTATTCCATTTATCATTCAGAGCAACTGTATGTTTGCATACTGCCATACAAAGATAAAATTAGACAAATGCTTCACTGTGACGCATTACATATGTTGACCGACGTTCACATCCAATTCTTTTTGATGCTTTATATTACCCTTTAAATGAAGGAGGAACCAGGGGTCACTAAAATTGGATTAAAAATTACATGCATTACACTGTAAACACAGCATTTCCCAGACTGCGTAATACCAATTGAATGATATTCAAACTAAACATGTGGCGCTCACAATGCATGGAAAGCCTGAAAAAATTCCTTTACGATAACCAATTCTATTTCATTTCATACCTGCGGGCAGAGCCAGAGGAAACACTAATGTGTCGTGCTGGCTTAGTTTTAGGAGGACTAGGAGTGGGGGCCTTCTTTGATTTCTTCTTTGACACATTGCGCTTCTCGTCGGAGGAACTTTGGCTGAAGGATGAAAGAGATTTACACATGGTTCCATAATGGTCCGGCAGAACAGAATTTGCCTAAACCACATAATCACATGTTTTTGATAAATGATTCAAAATGACTCACCTGTCATCCTCTTCCTTATCTTCAGATGTTTCACTGAAACACAAATATTGAAATGAAGAAACACTGCCCAAATATGCACATCAGGTTCCTCTGTGAAAGCAACTTTAGTTTTGGGTACAACGCATATCTCAAACACTATGGCTGATCAAAGGAAACACCCTAGCAATCTTTAAATTGCAAGATAAGATAAATACCGTTTCTTTTTCTTCTTTTTGGATTTCTTCTTCTCCCGGCGAGGAGATGGGGAGGGACTCTCTGAGCTGCAGGAAGAATGAAGAATACACAGTTAGACTCTGCTGTTCCTATGCTTGGTTCTGCCTTTTTAGCTCCGGTCAGTTTCATCCTCACTTTTCCCTGTTCTTGTTTTTCTTCTTCTTCCGACTGCGTTTCTTTGGAGGCGAAGCTGAATCGTCCGAATCTTCCAACAGCCTGTGACAGTAAAAGAAAGGCAACCAAACATGAGTTATTAAAATAGCACTGATGAGACCTTTGCACAACTGCACTGTGCACACTGACACCGTTTTAAGCTGTCTCAACTCACACATATTTTTGCTGCTGCTGCTGCCTCTCCCTCTCGAGCCTCTCCTGTTCTCTCTTTTCTTTTTCTTTCTCTTTTCGGTCAGCATGGAAAGACGATCCGTCCACGTAGTCACTGGAGATTCCAAAAGCAGCACGAAGACGGTCGTTCTTCTGCTGGTTGGCTGCAGCCAGAGCATGAGTTTCTGTCACCCTGATAGAAAAGAAAAACAAGCTCAGTCTTTCAGATCCTAGCAGTCCTACAGCAGGCACAAAGCACGGCAGATTGCTACTTACGTTGGTCTCTCGGTGTTGCCTGGAGCAGGCTCCTCCTTCTCCTGCAGCATCATTCGAAAGCTGTTCACCTTTTCTTCAATCTCCTCTGCAGAATACCTAAACATCAAAAAGGAGAAAACCTGGTCAAGTGGTTCATGTTTCAGTCACAAATCGGACCTTCTAGAAAATTGTCAACCAGGAAAAGCCACCGTACCCTTGCTCCTCCATCATGTCCTGCAGCTCAGCACACTTGACCTCCAGCTGCCTCTTCCTCTGGTGTTCCAGGATGTCGGCATTGGGCTGTCTGTTGAGCTGACTCTCCAGCCTCTCCCTGTCCTTCTCATCCCGCTCGCCGCCACGTTCATCCCGGGGCCGCTTAACCCGCAGACTCGACAGGTTGCGCTGCACATAGCCATTGGTGCCGCTCCCTCGGGGAGTTGTCAGACCAATCCCATTGTACATGGCTCTGAGGAGACAAAACAGGAATGCAATTATTCTATACAATTTTGGGGGCAGTACACTTTTGATGTATGTAGCGACAGCCTGATCAAACTCTTCATTGCACCATTCAGATTTTTCATATGTCATGTTAATTTCATTGTATGCCTCGTGCAATGACAATAAAAGTCTGAATCTGAATGTTTACCATCTCTAACGTGTAAATGCATTTTGCACTGAGGCAAATTTATGATTAATTAGTTGACTGCCAAATGCATAAAAGGTTCTGACTGACATGGAAATGAAAACAATCACCACAGGATTCCATGAAATGGCTGAGGCATCAAAACAAACACCCATGATTCATTGGCTTCATGTTTTCACACTAATCAAAGACTTGTTGGTTTCAGGCCTCGGAAACACGGTATAAATACACGTTTCTAGAACCTGGCCGTCATGCACACTTTCTTTATATTCAGAGATTTGCTTTGTAATTCCTTGCGCTTTAACACGTGCGCCAGAATAGGCCTGTTGCTACGTAACTGCTCACGGTAGCATGGTAGCACGTACACGATGAGTAAGACAAACAAATACACAATCGATACTTAACGGGGGTGAAGTAATACACACTGAAAGGTGTTTTTAATTATATTTAATTAGACGATTAAAGCCGTGGACCGGAGCTCCGAAAGGCCCGAACCACACTTGTGCGTAACGGACAATTCAACCAATGCTAACAAGCTAGCTAGCGGGTTTGATGCTGCACGTACCAGTGTTTCCTCCCGGAAACGGCGCCGAAAGTGACCGGAGATCGAAAGTTATCTCTCGCTTCACACCAGCCGCCGGACCCTTTTAATGAGTGCCGATCCTTCTTGAAAAACAGCGACGGGGAAGAAAGAAAGAAAGAAAAAAAAAAAAAAGAGCAACGGCCAGTTAGCTTTGTGTTAAGCTAGCTCTGCTCCCAACCGACAGAGGGACGAGAGGCAGAGCGAGTGACGTCATACGCAAGGGACGAGTATTCGACGGCGTGTTGCGTTCGCGTGTCGGAGGAAAAGTGACCATCGTTTCGTTTCGAACGTAATGTGCTATTAAGACCCTGAGCGTGCTGAGAGACCGGATAGCATTTTTTTCCCCCCACATTTATGAAATATCAGAATAAACCATAGACAGAAAAGATGCCTCGAACTGAGTTGAGGAAGCACAGTTTTAAATATAATAATAATAATAATTCATTTATTTTGTCGAGCGCTTTTCTCAAACTCAAAGGCACTTTACAGGAAAGTTAAAAACAGTGAAATAAATAGATAAAACAAGCAAAGAAAAGAAAAGAATCGTGCTAAATATCGTGCTAAATTCAATGTGATACCGTATTTTTTTTTAAACAAAGCTTACCAAAGATTTATTTCTGCTTATTTCATTAATATTTTTTTTTAATTAAAAAAAAACAAAACAAAACTGCAGCTTATTTCATTAACAAAAAATAAATAAAAAAAACAAAAAACTGCAGCGAGCCGACGCACATAAAAAAAAACCACATGTCCCATAATGCCACGGGGCACGTTTGACATAAAAACATCCTGCCAGCGCTCGACCGTTAGTGACGCCGAGGCGAACAGAGCAGGAGGCGTGCGAGCAGCAGCAGCAGCAGCAGCAGCAGCAGCGGGGGCCGTTTCTCCACAAAGACAAAGCTTCAACAACAAAACCGCTAGTTTTTTTTTCGGGCAACGATGGCTGACGGCGACAATAAAAGCGCGAACATGCTGGTGAGTCCCGCATTTCCGTGTTCTTGATGCTAAAGCTAAAGCTAACGTGCTAGCAGCGGGATAACCTTCAGATTTTCACGTCGTTTTTTTTTTTCTTTTTCCTC
>CAESWR010000218.1:230509-242526 GCA_903171835.1 Mullus surmuletus | reverse complement strand
GGGGGGGGGGAAACAAAAACAAAAACAAAACAACTGCATTTTATTTTCCCGGGAAATATCTCCCGCGTCGCAGTGTGAAGGTTAACAAGGAGGCTAGTTAGCTCATCGAGTGTGTGTCCGCGGAGCAGCCGCTGCTAATCAGACACCGATCACTCATCGATAACACGGAAGAATGTTGGTTATTAGCGATGTGCTAAGAAGCTTCTATTATGTACATTTCCGCCTGTCACCTTGACCTCTTTACCTCCATTCAAAGCCACTTCCGGTCTCCGAGCACCGGCTGTCAAATGTCTGATCATGAGTCGAGCTGGGTGTGATTATCGATTGGCTGTTGGTCGTGTGAGGGGAATGGAGATGCTGTTGTGTTTGTTAGCTCGTCGGGCAGCTTGTGCTACTGACCCACTTTCCGCCTCTCAGCTGACACTAACTGCGACTGAGCTGCTGATGAGGGGTTTTATTTGAATAAAGAATCACGTCATCGCAGCTGATGCAGATGCAGATGCATGAAAACAACACATTTGCATTTTGAATTCATAACGTGCATTTTCCAGGGCCTTGATTCCACATTGTTCTCACTGTCCAGGAGCAATAATTGCACTCAATGACACTTTTCTACATTCCTCTAGATTTCTGTTTCATCTTTGCTCATTGTTTTCTCTCTGCTTCGTCCCATAGATTATTCCCAGACTTCTGCCCAAGGGTAAGTGAACCTAAATATAATGATATAATAATCACACGCTCCTAACGGGGGATCCACGGGGTTGATGAATACATTTTGGGGGAAATTAAGACCCCTTAAAAGTCTTAAAAGTCCACTTTATGAGGCATTTTTCTGAATGAGCTGTAAAAAGGAGTTTGAGTTGAAAAAACAGACAAAAAAACGTTGTAAAAATGTGTGAGTTTATGTGTTTATTATAAAACAAAGATGAACAGGTAACATAAAAACTAGATTTTCACTGATGGAAACGGTTATTGCTCGTAGTGGCAGTGAGGTTTTTAAAAAATATCAAGAATGTCTTGGAAATAGTCTTTAAAAAGGTATTGAAATTAACCTTCAAGATTCCTGTATACTGTACTCTGCTTAAGGTAAATGGTGGATCCAGCAAGATGTGCAGATCTTTTACATACAGTCTTATATGTTGTGTATTTGGTGTCTTGCAGCTATGGGTCCTATGGTGGAGGAGGAGGAGGAGGAGGAGGTGGAGGAGGAGGAGGTGGAGGTGGTGGTAATCAGGGCTACGGTCAGTCCTCTGGGCAGAGCTACAGCCAGCAGGGTTACGGAGGATACAGCCAGGGCTCCGACAGCAGCCCGGGCTCTTACAGCCAGGGAGGATACAGCGGTTATGGCCAACCGCAGTCAGGTAGAAGAAGACTGTCCAAATTTCACACACCTCCTTGCTCGTATATTGTGGTTTGAAATATGCCCGGTCTGCTCCCCCAGGAGGATATGGTTCTCCGCCCTCCAACCAGGGCGGAGGTGGATACAATCACTCCAGTCAGTCGTATGGCTCCGGAGGCTATAACAGCGGCAACCAGCCGTCCAGTGCGAGTTACGGCCAGCAGTCGTCTTTCTCTGGTTACAGCCAGCAGCAGCCTCCGCCCTCGTCCTCTGCGGGGTGAGATTTGCTTGAAAAATATTCTGAATTTTTAGGTGTAGACACCAGAAGGGAATTCCCCATCACTTTTTTGATTGCAAATTCTTCTTCCCCTCTTGCAACAGTGACCCTATTGGAAAACCCTTTTGTTTTCCTAATAAATCATGTCCTTCAAGGCCTTAAATTGATAATCCACTGAATAAATCCAGCATTTATTGCAGACCCTGGCTGGGATTTTAATTGAAACTTCATCTCACCACCCTCAGATATGAAAGCAACTCACAGCCATCTGGTTACAACCACCCGCCCAGTGGAGGGCAGGGCGGAGGCGGCTACGGGGGCAGTGGTTGTCAGCCTGGTGGATACGGGGGCAGCGGGGGCCAGCAACCTCCCCAACATGGAGGTGGACACTACAGCCAGCCCCCTCCAAGCTACAACTCCCCCCCTCCACAGAGCTACAGCCAGCAGAGCCCGTATGGTCAGAGTGGAGGTGAGGCCCGGCTTCAGTGATTGATGTTTCCCCCCTTTTTTTTTTTTTTGGCCCCTTTATAAAATAAAAACACTCTTCAAAGGTGGGAGGGTGAACATGAACAAGACAATGGTTATATATCCTATAATAACCAACCATGGTAGGTAGCTTCTAGCCAGGGCTGTACAATTATGGCCAAAATCACGATTTTTTTAAATCAATATTGATATTTATGTTCACAATTATTCATTATTTATTTGTGAAAAGAGATGTGCTTTTTAATCACGCCAAAGGAAGTTCCTGTATCTTATTTTATAGCATAATTGTGAATAAAGAATACCTGATGCGTGAGCTTATGAACAGTATCTTTACATTTCACAACCTTTTTCAAAAATAAATAAATATGGCATCAGTGGGGATTCATACAGTGTTCGCCCCCTAGTTGGCTACGTTGAGGAAGTGCTTGATTTGAAATGCAGTAGAGCACGCATTTCAAAAGTCAATATTGTGGACGATTATGCCCATATAATCGTGGCGGCAAAGTATCATGATTTCGATTGAATTCGATTAATTGTGCAGCCCTACTTGTGGCTCACGCAGATTGATGTTTTTGTGGAGTTCTGATGGCCTCACCTCTGGCAAAGGTTACGGAGACGAGAGCCCACCTATGAGCGGAGGAGGTGGCGGAGGTTACGGCAGTCCAGATGGAGGCTACGGCAGCCCGGACGGACGTGGCGGCCGGGGTCGAGGGGGCGGATTCGGGGGCCGCGGTGGTGGCGGCGGTGCTGGAGGATATGACCGCGGGTTCGACCGCGGTGGCCGAGGTGGACCAAGAGGAAGAGGAGGCATGGGGTAAGTTATTAAAGTGTTCACCGATTGTCGTGTCGCCTGCCTGGGCCCAGTAGGTCTGAGTGTTGAGATGCATCGAAAAGGTCTTCTCACCCTCACCGTTTGTGGAACTGTAAGAAGAGAGACAGATCACCGTTCCACATTTGATACTTTCTTTCCCTTTCACTTGCTTCTGAGCAAAAACCTCCATTCATCAGGTTCTGTCTTAGTGATGAACATCAATCACGCTGGCTTTTTAAAAAGTCGATCTGTTTCCTAAAGCACAACCTGGCGCAATTATTTTGGTTTTGAGCCCTTTTTTTTTTCTATCAATATTTTTTTACACTAATAATCACTCTTCAAGTAGAATATTGTTTCGGTGTGCTGTCACTTGTCACGTGTATTGACGTCAACACACGTGACATGGTGGTAGAAGTGATCAGATACAGAATCAGACATCAGAGAGGATTCTCTGGTGTAAATCTATAGGCAGGTCATTTAGGTGTCTTTCTTGAGGCCAGTGATTAAATTAAATGCATAACAACAAAATAAAATAAAAAAGCATCAGGAAACATGTGGGTGTAGAGTCTGGCTCCGTTGGGCTTGTTTAGTTGGTGATTTCCTGGTTCTCCATTACAGCTATCATTGTCCTAAAAAGAAAATCTCACATAGATTAATGTGTAAAAGATTACTGAGATAAAAGATTACTGAGATTAAAACAATCGTGTCACTGGGGGGCAGTGGCCGCCCGGCTCTCTCAGGCCTAGCTTAACCACAAAGCCTGACAATCTTTTCAATAAATGATACCATACAGTAAATGAGAACGCTCCTTCTCCAACAGTGATTTAACAGACAGCTGAGAAAAAAACGGAAGGACCTACTTTCAGTGATTCTCTACACAGGGGAGGGAAATGTTGGATTTAAAAGGCTTTGTGCCCGTCACATCTCCAAAAAAAAAACAACCTGCAGCTCAGTTGGTAAGCGTCTGATATCAAACGTCTGCAGTGTCACTTAAATATCTGACTGTAATAGTGTTTGTATTATTAAAACAAGTCCTATTTGTGGGAAATGCAAAATGCAATTCAAATGAAAAACACAAATGCAAATGGTCAGTAAAATGTGCAAGTTCTCTTTCACAAGGAAAGTTGGCTGTTCGTGTGACGCTCAGAATTACTGAACAAAATGTGAAAACCACAGGTTACTAGCGATACTTGTCAGCACAAAGAACGTTTAGCCGGATAAACAGGCCGGGCAAAGAAAAGCCACAAAAGCTCTAAAACATACCAACATCTCTGACTGAGGTGGAAGTTTTATAGTGGTAAGTTGATGTTTTTGTTCTACTCACAGATGATAATGGTGGTGGTAACACATTTGTTTGACATTCCATTGTATGTTACCCATTCATCCTGGATCTAAATACCCTCCCTCACAATTACAGTCCTTCCCACACTCCTCCTGAAGCAGCCAAATGGCACAGAGCACTGATATCCTGCACCTCCATCGCTCCCCCTCTATGTCGATTAACATCAGTAAATGATTTAGGGTTACTGTGTGCTTTGTCCTTCTGGTGGATCCAAGGTTTGAAGAGAACGAGGGAACATGTATGCAAAAAAAAAAAAACATTTGGGTGCTTGTGCGTACGTCACCTACATCGATCAGATATCCTGATGTAAAAGTGTGTGTACAACTGTATGCTGAGCTAACTTGAACACGTCAAGCTGAATTATACAGACCAAGTTAAAACATGATGAACATCCTGTATTTTAACCTACTATGGAAGCCTTAGAAACGGTGAGAGCGCACCGAAATTATGTCCGTTTACCGAGAAAGCTGGTGATATTTTGTTTCCGTAAACAAGTTTTTTCGCAGAAGATGATTGAGATCAATGTCGGCGCACGACAGGGACAATTTGACTTATGTCTTTGGGTCGTACATAGTGCAACATTGTCGTATCTGTCAAGTTCTTGGATTCTTGAGTGTTGAAAGGTTCCGTATTGTAGCTTCACGATACCGAGACAGAATCGGCCTACAGAATATCACCAGACTTGTCCTTCTGGTCCGGTCCTTTGGTCTGAAGGAAACCTGTAACCTGTAGCTCCGCCCACGAGTTAAAAATCCCACCAGACATTACCATCACCTGCTTTGTCACCTGTTGCCACCACCCTCCCAACCAGCCCTACTGTGTCATAAACTGCTTTAATCAATCTTTGAATCTTCTCCTAGGCTCTTATCCTCTCTCTCTCTCTCCGGGCTGGATTTGGGGGAAATTGCAAAGGGCGGGGTGAAGTCTGTAGGCAGATAACAGTGTTTCTTTAGGTAGAACGGGTGAATGATAAGAGAAATACATGTGAAGACTAAAAAGAATATCTATAAAAAATTGGGGTTCCCTGTGATTCGCTAAGGGTAAAGGTTATCTAAGAATGACAGATCTCAAACACCCGACCTGGGATCAATGGTTTTAGTGTTTGGGTTGGTTAATTGACACAACGTCAATGCAGAAACACAAAGGGGTGAATGTGCACAAGACCATGAACAACTTGATATGGACACGTTTTTCCTAAAAATTAAAAAGTCCTGTAAAGCAGCCTCTTGTCCTTGAGGTGTCCTCGGACCAGATTTAAGAGGGCTTTGGTCGGACAAGTGCCAAATGAAGAGGGGGTGGGTTTTTGTGGAGAGACTGAGGGTGAAGGTTACCCACAACCCCATTGAGAGAAATCGCTGTCACCACCAGCCTTCAATTGGTTTCTCTTCCTCTTCATCAGAATGGGCGATCGTGGAGGATTCAATAAGTTTGGTGGTAAGTGACTGAAAAAAACAAACACTCAAAAAAGGTTTGAGAACAAAGAGTCAAAGCAAACGAGACGGTTCGGCACACTTGAAAGCATGAGGTGGGTTTGTAGCTGTGTTTGGGTTTTAAAGTCGCCCCCGCATAACAAGTATTTGTTGCAGCTGCCGGAAAACACAAACATGGCCGTGATTGTAAAATGTCTGAACAAGGCCTCGCAGGTAAGACAGCAAAGATGGTAACTTTAAAGTCTCCAGCAGGGGTAGCTGCATGGTCACATCCTTCTCTTTGCTCTGCTGCTCTTCTGTCTTTGCCGTTGGAATCCAATGGGACTGTTGTGATTGTTCCTACAGTACATGAGTCATCACACCTGCAGAAAGCATAATAGAAGTAACAATTGTGGCATTACAACTGCAGAGCTTACATCGTTTTAAACTTTGTGAGCATGAAATGTGTCGCGTCTTACAAACAATAAAGCGATAAACCTTTACGGGAAAGGAAGTCTGACCCATTTCCTCATGACTGTAAAACGTGCGCAAAGGGGTTACGGCTCAGAAATGGACAGTAAAAGCTGGTTTGATTGCACTACCTTGAAATGTCATCAAGGAAGAGTAACTTGAGAGTATTTCCATGCTGTGCCTGAAGGGATTCTTTGTAATTTATCAACAATGTGGAAAGTTCTTTTAGGACAATAGCGCAGGTGCTGGTAAAGCTCCAACACATTAATTACGCCTCTGAGCAAGACCAGAACATCATGGGATGTTCATTAGACAATTATATGTTATAGACTTACTGGTGAAATGGTGTTGCAGGGTGTAATTTGTGGATGTGAGGGTGAGATGCAGTGACAAAACCAGAAAAGTTGCTCGAAATGGACCAGCGTGATCTTAACGATTCTGGATGTCCCAAGCCAGAACCCTCTCTTTGTCTTTTCCCAAGTATCAGTCAATCCAGGAACAGTGCCGTACATGTGAAATATAACTGAAACACTACGCTACTCAATCACTCCTATCTGTCCTTGCTATATCTTACCATCAAAGATCAAACATTCGCTCACACGAAAAGGCTACAATGAGTCCTGGGTGTTTCTCTGAAACTAGTTCACTGGACGTTAACAAAGCCAACACTCACAATGTAGTATTAAACATGACAACTGACACAGTTCTGTTAGTAACTGTGCTTTGCTGTGGGTTCTGATGTGAAAATCCTCTCCTGCAGTTTGTATCAAGCTGCTCCAGTGAGGTCAGAAATAAAGACACGTAACCACAGAGGTTGTGAATCCTTTTCAAAACAAATCTGTCATTTAAATGGTCGGTCAGCGCCGCATAAGAGCAAAACAGTTCAAAAACAAAATGGAGACTCCAAATCTCAAATTGATGTCAAGGTCAAAAGTGATGAGTCATCGACCTGCTGTGAAGAGAAAATAGATTCCTGTTCAAATTCTTCCAATGCAGAAGAAGACTCACTGGTTTGTCCTCTTCTTTGTCGGAAGGGCTTTCATGGTCGTCATCTTGATTGGTTTTGTCTGATCAGTCTCTGACGACAACACAGAGTTTGTTTTTTTTTTTCCAGTTCCGGAGGCTCTGGTTCATCGAGCTGCCAGTCACTCAGCATTCAGCTCTCCATAACAAAGTACACTGGACTTTGCACCCCCTCGGCAGTGTGAATTATGAACGGGTGACGTGGTGGTGATAAATACCAAGAATTTGTCTCGGAACGACAGACGTGGTGTTTCCGATGTATGTTGGGACATTCTCTGAGAGGCCGTCGTTGAGCCGTGTGCAACCCGAGGTGACAAAGGAAAGAACCAACAACATGCATCACCGTGTCACCGTGCCGACGGTGCACAAACTCAAAGGGACTCGGTTGCGGTTTGAGCAATGACTACCCGATGCGGTCTAAAGAAGTCAGCCACTGCAATGAGTTGTGGGTAGGCTTATAAGTCAAAGTTGGGAGTTTGACTGGATGAAGCAAAACAAACACACAGAAAATCTCCCTCCTGACAAAGAGGTTGGTCGGTTCGGTGCACTCGTTCAAATAGGATGTTTCATACAATTTGCTTTCAGGCCGTTAGGATCACATCTGCTTTGATGTCTGGTAATGAGGAGGGTCTAAAACAGGCTTTGACGTGAACACACACAACAAACTGAAACATGAGAATCATTGTGATTAGATGTGTTGATGTGTAATTCATCATCTGTTATTTTACACGACTGGCCTCTGTTATTTTTAAGAAATATATTTTTTGCCCTTTAAAGGACCCCGGGAACCCGGACATGGGCACGGAGGATCGAGCTTCAGTAAGTGTTTGATGTTATTTTCACGATGCGCTCACAGGGTTTCAGGCTGGTGTGGATAGAGCAATAAAAATGTCGCAGATGCAGCTTTTGAAAAGGGCAAGTTGAATTTGTTTTGGTTGTATTCCAATTTTGTCCAGTCTACTCTAGCCACGGGGCTTGTGTCATCAGAGCATCTTTTCATGTCCTCCCAACAGTGCAAGACCAGGATAACGCCGACAATAACACCATCTTTGTGCAAGGCCTCGGTGACAACTACACTGTTGAATCCGTGGCTGACTTCTTTAAGCAGATCGGCATTATTAAGGTACGACTGCATTGTTCGGGCATTTATAATGTGACCAAAGACCCTTCTTATTGTGTATATGGTGGTACCCTGTTAGAATTCCACCGTTTGTGAGAAATGACAGGATTCAATCAAGTCTCTAGTGATGTGATCGGTTGTATTTCATTTGGCTTAGTCACATTTAACCAGTTTACAGTAGTTACACTACACATATCGCACAGTTCAGTAGCTGTGCTATCTAGCAACAAAATTACAAAAAAACAACAGTTGTGTTTAATAAAACAAGATTATAACTAAAGTGTTACTTTAACGTCACATTTGGATGAATGGGTCATTTTGACTCGTGATCTGTGGTAATCAAAAACAATACATTTAAGTAATGTTTGGAGTGTGCAATCATGAAATTTAAATGAAATGAATTGATTTCAAAATGTATAACAAAGAAAATACTAATTTTAGACACATGTTAGAAGCATTAGAAGGGGTGTGCTTGCACACTACCATTTAGACTAAACTGACTGGAGACCAGAGGGTCTCCTGTTCGAATCCAGTCAGAGCCCTGTGTTTTGCCTAAGGGCTAGTGTAAGAAGGATTGGTCCTTTGGAGGATGGATCCTTGGGCAGATGTGTCCTTCAGAGAATGCAAACTCTCCCTCTAACGCTGCATACTCTGAGGTATACGGCCTTCAGATTTCAATGATAGTCTGTGATACGGCTTATATACTCATGGGTCCCGGTATCCCTTGGTGGCCTACTGTTTAGTTACCCAGACTTGAGATGAGAAGGTTTTTTCTAGTATTATTTATACTCTGCAGACACACATTTCTGGGAAAACCTTTTTCTTTTTTAATTCAGTCATTACTTTCGGTGTTGTGTAAAATGATCTCTTTGTTGTGCCCCCCCCCCAGGTCAACAAGAAAACAGGCCTACCCATGATCAATTTGTACACAGACCGAGAGACGGGGAAACTGAAGGGAGAGGCCACGGTTTCCTTCGACGACCCCCCCTCAGCAAAGGCTGCCATCGACTGGTTCGACGGTCAGTGTTTTCAACCTCCTTAAACCCCCAAAAGTGCAATGACGTGTAGAAGTTGGATGTGAGATGAATGTTTTTATGTCATATTTTGTTGTTTTGTTGGTCATTCACATCATCTTCCTCGACCTTTGTGACCTTAGCGTCTTTCTGCTCTTCTTTAACAGGAAAAGAATTTGATGGAAACCCTATCAAGGTGTCCTTCGCCACCCGCAGAGCCGACTTCGGAGGCCGAGGTGGCATGAGGGGAGGGCGAGGGCGAGGAGGTGGGCTCCCTTTTCCGTTTTCCTTCCCTCGTTAGATCCTTCTCACCCACACCTGAAAGCGCAATGTTTTTAAAAGCCCTGTAGTTGTGACGTTTAACCGTCAAACGCGGGTCCGTTTGTTCCCCCTTCAGGGCCAATGGGTCGCGGAGGATTCGGCGGAGGACGTGGAGGAGGTTTCCCAGGAGGCAACGGGGGCAATGGCGGAGGAGGAGGAGGAGGAGTAGGAGTAGGAGGAGGAGGAGGAGGAGGAGGAGGAGCGGGTGGACAGCAAAGAGCAGGAGACTGGAAGTGTTCGAACCCGTGAGTCAACAAGACCTTCTTTGTCCGCACATCAAGATTAGGAACGAAAAAAAAAGTGATTAATTTGAATGTGTTTGAAGCAAAGGAACCCCACAGCAAAGTGTAGCTACAGCAACAAAAACTAATAACAAAGCTGACTTTTTAAAACATTTTTAAACCTCTCAATCATTTGTGCTCTGCGGGTGCCAGCGTAGAGATGATGTATTTGACAGGGAGGATTAGGTCCTTTTGTGTGGGAACAAGTGACGGCAATGACATCAACTTAACCTTTATTAGCAGCCTTGGCTCTTACTCTCATCTCAAATAAATCAGGTTCTGCGGGTGATCAGGAGAGCGGCACCTTTCTGTGTTCTGCAAAGGGAACTCACAAGACAAGAAAAGGTTGCGCGGTTTTGTTGTTTGGACACTAAATCACTGCTCTCGACCCGCAGCAACTGTGGCAACCTGAACTTCTCGTGGCGTAACGAGTGCAACCAGTGCAAAGCTCCTAAACCCGACGACGGCGGCGGGATGCCCCCCATGGAAAGAGGTCAGACACGAAGGCTTCCTGCCGATAAGTGCGGTCAAACACGCCCGTCTTGGATCCGAGTCACAAAGAAGTAGATCATTTTCTTTGGTGGTTTTGGTTTTAATTTAGACCACTTACGTCAGTCCGATAATTGCTGATTCAAAGGCACTGACTCAAGTCTTTGTTTTTCATTAAGGCCGGAGCAAATCGACAGAAGCAATAATCTAGAGCTAATTACTACATTAATGACTCACGTTCTTTGTTTGTTGATAGTCACTCTAACATTAAACACATATTTGAGATATTTTATCGCTGCTTCGAAACCGCAGAAGTATTTGGCAGTTGACCTCGCGCGCGCCGCAGCAACTTTTTTGCCCGCAGGGGGAATTCTCTCTCTCTGGCTCAAACACCCAGCATGCATCTGTCTCTCTTTCCCTCTTGTCAGGAGGTTTCGGCGGAGAGCGCAGGGGGGGGTTTGAGCGGGGCGGCTTCAGGGGAGGCCGGGGCGGCGGTGACCGCGGCGGCGGTGACCGTGGCGGCTTCAGAGGGGGCCGGGGCGGCGACCGGGGAGGATACGGCCCTGCCAAGATGGATGGAAGGTGAGACGGACTGAAACTAAGATATGGATTTTGACACACACGCACACACATACAACGGCAAGATGGTCCTCCCTCACGGGGGGTGTGACTTGAATCTTGACTCGTTTCCCTCGAGCGTCACAAATTCCCCTCAGTCTGACCCTCTTTGACAGAGCGGTGACGTCCATCGTGTCAGACCGTGTGAAAGGAACCAAAGCACGTGTCTGTTGTGTGTGTGCGTGTGTGTGTCTGTGTGTGTGGCCAAAGCGGCGAGCTTCACTTACACAATCGAACACACCATCTCGTTGCGCATAATTTCCATTTGTCTGTCAGAGAAAATGAACCTGTGTGGGCCNNTTTTTTCTCTCTCTCTGAAACACATCCAAATATAACATCTAGGAAATGCCACATCGGCCGCATCAAAAGTTGATAAATCAATTTTGGGGAAATTAAGACCTTTAAAAAATCTTATCAGCACTTTACTGTATGAGGTCTTGAATTTTTTAAGGTATTTTTCTGAATTAGCTGTCAAAAGAGTTCAAGTCCTGAAAAACATTGTAAAATTGTGTGAATTTATTTGTCTATTAGAAGAAAATAAAAGAACCGGTAACATTAAAGAAATAGACGTAAAAAGTGGAGTGGCGGTAAGGTATTAAAAAAATATCTCTGGTCTTGAAAAAGTCTTTAGATGAACTTCTGTACATACTCTCAGCAGTGTTTGTCTTCTCAATATTGGAAACATCCGCTTTACATTCAAACTTAATCCGTACAAACACACACACGCCCATCGGCCCTTGAGCTCATTAAGTAGATGGTTGCAAGCTAATCAGTGTGTTTAATATTTCCAGGGGCGATCGCAGACAGGAGCGGCGGGGGCGTCCCTACTAAATCAACCTGTAGGGGCAAAGTTTTGGTGGCCAGCGTGTCCACAGTGGGCCCAGACCACACCTTTCACCTTTTATTTCACGCTATTTGTTAGCTCTCCCTCCCTCTTGCCCCGGTGTGTAGAAAGCTGCCGATCCCTGTTTTCCGTGTTTGCTCTCGTTCATGTGACGCAACCTTTTCAGTGTCCGC
>CAESWR010000218.1:215170-230484 GCA_903171835.1 Mullus surmuletus | reverse complement strand
AAAAAAAAAAAAAAAAAAAATCTCAGGGTCAAATGTCACCCGAGCAAACAAGGATTATGTAAGAAATATTTCAAGCAAGCCCATTTATCAGACTTCATTCTGTTACCTTTTGGGGGATCGGTCAGTAATGTTATTTATTGCGCTTGTGCCCTGTAACTCTTTGATCTTTTTATGTGTTTGGTTGCTGTAAATGAAACATTTCCGTCTCTACATTGGAAATATGTCTCAGTCGCTCTGCAAATGTGGCTGAGACGATGAGAGTGCGAGGGATGATAACATTTTCAGGGTTTTTTTATTGCTCCATCCATGTTTTAACACCTTCAGCGAATTGTTTCCGTCAATCCTACGTGTCTAAATCTGTAGCGACCAGTGTTGCCACATCCTGTGATGAAACTTTGGGGGTCACTTCGGGGTCACGTTGGACTTCTTGTCATTGTTCGATGGCAAACCTTTTTCTTTCTTTGATTTTTCTTACCTCCTTTACCAGTCAAACCAGTTCCAGTTTTAAAGAATCGCAGGTCTGACATGATTCTTAACAGGGAGGAAAAATGACTTGTTTGATTACTGAAAAATTTTCATCTGAGACTTGATCTTTGTACGGTAAAAAGTTTCAATAAATATACTGAGACCAGAAGTAGAGCTATTTTTTTCTAACTCATAATCCATCCTAACAAATTGTTCTTTAGAATAAGGTTCAGGCTGAACGTTTGAGTCCAAAGTCTCTGACTTTACTTAAAAACAAGGTCATCAAAACATCCTACAGCAGTTTGAATCGTCAAATTGTGGCTTTTAAAATCACAACATCTCTAATAGATATTTTTAAATGAACTTCTAACCTATTTGCCTTTGTGTATTTCCCACTGAGCTGAACCTGGAATATTCAAAATGTGGGAGGGGAACAAAACCAGGAAACGTCTTTCTTTTTCTAGAGACCTCTCCCACTTTTTACCCGCACGAGATTAGTAAAAGCAACGGCAACAAAAGTTAGCTCAGATCTTTTGTAAAAGAGAGAAAGCTCATTTTGTTGCAGTTGGGTTTTGAGATATTTTTTGACTGGTGTATTTATTCCCCGTGAGTTATTTATTTTGTAATGTGCACACGCTGTTTTTCAAATGAAACTGTTAATAAAACCAAACGTTAACTCTGCTGTTTCTTTCACTGTTTACACTTAAATTCCTGAAAACTAGCCTAGAAATCTCTTGCAGCTGAACCATCACTGGAAGCCCATGAAACTTCCACAAGGTTGACTGTAGGAGTCTGTGGACAATAAAAAAACAATGTTAAGCAAACACACGGTTCGAAATCAAAGCTACTCTCATAACGATGATGCGGTTTTGGCAACGGTGCCGCTTCCTAACCAGAGAGGCTTTGTTTTGGCGGCCGAGGTCGAAAGCCACTCCTTTTCAGATGTGGGCAAGCTTCCAGTTCATCACTTAAAGTACTTAGCACACTTTCCTGTAGTACACAAATATGGTAAAAATGTGGTACGTGCTGAATATCTAGTTCATCGTAGCAGATTCATTTCCTCCTTGGGAACAATTTCGGGTAACACATCAGGAACTTGTTGTGCCATCAATCCTCACAAACAAAATTCCACCCGATAAACTGATGCTCTAAAGCTCTAAACCTAAATTCATGCATCAAGACTTTTTCCATTGAGATTTAGCTTTTATAGCAGTTTGAAGCAACAATATGCAACTATTTTACCATCGATAATTAAATGGTTCGGCGTCACGCATCACCGTTTGCACCTTCCGCCAACGTGACTTGCCAATTTTGGCCATTAGTGGCAGCTTGTGTGTCTGTAGAATCCAGATGTGTTGAGTCCTCTCCCAGCCTTCCTTCATATTCCCGATGTTTTGATTAAAACGGGAAAATATCCATTATCTGAATCATGTGTTGGCGTTTATGCAGACTATTAACAAGCACCAGCATCTCGCAATTGCATTTCCTGGCATCAGAGGCTGCGATTGGCTCGTAAAAGTTGCATAGTTTAGTAGTGTCGCTTCAAACGACACCTGTTTTTTTTCTCCTGTCTTTGTCTGTCTTTCATCTCGTCCCCGAGCGCCTTCCATTGACTGGTGATTATTTTTGTTCGAATGTTTTTTTCATGACCACATCATCTCTCTCTAGATGACTTTGCACTTCGGCATACCTGCACGGCACTTGTACCTGCGGTCCTACCTGTATTCGGCTCTCAGCGGCACATTCCTGCCCGTTATGCTTGAGCGTTCAAAGCAGCAAACCAGATGATCCAGTTCCCCTTATCTTACGTTCCAGGAAGGATTGTGTCTGTTGGTGTCATTGGCAGTTACACAAAGTGTAAGTTTGTGCGTATATGTCACAGCGGGGATTACATCGAAACATTTTCATATGACCCGCTGGCTTTTCCGTCCTCTTGGGGTATTGTCTGTGAGTCGGTGGGCTTTAACCCCGGGTGATTAAAAGCAAAAATTGGAAAAGAAAAGCCCTAAATACGCATTATAGACAACACCTGGACTGAAGTCATGGGCATGAAAGTGACTAAAAGTTTCCATGGAGATGAGCAGGGGAGCTACAGTGCGTGTTGGCGGGGAGTCAAATGTCCTGGAGTTTGATCCCTTTATTGAGGAGGAAGTGGAGGTCTCGTGACTGCCCGTGTCTTTGGCAGACGGAGGCCGTTAAAAGTCCACTCGGGGCGAATGTATTTTTCGGGAGCTCTGCGCCAACGTCCAGGAACAGGGGTTGCATTTCCTCATAACCCTAGTAAACGGATCCGATCGTTCCTTATTAACCCTTTCTGTTGTATTCATTAAAAGCAAAGTCATTGAGGAACCCCTGACTGGAAACGATTGTAAAACTGTCTCTCAAAGAAGTAGTTAATCCAAAGGTAAAGGATGTTATCTTCAACCTCAGACAACGTCACGTCTTTGTTTTCTTAAAGATTAATTTATTCACCTCCTTATCAGATGCTTCCAGCAAATTACACAGGAACTTATTTACTCCCGTGCTCTTCCTTCTGTCGACTCCTGATGGAAGGAAAACAATAAAAAGAAAGCGTTGGAGGTGCGGGATGTCATATTTAGACCCGTCCTAGTCCAGAATGGCGCCCTGTGAGACCCACATTGTAACATTTGGCCATTTCGGCCTTTAAAACACCACAGCTCTCACCCCGTTCCACCTTGAATCTCATTCTGGTCATTTAGAAAAAACAGATTAACGGTGCTTAAAAGCATGAAAACATCAGTGAGTCACTTATCTAAACTGTTTGAGTGATTCACGCACAAGTGAGAGTACACTCCCGATTGACGGTAAAATTACAAACACGGTTCAGCTGCGTTTGAACGACTTAAGATTCAGTCTACAACTTTGATCTATTTCACAAACTGTAACTTTTGATAGGTTTGTCCTGTGTTTTTGATCAACTTTACACATCTTTATGAACCAATCATAAGGTTGTAAAGGTAGAATTTGTGGAATAAAGGTGGCCAGTATACAATGGGGCTCTACTAATTATAGATATCTCCAAACTGTACCAAAAATGATAAATAATTACACGCACAACTGTTAGGTGGGCAAGAAGGAGCCCTTTCTCTCATAGAGATGAAGAGCCAGAGGCCTCTGGTTTAATCTTTAACAGATCAGCGCTTGTCTTTATGTACTCATTAGGCTGGCGTTCTAGGTGTCAAGTTAAGGGTTCACGTCGAAAATGGTTTACACGCGAGCTGGGTGATGTGGGGTGAAGTGGAGGGGCGTGGCGGCGGCAGGTAGCAGCGGCTGTCAGAGGCGGAGGGAGGTGTGTGTGGCGGGAAGGGGAAGGAACTAGAGAGGTTATTTATGCTGGAGCAGTTCTGCTGCTATGGATCTGTCGTGATGGCCGTCCACAAGGTTTTATCTGTGCTTTTGGCTCTGCTCATACATGGTAAGACTCACACACTCACACTCACACTCACACCTGGAGAGGAGGCTTTCACAGCACATGAGCGGGGAAAGTTCCAAAGCTTTCATTCCGATTGACATTTGTTTGCCCAAATATTTATACAGAGATTTAGTTAGAAATCTACATCGGTGAAATTGACTTGTAGGATTACTTGTGTGTATCGTCTGAATAGAAAAAAAAGCAAAGGATTCCTTTCTGTGTTGCAAGAAAGGATGCAAAAAATTCAAAAATTTATTTGAAACATCACAACCTGTAATTTCATAGATCGCAATCACCGAGTACCGAGATTAATCATTTAATGCTGTCTGTAATGCTTTCCTAAATTCCAATTTCCTATGTTTTTGTGCAGATGGAGCTCTGTCCATAATATTTCATGCACAAAAAATCCAATTTGTTGCTTTGATTTATTATTGAGCTTGAAATTTATGACGATGCATAATGTGAAATTACTTCAAATGAGTTTAAAAGGGCAGCTGCATTTATAGTCTTTTCGAAAAATCAAAAATATCCATATTGTCAGTACTCCTCTCCTCTATTAGTTGTTTGAAGTATAAACTTCAAGCATGATGGCATCAATAATAAGGTTTTAAGTTTTGCTGACGACAAGCATGATCATGACCTTGAGTGGATCCATCACTAAATCTCTTTGAATCTTTTAAGGATGTCATATGGAAGATAATTTGCGATCCATGAATCACTTTAATTCGTACGACTGTGAGCTTTCTCCTCAGTCTGCCATTAAATACGACGATCAATTCATCTTTGCCATCATTGAAAATCAGAGCACATTTAAATTCAGCCACTTCAGAGATCATTTGTTTCTGCAGAGTATTGCAATTATGCGCAATATATTTAAGCCATCTAATGAATGCTAAACTGCTAAACCAGTGCTGACTACATGGTAATTACTGAGGCGGGATTAGTCACCCAGGAGCGCAGCCAGGTGTTCACACATTACACAAAAATGTGTCTGACTTGTCAACATTTAGTTCCAAAGAGACGTTCAAGTACACCGAAAAATAAATGGATAGTTGTACTCCGTGTAGTTTTCATCGACTCGATAGAGGAGGGAAACATTCTGATTAAATGTGCTGTTGCAACCCTTTTTTTTTGCAACTGAGGATGACCATATTTGGGCAAAAGGAAGGGGGTGAAACAGCAGTGTAATGTGGACTTGAGAGCCACACCCTAAAAAAAAAAGCCCCCAAAAACCTGCATTGCTGTTTTGTTTTTTTTCATCCAAAAATGAACAAAATGATGCACTGACATGGAAATACCGCAAACGTCAAAGCAATCGGTGTGGGAAGTAGCACAATTTTCTCATCGATAAAAATACTATAATATTTCTACCAACGAGTAGATTCATCTTGACCATTAGAGATGATCCAGGTAAAAACAACAAAAAAACTTCAACAACTGGTGCTTTATCGATTTATTTATTTACTTTGTTTTTGTTTTGATGCTTCAATCAAATCAGGAAATGGGTTAACTGCAAATGAAGATGTCAGATTTATCATCATCATCATCATCATCATCATATTTTTTGTACCGGATCATCTCTGTCGAGCATCTCATGCGTGCAGATCTGCCTTTAGCAAATACAATCGGCCTCTTTTGTGTCCATCATGTGACAGTGGCAATAAAAAAATAAAAAGGCACGCATAGAAGGAAATGTGTCAAGTGCTTTTCTGGGAAAAGGAATGAAAGCATGTAAACTTCACAGAGCAGGCAGAGGAACCAGTCGGGTGAGATGGCAGACAATATGTTGCCCAACAACAGGGAGATTACCGAAAAATGTCAAACTAAATGAACACACACACACACACACTTGACTGATAGAGGCTTGTTGTTCCCTGGCCGGACGTGCTGCCAAGGCTGTATGCGCACTGCGGCCTTCCTTTGTTGTTGAAGTACCATAATTGCTCCTTTTTGACAGTTTTAGCCGCAGACTCGTGCCACAGATTAGACCACGGCGAATATTTCTGGTTGTTTGGGGGCACGCTGTCCATTACAGCATTCATTTCTCCTCGGTCAACACATTTTGATCGATGACATCAGTCAGGAGGGCCAAATTAGCCAAATTTTTACTTGCAAATCTCAGTGAAGTTTGCCAAAAAAAACATTCTTCACAGTGAGGCAGAGGGGCAATGCATCTACAGCATCACTTCAAAGTGCCTTTAAGCAAAAAGGTGCAAATAAAAGTACATTTTCCACAATGCCATGTAGAATAATGACACCTTTAGTATTGAACTGACTGGATACTGTGACTATATGTTTCATAAAGTCATAAAAATGCTGAAATGCACTGATCCAGTGCTGTGTTAATTGTTGAAGTGTTCTAATCTCTGTTTTCCCTTTTCAGAATCCCATGGCCAACTTAGTGGTAAGTCAGACTTTCTATACAGATTTGCCTCCTTTTGTCGGTTGTGTTTGTCTTGTTTAACTTATTTGCTCTCGGCCTTCAATAGTCTGAAGTATTTGTTTAACATTAAAAAAAAACACCTTGACTTGTTGCCAAACGAGATTCGTCTCACCTGAGCATCTCAGCACACACACGCCCACGATCGTAATCCCCCTTTGACAGTTATAATCCGAGGACAGGACGGTGTTGCTCACTGTGTTTTCTGTTTTTTTTTTGTGCCAGAGTGCGGTCGGCCAGCGTTCAACTCCAGGATCGTTGG
Source organism: Mullus surmuletus (assembly GCA_903171835.1). Lineage (NCBI taxonomy): Eukaryota > Metazoa > Chordata > Actinopteri > Syngnathiformes > Mullidae > Mullus > Mullus surmuletus. The sequence continues at coordinate 223,884 of CAESWR010000218.1, read as the reverse complement.
GGGTGAGGCGGCCCCTTTGGGCAGCTGGCCCTGGATGGCCAGTCTGCAGCGCTCTGGGGGCCACTTCTGCGGAGGATCGCTCATCAACAGGCAGTGGGTGCTGACCGCCGCCCACTGCTTCTCACCGTAAGACAGTTGTGAGGAGCTGCCGCGGATTTACGGCGGAATCTCATAGAATCTAATTCAGGGGTCTCCAACTGGTGTGAAGATGATAAACTTGTAGTTCACGTGCCTCCTCTCTGCTCCGCTCCTCAGCCCCAGCACCATCAATCTGATCGTGTCTCTGGGTCGACAGAGTCAACAGGGGTCCAACCCCAATGAGGTCTCCTTCACCGTCTCCGGCATCTTCAACCATCCCGACTACAACAGCGTGACCTCGGACAACGACATCTCTCTGCTGAGGCTCTCCTCGCCCGTGACCTTCAACAACTTCATCCGGCCGGTGTGCCTGGCGGACACCGACAGCACTTTCTTCGCCGGCGTCGACTCCTGGGTCACCGGCTGGGGCAATATTGGATCTGGACGTGAGTTGTAAAGCATGTGGTCCAATATAGACCACCATAAAAATGAGCCCACACCCATAATCAGGTCTCGTGTTTCATAGCCAACAGCCTTCAGGGTCACTGTTTACACTCTTGAGTCACAGCTGGAAACGTGAAGTGTTTGTTTGGAAAACAGTAATCGGGCAACGGTCTCCCTGGTGACGTCTGATATGTTGACCCATCCAACTGACCGACCGACATCATCCTTCTCCCCCAGACTTTTTGAGGTCATCTCCCTCTGAAAGAGTGGTTCAAAAGACCACAAAAAAGTTTAAGCAACAATACATTTTATGATTAGGACAATCTTTTTAAAAACCAGCCTTTACTGACCTTTAAAAAAACCTAATAAAAAAAAAAATTATGAAGAACAATAAATCAAATAGATAATAAAATGAAATAAAATCATTATTGTGTAAAAATGTATATGGAAATATTATTTTAAAAAGAGTACGGAATATAGAAATTACATATTTTGAAATAGGGATGAAAATAAAGCTTCTATTTCAGATAGAATTTCAAATACATTGGACTATTTACACAAAATTTACAAAACAATCTAAACACAACGTGAAAAAAGTGCATGTAGCCTGTGTGTGCAATTTAGCATTTTGGCATCATAATATTACAAGGTTGATGTGTTCATAAGATCAAAATGAGAGGCCCACCTACTATTTGATGTTTTATTTCTTAATTTGGCACCAAACGTCATTATTGCCTTATTTTCCGTGTCTCAGTGGCCCTTCCTTCCCCACAAAACTTGATGGAGGTGGAGGTCCCGATTGTGGGGAGCAGGCAGTGTAGATGTGACTACGGCATCAACACCATCACCAGCAACATGATCTGCGCCGGCCTCCGTGCCGGAGGGAAGGACTCCTGTCAGGTGATTTTTCCACCTTATTCCACCTGATGCTGAAATCCCACTTCCTCTTTTTTTTTTTTTTTTTTAAATCCAAACTGAATCCTCCTCTCATGACGCTGCCTTGCTTTCAAAAGGGGGACTCGGGGGGCCCGCTGGTGAGCAAGCAGAACGACGTCTGGATCCAGTCCGGCGTGGTGAGCTTTGGCCAAGGCTGTGCCGAGCCCAACTTCCCAGGCGTCTACGCCCGCGTGTCCCAGTATCGGAGCTGGATCGAGAGTCGGATCACCAGCAGCCAGCCAGGCTTCGTCACCTTCAGTTCCATGGGCACCAACAGCGACAACAGCGTCTCCTGTCCTGGGCTGCCCCCGTTTACCACCGTCGCCCCCACCCCAAACCCCCCCACACGTGAGCGACACCATCAGGCTTTGTGAGCCTTTCTCTTTTTGTTGTTGTTGTTGTTGGTTTTTTCTCAAAGTCTGTCCTGGCTCTGCTCTGCAGCGGTGGTCTGCGGCAGCGCCCCCCTGAACTCGCGCATCGTGGACGGGAGCTCGGTGGAGTCGCCGGGCGTGTGGCCGTGGATGGCGAGCCTGCAGATGAACGGCAGCCACGCGTGCGGCGGGACCCTGGTGGCCGAGGACGCAGTGCTTAGCAACGCTGCCTGCTTCTCCAGGTCAGACACCGGGAAGTGAGATCTGGACTCTTCTTCGCTGAATTCCCTGATTAATTGGGACGATTTGTTCACAGCTCACAGAGGCCTTCTGACTGGACGGTGATTTTGGGCCGTTTGAGACAGAACGGTGTCAACCAGTTTGAGGTGACACTGAACGTGACAAACATCACCATGAGCAACGTGTCGGGGTCCAACGTGGCCGTGTTGCACCTGGAGTCCAAGCCCACCCTGTCCGACTACATCCAGCCCATCTGCCTGGACAACGGGCAGACCTTCTCCGTTGGCACCACGTGCTGGGCCGCTGGCTGGAGCTCCGGCCGAGGAGGGGGTAAGTCCATCACCGACGGTGGAGGCAAATGATTCGTGCTCTCAGGATTTTGGTTCATTTATTTTTCTTCTCCAACTGTAGCTGAGGAAGTCCTGCAGGAGCAGCAGACCATGGTCATGGACTGCGGAAATGCCTCGACGTCCTCTGACAGCATTTGCATGGGAGTTCTGGCACTGGAGCAGGTAAAGAATTCCGTCACTTTAGCTGAGAGTCAAAATGTACTCATGTCATTGGTGACTCGGGGCGTCCCGCTACAACTTCTTCACTTCAGATACAACACTGATATTGCAGACTTGAGTAAAGGCCGATACCGATGTCGATCCGATACAATATCAGCACGAATCACACATACTCTTATAACTTATTTGGTAGCATGGAATGATAGAAGGGCTGGAGCGGAGTCTGGAATGGACTGCTTGTATTGTATTATATAGGAGATATAAGCATATGTACATATTTATAAAAAAAAAAACATTACATTTCTAAACCCCCCCCCAAAAAGTTGTTTTTTAATGACAACAAATGACTTTAATTAGAACAAAAAAACCCAACAATAAACAGCACAGAGATATGGTATATTATAGTATATTGTGCAGCTTTATGTTGGTTGAAGGTTGGACTGAGTTTGTCGTGACAGCAGCGTGTGGCGAGTTACAAAGGAGGAAAGGCTTGGTTGAATCGCCGCTCTCTCAGCGGGACTTTATTTGTATAGTGCTTTTCAGACGGGTTTAGCGCTCTTCAAAGTGCTTCAATCATGACTGACACTGCCATTTACAAAAAAAACAGCAACCCTGCACATGATTAGTTTAGAAAAACAAAAAAGACCAGCAGAAAACAATTTTAAGACATACTTATGTAATGCAAAACCTACAATGAATGATTTAAAAAAAAAAATCATAGTAATCAAGTAGTAAAAGATAGTGACTTTTTGTGTTATGCAAACATCACACCATCTTCTGTATCGTCCCTAGTCGGGTCAGGAGAATGGAATGTGAAATATTTTACGGGCAAAGTTGACCTGAAGATCGTGCAAGAGAAAAATCCATTCTGATCAGTTATCCGATAAGCTAATAAGATCACCATCATGAGTAACCAAGCTGATTACTGAATTTTGTGCAAAAACCTGCAGCAGCAGGAGAAGAAGAGCGCCGCTCCCACTCCAGCACACGCTATCAAAAGCGTTTAAAGGCCACTTCTGCTCTCAGTATGAACTTTCAAACTGGTTTTTCTTGCTGCGAAGGAACTCGGATAAGCATCCAGCAGCCGTCCGTCAAACCGGCTTTTTGGTTCATTCCCCCCCCACACTTTTGTTTTACGAGTTTCTCCCAGGCAACGTGTGACGATATCGATGTATCGGTTAGTGTTGGTATCGCCTTAAAAAGTGCACAATCAGTGTAGACGAGTTGGGACGATTTTGTTGGACTATTTGAGTTTGAGACTTTCTAAGTGACTCAAAGACCCTTTACAGTAGTTAAAATACAATTTGAATAAAATAAAATACATCCAAAGTGGAAGGTACATTAAAACAAATAAATTGATAATATATGTATTCCAACCAAACCCAAAAGCCAACACAAAAAATTTCAAACCACAACCATTTCAAAATTACATTTCCTTTTTCTCTTCACTTCAGGGGTAAAGTTCACTTATTTTCAGTTAAAATAGAAAATAGTAATCATGCGGATGTGCTGCCATTAACTCCACACGTTTAATGAGTGGCAGCAACTAACATGGCATTCAAATTGTCTCAAACGTCGTTGTAATCCCATCTTTTCTGTTTGTGCAGGAGGACTCCGGGGGTCCCATCATGTGCAAGCAGGGCTCCTCTTGGTTCCAGGCGGCGGTGATATCGGCCAACACCAACAACACCAGCACCAGCTCTCGGATGGAGTCCTCAGTGACGGTCTTCACCAGACTCAGCACGTACGCGTCCTTCCTGGCGTCCCAACTGGGGTCCTTCCTGTCTCCGGCCGCCACCACCACCACACCCACCACCACCACCGATAGCACCGGCGCGACGACCGCCAGCGGTTCGCCGGCCCTCCCCCTCCTCTTCTCCCTCTTCCATCTCCTCGTCTTGTCCGTGGCCCTCCACCTGAGTTTGTAGACCCCGCCCTCAGCCCCCCCCCGCCCCCACACCCACACCCACATACAGCACCACACCTCCTCCCCTCAAATAGTGATTTACATGATGTGGCCGACACAAATGAATGTGAAGAACTATAAACTGTGGAATCTTGATTGTGCCAGTGATGGCGACCTAAGGTGGAAGAGGGGGGAGGCATCCAGGGGTCCCGACTGCCCTGAGTCTTTCTGGGCGCCCTGTGGTTTGCCGTCCTCAGCACAAAAACACCAAACTGAGCAGCCGAGCATTCAGAAAAACCCCACTAGCGGTTTCAGTGCGGCAAGGGTGATTTAATTTTGCATTACTATTTGTTTTAACTCTCGTCTATGTTTCCCGTGTTTCTATGCAGTGTAAAACATATGTTTATTGGTGTGAAATTTCTACTGTCTTTCTATTGTGCCGTTAAGAGATTACGAACCTTTCCTGGTGTCTGTCCCAAAATGAAGGCCATAAAATGAAGAACGCACTGGATGAATAGTTTTTTTGTAGCTACAGAGCAGCAAATGTGTGAATACTTAATGTCTGTTTCTTTCATGTTGAGGATTTATTCTATTATCCAGGACAAGTGATGTTTTGCACATTCTTTTCAAAGATTTTTTTTTCTTTCTTTAGAAAGCCCCGCCCTTGCTTGTCCGGCAGAGGCTTTCATAGATCTTGTTGCTGATAGATGGAAAAACTTAAGATTACACGTGTGAGGAGCACGGTGATATCCTGTCCATCATCTACCTCATATTGCAAAAGAGCTACTGATTTTCTCAGCACTGAATTGTCAGTTTTTCCTCCACTGAAGCTGATGGATGAATGCCAATTTTAAAATCTTGCCAGTGAACTTGAAAGTACACCACAGCTTTTCACTCTCTTTTGCTTGTTTCAGTTACATTTTTCCTGTCTGATGTGAGTCCACGTGCTGCTGCTCTCGAATTTATTGCCAAAGTTTAACATGTTCGACATTAGACAGCACTTTCTGCAATGTACGGATGATTAAAGAAACATAGTGATTGCACATATGATTGCTTTGTATCGTGATTTTTGTGATATCTTCTTTTCTTGCGACCAATGATGAAGCTAATTTGCAATTTTCACATCACCAAGATAGTAGCAGAGGCTCATGGGAATGTCATTAGTCTGTTTGCTCACAAATAAAAGGTATAACTGAATTCAGTTTCATTTTTTAAGTTTAATAAAACATTAAAAAAACACCTAATAATAAAAGCAGTACACAGAAGCAGTTGCTCAATAAATGTACAAACCCAGAGGCAATGAAACTGATCAACAAAACCAGGTCTTGACCTCTACAGATGTAAACTTCCCTCCTAGTAAACATACAATGGTAACATTATCTGCAGTCCTTTCCAGAATAAAAAGCAGGATTACAACAGAATCAGGCCTCTTGTATTCAGATTTAAACAACAAAGCTGTGAACGGCGACCCGACAACGCCGTTTCTGAGTAAATGTCTGGTAGCAAACCTGAATGCTTGGACTGAAACCAATCAAAACCCAGCTTTGACGCATTCAGCCTTTATCCATGTATGCTGAAGCTAAAGCTGCTGAGACTGAAGGTTTCATCCATCCTTTTTGAAACAAATCCAAGTCTGGAGTAAAATAAAATGAGGGGCTTAAAGGAAAACGATCGCCTGAGCCTGATTTGACGGCATCACGCACAGTTATTTCTGAGTAAAATTGGTGGAGCCTCGGTTGTAGTGTGTCGTATTGTACACCCTGATTGGAGCAGTAAGGCGACAGTTGAGGGAGACACTTTCAATTGCGATCACAGAAAAAGACAGAAAAGGAGGCAAGTACTTGAGACATCCTGACACTCCCTGCTCACACCATTTCCTCCTCTTTTCTTTGATATAAAAATAATAGAGGGCATGCACGTGTAAAGAGTATAAAAGGTACTTGTGTTCGCAGATTTTGGCATTCGAGCACACGGACGCTCTTGTCCTACTTGATCCGGATCTCAAAGCAGAGACAGTTGCAGGAGTCGCACTCAGGAGGCTGACATGTGCAGGCACAGTCCCACTTCAGACACTGTGGGAAAAACAACACAGATATTCGTCTCATTATGGTGAGACTTAAGATGACATTATGTAACAGTTTCGAGTCATTCCACGTGGAGAAAACGGGCTTTGTATGAGTGAAAAAGCCAGTAACAGAGAAGAGACGAGAGGTTGCGGTTAGGGTTAGGTGTGCTTTTTGTGTGAGCGTTTGCGAGCCACTCACAGAGGGAGAAGGACACGAGTTGTTGAGGCAGGATTGCAGGGTCGGCGGTTTACAGTCGCACATCTCAGCCAGTCGGAAGCACTGCTCACACACAGAAATGTTGGGGCAGCAATCTGCACACGACGCAGAGCAGCGGTCCTTCAAGAGAGAGAAAAACAACAAGCCGTCCAAATGAAAAACAATGTGCAGGAAACACCAAACAGTGTGAAGATATAACTGCAATGAGGAGAACGCTGTGATTCCCTCTATGACCTTGCTTTCCCCTCTATGACCGACACTCCGGACTCCAAAGCTTCCTACTAATTCAACAATATCTACACACTGGGGTCTCTTTCTCTGTTTCATGTGTATTGTGTTATGGTAAACACTGGGCTTCTAGAGTGTTAAGGTTCTTGGTGATGAACCAGTATCAGTTAATGTCAAATTAAATGACTTAATGTGACACCAAAATATTCTGCAACGATGTAAACAATCAATTTAACTCAAAAATGGACACTGACGATGCAGCATGGACTTAAAACTAAAAACTAAAACTAAATAGACAAGGATTTACGCCCTGAACTCACCTCTATCGCCTGGCCTTTGAGTCCCCTCTACGACCTTGCTTACCCGTCTCCTGTCCTCCATCTGCAGTGTTTGTTTCTTGTAATTGTTTGTCTGCTAATCTGAGCGGTCTAAGCAGATGAGCGCCCACCCCGAGTCGTGGATCTGCCCAAGGTTTCTTCCCAAAAGGGAGTTTTTCCTCGCCCCAGTCACTTTGTTGTTGATATGTTGTGTTGTTGTGTTATATGTGCCCCTGTTTTGTGTGTCACGGCTCTACACTTCTTGCATATGTCCATGTAAAGCACTTTGTAACCTTGTTTTGACAAGTGCTCTACAAAAAATGTCATTATTGTTGTTATTATTATTACTTATCTTTGTGTTTACGCCAACACACTGTAGTCACAGACCTTGAGGCAGAAGCGGATCCACAGTCCGATCCCCACGAGGACCATGTAGAGGGTGACGGTGATCATCAGCACGGCGGGCAGAGGGAGGGCCAGCTCCCACACAGGAAGCACCTGAGGCGGCACACAGAAACACCTGCAGTCAGCAAAGACCAGGACAAGCATGGAAACCCGTATCCATCACTAAAATAATCGATTCCTACCTGCATGGCCTCTATCTTAGCAACACATCTCACATCGTGGATCACCCTGCGTGTCAACAACCACGTGAAACGTGTGGAAGTGGCGCCCAAACAGCATCAGGTTCGCTGGTTTGTCAGACCTTCTCAAGAAGCCTCGGAACACTCTCTGTTTTCTTCCTTCACGAACATTAACGTTGTGATATTCGACACATCATCACGCGAGGTTTTCAGAAGTGAGTTCCGGGAAAAAAGAGCTTTTTTTTGTGCCGCGAAAATGAACGTTACGGATGAAAACAAACAGTGAGCAGCAATGGCGGCGGCGGCGGCGGCAGCGTTGCTATGGAGGCGGACGGGTCGCGAGAGGGGACAAAAGTCGCGCGAGAAATTGCGAGAGCGGCCGGGCAGTAAACATGGAGAGATGTGGTTTTTTTTGTGATTAATCAATTTAGCAGTTCAAAATGTCCCAATTAATATAACAGTACATATACATATACATCAATTGTTGGTTTTTAGTAAGTCTCTTTGATCTTAAGAATTCTGAGATTCTCACTTTAAATGAAGAAACTTTTACATGGCACACATGTATAAACAAGTAACTTACTACTTTACGCTTTGGATTATTTTAACACTTGCACTTGATACTATGTGCGTGCGCACACATGCAAATAAGATAAGTAAGACTAGTTTAAAGTCATGGTATTGCTCAGAGTACAGAACACTTTGAATGCTAGCTTCTCCAAATGTAGTTACTCCATATTTCAGTTTAACAACGATGATCTTTATGAATCTGAGCCACACCCCGCTTTGATTTATACAAATATGTTTAGTGATTTTTAT
>CAESWR010000218.1:179248-191420 GCA_903171835.1 Mullus surmuletus | reverse complement strand
CCCCCCAAGCCCCACCCATCCTGCTGCTCTTATTTGTGTCAACTCTCTGCTCGATAAAAAAGGCATTTGGTGACGCTGCCGTCGAGTCCAGGATTCCCCGCCCGCCAGTCCATCCGCCCGTTCACCGTGTACGCTCTGGAGCAGTTCCGCCAGCACTACAGGAGGTGAGGTCAGGGGCTGCAGTGTCCTTGGACCGTCAGCAGGTGGCACAAGAGCCTCTGAACCCAACCAGTGGGAGCATTGAGACATCTTTGTTTGGAATGTTGGGATGCCATCAGCCTGCAAATACCATCACAACCCGGAAATATGCGCAGCAGCTGTTTTCTGATTATCACACGAGGCCACTTTGGCCGTCTCAGCCCTAAAACTCCCAGAACAAACACTTACAAGACAGTTGCAGAATATCAACAAAAAAAATATTGCACATCACAAGTCTCGCACACACTCTTTACAGTTTTTGTGTGTGTCTCGGTGTGTGTGTTCTCTCAGCGAGCGCATCTCTGAGGTGACAGACTACAATCACCTGGCCGTGTCGCGGAGCTGCGGGGGGAGTCACACAATCGTCTCGGCCAGTCAGCGACGTGGCGGCCTGCAGCACATCAAGCACCACGCCCAGACCGATGGGGGGGACGCCGCCGTGCAGGTACCGCCGTGCGTCTTTGGGGGGAGGGGCTGCAGGTTTAGACTGCCAATGAAGGTCAAGCAGCTTTTCAGTCGTGGAAATGTCATGGAAAATGGCAAGATCAGTCAGGATTCAAAAGTAAATTTCAGATATGTTGCAAAGTTTTTGGGTCATCGTCATCATTATATGAGAAGCTACATTTAGGGCTGTCCCGATCCAATCGGGTATCGGTCTGATATGAGCAAATTAAAAAGAGTATCGGATTATATCGGCCTCCAAATTCTCAGATATAAGCACTCCGATACAAGCAGTCCATTCCAGACTCTGCTTCAGCACTTTTAGGATTTATTGAGGTGAGTTGTCAGGGTCTTCTCATTTATTTTTCATTTATTTTATTCAATTGTAGAATATTCTTACGTTTAAGGTTAAAATGTATGTAACCCAATGGTTAATAATAAATGGGTCCGTTTTTCTCATACCACTGTTGCTGACTATTGTTCTCTGTTTAAGTAATATCACTTGATCACGGCTTTTCCAACATTCCATACTACAAAATAAGTAATAAAAGTATGTATGATTTGTGCCGATATCGGATCAGTATCAGCCAATATTCAAGGCTGCAATATTGGTATCGTATCGGACGTGAAAAGATTGTATTGGGACACCCCTAGCTAAATTAGTATGAATCAGATGTTGATTTGTTTACAACTGATTCCTACTAAGCACTGTTACTTTCCTCCATGTGTGTCTGTGTGTGTGTATGTGTGTCTGTGTCCACTGGTCAGTCGGAGGAGGTTGACATCATCGGGCTGGATGGCCATATTTACAAAGGCCGCCTGAACGCATCATCCCTCAGAAGCACAGACACCAAACTACCCACAATCCCCACCAAAGACGGTACTTCCTTTGTTGTTTTTATATGTTCCTGAAGGTGTTATCAGCTTATCAGGAAACTGCACATGAATGAGGAAATACACTGTACTCGTGTAGAGCTGTGGTGTTTCTATTTTTAAGTGACATATTTTTTTTAATCTTTAATTATCGACCTTCGAGCGGCTTCATGCAAGGTGCGTTAATGGCTGTTTTGGCCTTGCACCCGGCTAAAAATGAAACCCTGGAACGTCTGTATGCGACGTGACGATGCTCTGGGAGTTTCAGATGATTTACAAGAACAAATGTCACTGGGTGTATTTTGGCAGAGAGCAGGGAATGTCAAGGTGGGGTTTGCGTGGGCGGCTATTAACCCTTGTCGCTTCGTACACTCTGACGTCTGCAGGCATGTGCAAGACCAAAGACAAAGCCAGGAGCTCGCCGTCACACAGAGTGGCTGCCTCTCCGGAGCCGGGGCACGGCGCTCTGGTTCACCCGCCTCACAGTGCCAAGAGCACCCAGTGCAGCCGCTCAGGTGCACACACACACACACACACATACTCGCTATGTTCAGACAATAATATATAGGCTGTGACTCCAGAACGCAAGGTCGTAGGAGCTCAGGGCCCGGCTCATTGCACTCGAGGTGCCCAAAAACCTATGGGTAGAACTTGGTCCCATGTCTCTACGACCTTCCGTTCTCTGAACCCTAACCCTAGCAGGAGGCAAATTAGGGTTGAGTAACCCTAACCCTAACCCTAGCTCAGAATTAAGGTGCATCTTTGACTGACTGTAGCTCTACCCCCATATTTTCATGGCTGCCGAACACAATGGGCTTGGTCCCGAGGCTCTAGGAGCCTCCAGTGCTGAGATACGCATGTTCAGACAATCGTAAATAGGCTGTATCTCCAGAACGCAAGGTCCTAGGAGCTCAGGAACTGGCTCATTGCACTCGGGATGCCCAAAAACCTGGGGGTAGGACTTGGCCCCATGTCTCTACGACCTTCCGTTCTCTGAACCCTAACCCTAGCAGGAGGCAAATTAGGGTTGAGAAACCCTAACCCTAACCCTAGCTCAGAATTAAGGTGCATCTTTGACTGACTGCTGGAAGCCTGGAAACAGTGCCCCACCCCAGGTTTTGGTACATGCTGAACGCGCTGGTATTGGTCCCGAGTCTCTACGATGCTCCGTTGCGGACTTGACCTTTGACGCCCTGTCACTGCAGTTATGGTAACCCTAATTTGGAAAAACTTGCCATAACTGCTGATGCAAAAGTGCTAAAGACACCAAACCAGCATTTACCCCCATATTTTCATGGCTGCCGAACACAATGGGCTTGGTCCCGAGGCTCTAGGATTCTCCAGTGCTGAGATACGCATGTTCAGATGATCACATTTGCACTGTATCTCCAGAACGCAAGGTCATAGGAGCTCAGGAACCGGCTCATTGCACTCGGGGTGCACAAAAACCTGGGGGTAGGACTTGGCTCCATGTCTCTACGACCTTCCGTTCTCTGAACGGCTAGGGTTAGCGCTAACCCTAACCCTAACCCTAACTCAGAATTAAGGTGCATTTTTGACTGACTGTAGCTCCTGACCAAAAAATGCTAGAGGCCTGGAAACAGTGCCCCACCCCAGGTTTTAGCAGGTCCTGAACGCGGCGGTATCGGCCCCGAGTCTCTACGACGCTCCGTTGCGGACATGACCTTTTGACCCCCTGTCATAACCCTAACTTGGAAAGACTCGCCATAACTTGAGAAGTGATTGTTCTAAAGACACCAAACCAGCATCTCCCCCCATATTTTCATGGCTGCCGAACACAATGGGCTTGGTCCCGAGGCTCTAGGAGCCTCCAGTGCTGAGTTACGCATGTTCAGACAATCGTAAATAGGCTGTATCTCCAGAAGGCAACGTCCTAGGAGCTCAGGAACCGGCTCATTGCACTCGGGGTGCACAAAAACCTGGGGGTAGGACTTGGCCCCATGTCTCTACGACCTTCCGTTCTCTGAACGGCTAGGGTTAGCGCTAACCCTAACCCTAACCCTAGCTCAGAATTAAGGTGAATCTTTGACTGACCGTAGCTCCTGACTAGAAAGTGCTAAAGGCCTGGAAACAGTGCCCCACCCCAGGTTTTGGGACGTGCCGAACGCGGCGGTATCGGTCCCGAGTCTTTACGACGCTCCGTTGCGGACATGACCTTTTGACCCCCTGTCATAACCCTAACTTTGAAAGACTCGCCATAACTTGAGATGTGATTGTTCTAAAGACACCAAACCAGCATCTACCCCCATATTTTCAAGGCTGCCGAACACACTGGGCTTGGTCCCGAGGCTCTAGGATTCTCCAGTTCTGAGATACGCATGTTCAGATGATCACATGTGCACTGTATCTCCAGAACGCAAGGTCGTAGGAGCTCGGGACCCAGCTTGTTCAACTCAGGGTGCACAAAAACCTGGGGGTAGGACTTGGCCCCATGTCTCTACGACCTTCCGTTCTCTGAACGGCTAGGGTTAGCGCTAACCCTAACCCTAACCCTAACCCTAGCTCAGAATTAAGGTGCATCTTTGACTGACCGTAGCTCCTGACTAGAAAATGCTAAAGGCCTGGAAACAGTGCCCCACCCTAGGTTTTGGGACGTGCTGAACGCGCTGGTATTGGTCCCGAGTCTCTACGACGCTCCGTTGCGGACTTGACCTTTGACCCCCTGTCACTAACCCTAATTTTGAAAAAACTTGCCATAACTTCTGATGCAAAAGTGCTAAAGACACCAAACCAGCATCTCCCCCCATATTTTCATGGCTGCCGAACACACTGGGCTTGGTCCCCAGGCTCTAGGAGCCCCCAGTGCTGAGATACGCATGTTCAGACAATCGTAAATAGGCTGTATCTCCAGAACGCAAGGTCATAGGAGCTCAGGACCCATCTTATTGCACTCGGGGTGCGCAAAAACCTATGGGTAGGACTTGGTCCCATGTCTCTACGACCTTCCGTTCTCTGAACCCTAACCCTAGCAGGCAAATTAGGGTTGAGAAACCCTAACCCTAACCCTAGCTCAGAATTAAGGTGCATCTTTGACTGACTGCTGGAGGCCTGGAAACAGTGCCCCACCCCAGGTTTTGGTACATGCTGAACGCGCTGGTATTGGTCCCGAGTCTCTACGATGCTCTGTTGCGGACTTGACCTTTGACGCCCTGTCACTGCAGTTATGGTAACCCTAATTTGGAAAAACTGCTAGCACTTAGCACTTAGCACTTTTGCATCAGCATTTACCCCCATATTTTCATGGCTGCCGAACACACTGGGCTTGGTCCAGAGGCTCTAGGAGCCTCCAGTGCTGAGATACGTATGTTCAGACAATCATAAATAGGCAGTATCTCCAGAACGCAAGGTCATAGGAGCTCAGGGCCCAGCTCATTGCACTCGGGATGCCCAAAAACCTATGGGTAGAACTTGGTCCCATGTCTCTACGACCTTCCGTTCTCTGAGCCCTAACCCTAGCGGGGGCCAACCCTAATCCTAACATTAACCTCAACCTTATCCTAACCTCAACCTAACCCTAACCACTGACCCAAAATCAACGTTTTATTAATTGGTGACATGGACTCTGTCTCCAATTGCACATGCCATCCCCAATCAACTGGTCTTAAGTCAAGTGTGTGACCCCAATGTGGACATAAGCGACTACACACACACACACACACACACACACACACACAATGGCTTGCTTCTCTTCCTCCGCAAGTAGGAGTGAACATCTCAGACACACACACATTTTTTCACACTTTATTTATCAGCTTTCACACTTGAAAATGGGACAGCAGATATACAGTAATACAAGAAACTTTTTGAGCAGGCATGTAATAAACGGTTGCCACATCCTGCTGAAATTGCCATAGGGATGTCATAGAGGCGGTCTGATCTTTTCTAATCACACACACACACTTAAGACCATCATCATCCTCCTCTTCCAGCGTCCTGCAGCTCGGGCCGGGACTGGCCCGTGTCCGCCCTGGGCTGTGCGTCCCAGAGCTCCGTCGCTCACGCTTCAGCCGCCGCAGACAGCAGCACCGAGCCCCCGGACCACCTGCCGCTCAACCTGTAGGGGGCAAAACAGAGCCCTCGGTGCACCTCTGCAGAGAGGAAGTGTTGAGGTCATCGAGTTGTTACTCATTGTTGTAATGTTTTTACACGACATAAGTGACCTGTCAAAAAGTGTCCAGTGGTGTGAAACTCCTGTTGCTCTGTTACAAATAAAGCTTCATCACATCTCTATTCTATGAGACTTCCAACCTCTGATAAGACCTTTCCTCTGTGAAAAAAATAAACTTTAAAAAACATTCTTAAGTCTCTACTGCATCTGTGTCTCATAGTTTAACAACCAAGGCTTCAGTAATTTGCTAAAACTCTTGACTCTTTCATATCACAAACAAAAGGAAGTTATGCTTTTGTTTGGAACTGTTTTCGGTCGCTTTGGGAGTTGTAATGAGTATTTCTGGCAGCAGGCCAGTGTATGTGTGTGTATGTGTGACTACTACAGTGTGTGTATTGTGGTTGAAAGAACATGCCAGCTTGTGTAACAGTTTGGCTCATTGATATATTTTATAGATTAGTTCAAAAAAGGGTTCTGGTCTTTTCATGAGGCATGTTGACATTAAAAAAATTATAGAAGTAATATCTAAGTATTTGTTGATCAGGGGTCGTGTGGGGGGTGGGGGGATGCGTTATCTACACTGTAATGCATCACAAAAATCCAGTCTAATTATTTTGTGGCCACCAGAGGAGTATTAACTAGTACCAAAACTACTAGTACTAAAAACATCAAACCATGTCTGTCAATACATTGTTTATAATTACTACATAAGAGGCCATGACACCCCGTATCACTCCCACACTGTTGCATCACGAGGGGAAACACATCAGTGCAAGCAGCAGAAGTGAACATCCTGTTCACTGGGACATCAGTGAGGGCAGGAAGGACACACGACAAGAGTGAAGTTGAAAGAAGGAGGGGTCCAATTCCTTTGAAGTCACATCCTATCACCTATTTTACTGTCATTGAATAATCCACTTTCACATCAACCGCCTTTGTATGTCAGGAGATGTGGCTTTTTGCAGAAATGCCACATAATAAGAATACAATAACTTTTAAACATTGTGCTTAGTTAAAACCTGGCAATGACATCACCCAGAATGCAACACAGGATGCTGTAGCATGCTTTACTGGAGTGACTATTTGCAGCGGTAGCCATAGAGGCCTGCTTCACTTCCTAAACAGCTCAAACCACAACACCACCGCTGTTTTGCACCACAAAAACGCTCCACGCTACTTTTAATGCTCACCAAGAAAAATTTGTGTTGTGGAAAAATCAGTAGAGTTCAATCTTAAATAAGGGTTTAAGAGAGGTTAAATGATGCAGTATTTCATTATAAAGCCAAGAGGCGATATTTATGTTTTGACCCTGCTTACAAGCCCCTGGATGAACTAAAGTAGTAAAATTCTGCTAACTTAACATTCTTGAAAACGAGCCAATCCCAAAAAGTAGTTATAATTGTTGAAAGTTAATCTTCTATGAATCAAATATGTAACTAGTTAACTGTGAGTACTCAAATTTAGTTAACTATATACAGCACTTGAATTTTAATTACTTTTGACATATAGTGATTTATCACTGCGTGTACTCAAAAGTGTCAATATTTGCTGACTCTAAGCACTGACTGTCTGTACATCTTGTGGTAGATTCGAACCTTTTCGGCAGCTCATCAATCCATTTTTTGTTGCTGCGTGTTCATCATGTCATGTGAGGACACGCAAGTGGATCACACTCAAGTTTCTCAAACATTGTCTGACCACATCCTTCCTTAACAATAAGTCTAATGACAAGAAGCGTAACTTCAGTCTCATTCGAGAACCACAAGTTGTGTTTTCACAACTGTTGCTTGTCTTGTGAAATGAAAATGTGTGATGTTGTCATGAAACACTGTCAACAGTGAACAATGAATGCACTGAAAGTAGCAGATCATACCTTGTTTTATTAAACATATAAATACAAATTTCAACAGAGGAAATGAACACAAAGTACTTGAGAGAAACCTCTATAAAAGAGCCATGAATTAGAACAGAGTGAACTTCTGAGGGTGCATAATGCAAGCATGTCATCCAGGTGACACTTCAAAAGCAAAAATAATAATAATAACAATAATAATATTGAATGGGAGACAAATCAACGAGAAAACACCACCCAGCATGTCAGACCCTCAGGGTGGTTGCGACACATCAGCTGCTGTCAAGTGAGACTAAAATATGGTTAGAAATTCCAAATGTGTGCCAAAGGAAAGTGGAGACGGGGTCAAATCTCCACGAGAATTCAGAATCAGCCTTCGGTGCTGCCAGGATTACCATACCAGAGCTGGTAATCCATTCTGCAGGAAGCTCGTACAGTCGCTGGGCCCTCACAACATCCTTACAGCAACAAGTCAGTCAGGAGCTCCGACTTCAACTTGACTTCGGACCGCTGCGGTGTTTGGCATTTAACTACTCGCATAGAAATGATCTGCAACTATTCTGATAATTGATTACAGTTTCTGGGCAAAAGTCCTCAAAAATCGCAGTCTTGATTGAACATCTTTACATATCAGTTACAGCCATAAAAATGATCGTAGCATTCACCGTTCTGTCATGAGTATTTGTTCGACAGTTTTAAATGATCACCTTGTTCGTGATCCACCTTTGAAATGAGAGAATTCAATGCTTTTAACTGTTATTTATCCAATCATCAAGTGCTGAGGTGATGTATGGACTTGTTTGACAGGATAATTTTGCCCCAAAATTACAAGCTGACGCAGATCAGACAAAAGTCAAATCAATTTTCAATCGTGAAAAGCTGGAACCGTTACATGATTATCAGAATAGTTGCAGATTAAAGACAATTGCACGGTCTAACTTTTTTTCAAGGTGGATTTTTGTTTTCCTTTATAATTTATTTAACCAAAACATCTCCTTGACAGGTTGTTGGATTTGAATAAAATTCATTTTCGCATTTTCTTGAAGGGGGAAGCTTTGAAATCGCAGCTCGACTGACAAAACAAACAGGAAATTGATCCAGAAACAGAAGTTGATTGTCTGTGTGAAGCTGTGAATAATTTAAAAAAAAAATCTCTCCCTGATGTAGACAACTGCTTCCTCTTTCTTGTGAAGTTATGGTGACTTTTCAACACCTAACTACTGGTTTTAGTTGTTTGTTTTTTTAATGTGACAAAATTAAGATCTTGGCGACAAAAGGTCTAGGTTTTCGTGGGTCTGAACAATCGCTGAAGGCTCTGGCGTGGCAGCGACACATTTCAGTCTGTCTGTTTTGCTGCGAGTTACCAGCAGCTCCCACTTGTTCAAACCCTCTGATCCCGTCTGCAGCAGAGAATACATTCAAAGCACACGTGGGGCCTCTCCCATTCAGACAGACAGAGGTAGGAGTGGTTGAGTGTCTGAAAGGTTGTGTGGAAAATCACTGAGTCGGGCCACTGACGTCCCCGCCGACGGGCAGGCAGAGACACGGCAGCTCACCGCCAATATATGTCCGAATATCCTCTAATCGGCCTGCGTTTCTGCCATAAACGCCTCGAGTGAGAACACCGAAAACACACCTGTCCCACGTGCTGATGAGGTTTCTGGCAGGACTTGCTGCACCAGCAGACGGGGCGGCATGTTAAAGGAACAGCTCAAAGTTTTGGGAAATCTGATTAGTTTCATAATTTGAGGTATCTGAGGACTCCAACGCCTGTTTGCTATAGTTGCTACAGAGAGCAGCTTAACAGAGAGGCTGGAAACGGCTCGCCTGGCTCTGTCCAAACCAAACCCAGGACAGGATTCGGATATCAAAAACCCAATAAAAATGCATTTTAATCATCCAAAGCGATCCATAACCAAACCGAACATGTTCAACAGTGGCGGGTTGCGTTCCAGCCGGCAAGAACAGACACAAGAGTGATATTGCTCATCGTCTGACCCTCAGCGAGAAGTAAACAAATCTCCTAAAAGTATTTCGGAAAGTCAACATGGTGTTAATAGTCCCCATGAAACGCGAGAAGCTTTACAAAACATGGCAACTTTCCATCGGAGAACAGTTGAGTCGTCAAAGTGCTGCCGGCGTTTCCTTTCCGTCAAAAGTCAACGTCATAATGGAGTCTGACAAACAAGATCTTTTGCAACATTTACGCCTGCTCTGAAAACTGTTTCCAAAAAAAAATTCCAATCAAATCATAGTTTCCCCTCAGTGAGAACGTCTCCTCGGTTGGCCAGAGACTCTCATTCTGGTCTTGTCTTTCTCACGTTCGATTGGATTCGACTAATCAGGCCCACTTTTGGCACCTGTGGTCACAACTTTGGGGGAAACAGGATCTCTTTGTGTTGAAGAGGGGATTGAAACATGTTCAGAACAGCAGTAAATGTTGTTTAAAATGTCTAAATTTGAACAGAATGCTAACAAATGAAACAAGAAAACAGGCAAATCTCCAAGCTCGGACTGGTGTGTGTGTGTGCGAGTGTGTGTGTGTGTGTGAGAGTGTGTGTGCGTGTCCATGCGTAGAGCCTTGCCTCTGTCCAGGACTGACAGATATCTGCCGTCCCGTCCAGACTGCACGCACGCAACCAGGCCACAAACACATGAAGTGAGGAAACGCTTTCTCAGGGCCGTTTGATCCAGAACCTTTGGAGGCTTTTTGGGCCCCTGTTCTTTGTTTGTCTGCTGGTTATTGCCGACTTCCTGCCACGTCATTTCTGGACCTTCTGGGAACAGTTCCTTTAGGAAAAAAAAAACAAAAAAACACCAGTGCCCGCAAAAGCACTTCCACCCATTGCATGGCTCCAAATCCTACGCAAGTGCTCAATGGATCCCGGGCTTTGTTTGCATTGATGATGGAGAGAAAAAGATAAAGAAAAGAAAAGACCCTCTGCGTTTGCCCCCTCCCCCAAAAATGTTTTTGTGAAGTGTCCTCAGTGTTATAGGCGCCCTCCCGGTTCTTCCTCGGCTTGGATGACTTGTGATGAAGACGGAGAGGCAAAAGTGTCTCCTGCAGAGCCAAACTGCTCGTCTTTAGAAAAAACAAGAAGAAAAACAGCAGTATCTATGTCTTTTTCCACGTGAGCTCCTCTCATTCCAAACATGAACTACCCCCCCCCCCCCCACCCACCGCACTTCCCTCCCCAAAATCCCCCCCCACCCTCCCTCCCTCCCTTGACCCTTGACCCCCCCCCCCCATTCATCCCAAAAACAGATTCATTTGGCTACGCTCTACGCTAGCCGCCCCCGCCTCGCCCACCGCAGAGTCTCATCTCTGGCCGTGGAGCGCTGAAACAACGGGGGGCTGCTGGGAGCTGCTGGGCTGAGAGACAGGGGGCCACATGGGAGTCTGTTGCATGTGGTGGTGGTGGTGGTAGTGGTGCATGTGATGGCCGGTGGGCGACGAGGGCGGCAGCCAAGCCGGCTGGTGGCTGGGCGGCGAGGAGGCCCAGAAGGAGCCGAAGCCCGACGTGGAGGAGGGGGCCGGCGGGGAGCAGGCCATGGACACCTGGCCGGGGCCGCTGCCGGCGGCGGGGCCGCACTCGGATGCCCGCAGTTTGGAGAACATGGTGATGGCGTCCGGGAAGTTGGGCGGCGTGGCGGGAGTGTTTCGCGGAGTACACATCTGTGAGGAGGGAAGAAACACAAAGTCAAGAGACTTTCTCAAATTAATTTACTCCAACAAGTAGGAGTCTCCCGTACAACTTTTTCACTTCCAATACAATACTGATATTGTAGCCTTGAGTATTGGCCAATACAGATATCAATCAGGTGTGATATCAGCACGAGTCATGCATACTTTTATTAATTATTTTGTAATATGGAATGTTAGAAAAGTCTTGATCAAGTGATATAAACAGAGAACAATAGTCAGCAACAGTAGGTATGAGAAAAATGAAAAAAATAAATAAATAAATTAGAAGACCCTGAGAAAAAACCTCAATAAATCCTAGAAGGGTCTGGAAGTCTAGAATGGACTGCTTATATCGGAGATTTTTGATGCAGGCCAATATAATCCGATACTTTTGCTGATGTCGGACCGATATCCGATATCAATATGGGATCGGGACACAACTACCCACAAGTACTAAACACAAAAATGTAAAGAATGTTTTCTCTGACGATCCAAAATGAACAATGGCAGAAAACGTGATTCATTTGAGAGGCTACAAACAGAAATCTTTTTCTAAAAACAAGTACTGTATCTGCAAAGTGTGATCAGTGTGTGTGACACGCCACCAAATGCCAAGCGTCTCCAGAAAGAACATCAATTAAACCGTAAACACACACACATACACACATGGATCGGGTCGCAGCCAGAAATAGAGGGAGGGTCGTCTCAGCTGTGCAGCAAGACACAGAGGGAAGAAGATTTCGTCACACACTAACACACACTCCAACAAATCACTTCTTATGTGAAGTTTTGCTGCGAACCAAAGCTCTATTCTGGAGTTTGATCGATAACAATAAAATGAAAGAAAGGACTTTGTTGAATATTTTTATGAGGTATTTTTCCATAAAACTGGGTGAGGTGTTAAACGTGGTTGTGTGTTGGCTGTCGTGTGGAGTTTTTATATCACACACAGCAAATCAGAACACAATTAAAACATCCAAATGAACCACAAAGT
>CAESWR010000218.1:149433-159614 GCA_903171835.1 Mullus surmuletus | reverse complement strand
CTCCTCCTCCCCCAGGCCCCCGGCTCCATGCAGGCCCCCCCGGACGGCTATTACCTGCCGGACTTAGCTCTCCAGCTGGATTGCAAGGTTCATAATTATAATGCGGCAGGCCGGTTAGATGAGAGGCCTACGGTAATCCGATGCAGGTATTATTCCTTGGCCCTGCTGACGGCTGCAGGTAAGAGGAGCCTCCCGGTGAAACGCTAACCCTCGCCGCTTGTTCCAACCCAGAAACGCCGCAAACTGAAAGTGCTAAACGTCAACACCCAATGTGGCCCGAATGATGATGCAGTCATTTGTAGAGTGAGCGGATCTTCTCTCTCTCTCTCTTTTTTTACATTTGAATGTTTTAATAAGCAAAATACACAGATTCACCTCTAAGCAGTTTGGAAACATTGCTGAACTAGAAGCATTTGCGGTTAGTTGCCTGCTAGCTAATTATTATTAGGTCAGTGGTCGTCTATTGGAACCCGAACCCTGTTAATGAAGCATCTGGTGGTTGGCAGTTGCTTTGTTAGTTACGTGACTTCTTCCACATTATAAGAAATTTCATGAGGGCCATCTAAGAACATCTGCCATATTGTCTGTCTTTTTGGGGGGTTTTTTTTGTGGCACATGTATGGGGACCAAGTTCACTGCTGATTTCAGCACGGGGCAACTGAGGGTCCATTTGCTCTAACTATTTGAATGACATCACACTTACTCAGCAAATGAAGTTTGTCCAGCCGATGTGGAACATTTTTGTGTCGACCTTCAAGCTCAACATGTAGAAACTTTTAGATATCGATTAAGAAATAGCTTTACTTATAAATAGATTTCTGAGTTTAAAAACACATTGATTAAAATAAACATAGAAAGATGTTTAATAAAAAATCATCGACTTGAGTGAAACTATTTTCCCAGGTTAAAAGAGTCTCCAAAAGTGATTATTTTGGGACTCAAATTGTTACAAATATCTCAACGTGTCTTTCTCCATTGCCCCCAAAATTCCACAGGGAAGAACAACATACAAAGTGAAGGTTCGCAGGGCAGCTAAAGCTTATCTACATGGGTACCAAAGAAGAAGAAGAAGAAGAAAAAAAAACAAGATGTGAAAAAGTGGAAGGAGCAGAGACAGGGAATACATCTTTTTTATCACACAGCTAATGAAAGGCCCGTTTCCTGGGTAACTGCTGGTACCATTGTCATGGAGGGATGGGGGGGCGGGAATGGCTGATGGTTTGTAACTGGTCTTACCCAGGGCCCTGGGGTTGATTAGGGCTGTGGAGGGGTGGTGTGGCAGACAGAGAGAGGGGCCGCATGAAGCCCCAGATTTATTACAGTGGTGGTTTTGTGAAAGTTCACTTACCTTTGCAAAGTGACTCTCTTCTGTCAGGAAAACATTTTAAACTGTTGGAGAGCCTGCGGCTTTTCTCTCGCCTAATATATGACTAAACTCAACACGACTGCACTCTTGTACTGTGAATGCAGGCGTCTGAACAATAACGTTTCTACCCACAGCGAAGTCAGCAAGTTAATGGCTGTTTCACCAACATGATTATTATGGCGCGGGAAAAAGAGTACGTTTGCATGTGGGAACCTCATTATAAGGGGGGTTGGGGGGGGGCTTTGGATCACAAAGAGAACTTTCATCAGAGCACAAAGTTGCTGCGAGTTGATCACCAACCTAAATAATTTGTGATTCAACATTTCCAAATGGATAATAGCACTGGACCAAGTATAGAGCCTTGAGGAACACCAGGGTATGAGAAAAAACTTTAATTTAGCATTGAAAAAAAATGGACACAACAATAACACCCTTGTTTTGATTAAATAGATTTATCATTATATATGTATTCAGTAGTGAAATATATCTTTTTAAGTAGGGGGGCAGATTGCAAGTAATTGTTCACACGCTGGAACCTCCCATTTTTGTTGCAATATCTATCAAAACGCACTAAAACCAACTTCTCACCATTCAAAAAATGTAAATGATGTGTCAGTCATATGGGTGCCGATGCACTCGGGGCGTCGGGGTCGGGACAAAGATTTGTAGATCATTGTATGCGGGATCTTAAGGACGAAGGTGGGTGTATGTTTGAGTGTGTTTGCATGTTTGCCTGTGTGTGTGTGTCCTTTGCTGCAGTCCAGGCTGATGCCTTCTTTGTCGGGAAGACACAGGCGGAGGGGTAATCCGACATCCATCACTGGCTTAGTGAGCAATACACACTCTGTGTAACAACAAGGAAACAATACCCAGGGAAACAGTGGGAGGGCCTCTTTATTCATTACGCAAGGCTGGGGGGACGCTCTTTTGTAGGTGTTTGGAGGGAAGAATGAGGCAGCAGAGCGCCATCGTGACAAAGCCATTTCTGGAGTGACCACAAACCCTCCATGGAGAGCTGGAAAAGTACAACGCAGCTGAGGAGCTGGACTGTCAA
This sequence comes from Mullus surmuletus, assembly GCA_903171835.1. Lineage (NCBI taxonomy): Eukaryota > Metazoa > Chordata > Actinopteri > Syngnathiformes > Mullidae > Mullus > Mullus surmuletus. The sequence goes on along the minus strand of CAESWR010000218.1, from coordinate 157,194 downwards.
TACCACTCCTGCCTCCATCCAGCAGTCGTTTTTGGCGGCTATAAAAAAAAAAGGTCATCTTGAAATATCCTCTGGAGCTACGAGAACTTCTTTAAAAAATGCAGACAGGGTCACCCGGGTTATAAAAGAAACTTTTTCACGTCTTACCGGCCATGATGTGTTTTTACCGGCCACTGAGCTGCTCATAATCATGACCTTAACTAACACATTTTCTGGAAACACTGAATAGCACAGAGATTATTGCTGTTTTTTTTTTTTTGAAGGTTTCTGATAGTGTTAAAGGAATCCTAACACTTATTTCCAATACGTTTCTTCTTCTTCTGTCTGATGTTCGCCGATCAATGGCGAGTGACCCAACTATTTTACTCGCCAACACATATCTTTATAGGAATTTGGTGAGTGGCGAGTGCTAATTTTAAACCCTGGTAAAGCTTTATGTTAACTCATAGCTTTATGCCAACTCGGCATGGTGGTCTCCTCTCGGACCAGCTGCTTTGAAGTGAAACATTGGCACCTCGGAAAACCTCTGTGTCAATTTTCCCGAAACTCTTTGTCGTCACATGCGTTTCCTCTCTGTTGTCCTTGAGGGTTCTGCAGTGTTACGCTGTCCAGGTAACACGCAGGTTAGTGACTCACTCCAGTGACAGAACAATGGCCTCTAAATGCTAGAGTCAGTTACCAAAACACACTCATCTTACACTCGCCGTCCGCCGCACGTCGCAGCGGCTTCTCGCATTGTTTCCCCCAAGACGTTAAAAAAAAGAAAGAAAAATCCTCTTCACACAGGAGGAATCCAACACTATTGTTTCAGCACGGGGAGGGAGGAGGAGGTCTTAGATTTAGCAGAGTTATGTGGCTTTTTTTCGCACCTGCGCCCCCGCGCACGGCGTCACGCGCAGCAGGTCACCCGATACCTGCGTGTGCCGGCCCTCCGGAGGAGGCAGAGGGGGCCGCGGGGACGCAGAGTGAGCGGAGTGAAAAACAAACATAAACAAGAGCCGTGGCAGCTGGGGTGGGGAGGGGGCAGGCCGAGCTGTGCGCGCGTTCTTGGCGGCCACGGTTTGACCTTGGCTGGGCGAGCCCGGGCCTGCCCCCCAGCGCCGGGGCGGGGGGCTCACCAAGCTGCCTGCAGGACTTGGACCGACTCGAATAGAAAAGAAAATACCACTCCGAGCAAACAAGGGCATGGTAGTCTCTCTCCCTCTCTCTCCCCGTCCTTTAATGATGCCTTTCTTTTTCCATCTCTCAACACCGATCGGATTCCAACACGCGGCTTGGCCCCCCCCATCCCCCCCCCAGCATTTACCACAGAGGATACTTTCTCTCGTATTCCCCCCTGCTTTACTCACTCCTTTCCAGACTTTAATTCGATTTCTTTATGTCTTTGTTTGTTTCACAGCGGAGGGGAGCGCTTTGAAACGCTGCTGCTTTACATATCTTAGACTCGGCCCTCAATAGGTGAGCTGCCGTGGCGACGACGACGACAAAGGGCCCCCTCCGTCCGCACGCCTAGCCGTGCCCACCGCCCACCGCCCCCCCCCTTCACCCTCGAGCGTCCTTCCCGCCGGTGCTGCCTCGCACCTCCAGCAAAGAGTTTGTGTTTACGCGTCGGGTGCATCCGTTAGATGATTTGATGGGAGTGGACGTGGGAGCCAGTCGGGATGTTGCTGGCACGGCCCTTTAGCGTCTCGCTCCCTTTATCAGCGGGCCGCAGTGGCACCTTTTAACGGCACTTGGCTGATTTACAGTTTCACATGGCGGCGGGTTGTTTCTTATTTTTTGTGTGTGTGTTTTTATCCGCAGCAGCAGAGTGTTTCGGTGAAACCAAAGAGAGAATCAGCTTTGTTTTCCCGGCTTTTATGTCTGTGGGCGCCGACGCTGCCAATCTGCTCACGACAGTGATGCACAACTTTGCATGTCCACTTCTCTTATCTAAAGTGGGGCATAAATATAAGTGCTCTGACAAATCATCTGGTTTATCCGTCACAGATAAACCAGATTTAGCTCCAGTATATTATTTGCATGTCTAATATATATATATATTAGGTGGCATATTTCAAGCTTGAAAATGTGCAAACTAATCCATAGCTGGCTTGTATTTGCTCTCTTGGCAACAGACATTTTTTAAAGGTGTGCAATGAAAACAGCACATATGGGATATATGAATACACATGAATATGTTGTATGTGTTTTTTGTTTTTGGAAAAAAAAGCCAATTCCTTTGTTCTCAGTAGTCTGATTTTAAACTTCAGTCGGTAATATATCTTGAGTTTGGGTCGGCAAAACAAGAAAATGATCAAATATAGATATCCAAAATACCCCTTTAAATGCATCCACACTTTTTCCTTCTACTTTTACCGTATCGTTCCAAAATGGGGATGATAGAACGCTGCATTTGGGTTTAATATGTCATCTAATAACGTCTGTACTCGGGGGAATAATTGACTTTCCGCGAGGGGAAGCGCAACAGCAGCCAGCAGACGGTTTGAAATGTCCCTAAAAAAAAAGTCCTGCAATGGGCAAACATTAGATCTCTGCGGGTTTCAGACAAGGAAACACTCGCAGTCGGGCGACCGCTTCTGCTTTTTTAATCCACGATGTTGTTGATCCGCCTCCATTGTGGCACCTGTTGTAATAGCCAGGCTGTGTGTTCATGAAACTGATCTGATCCTCGCTGCGTCGCTCCTGTCGCCTTTACAGCCGGGTGGGTCGGGGCGGGGCGCGCTGTTTGTGTGGGGCGATCTTTACACCCCCCGCCGGGGATCAGACAAACACTTATTAACTGAGAGGAATGCAAACAGGCCCCGAGCTGAGGTGCAGGACAGCGGTGAGGAGGGGGGAGGATGTGCAGCGAAGAAAGAGAAAGGAGAAGACACACACACCCCCCACCGCCCCCCCCCGTGCGTCTTGTAAACTCCCCACCGAGGAGACTCATCCAGAGCTTTCCAGAACAATGCTGCTGCTGTGGCGGCGGAGGCCGCAGACACGCTGACCTTATGGGCTGCAGATTGCTGCGATCCGCCGCGAAATACCGGCAGATGCTGCAGCAGTTTAGAGGCGGTTGTGTTAACGATGATGATCTCAGGCCTCTGTGTCCCTCATTCAGTGAGTTATATCATTTTTAAATAAACAAACGTCTTAACTAACTATCTATATCATCCATATTCACTACTCTGAAGCTAAGGCTTTGCTTTTTTTTGCGACCAGCAGCCCTGAAAGCTAATTAATTTCATACGCAAAGAACATTTTTGCATGTTTGGTGGCAAAAGAAAAAGATTGCACTTTTTAGGGTTTATTTTTTTCATTCATTTGTAAAAAGTTCAATCTAAAGAATAAATTGAGAGGTGTTAAAAGTAAAGCCAAAATAAAGTTAGGAAAAAGAATGAAAAGCCGGAAAAAAACCCCAAACAAACAATAAAATGCGAACAAAGAAATTAGAGATAGTGATAGAGATAAGTGATATGAAATTAAATCTATTATTAATCTCCAGCCAAGTTTAGCTCTGCTTTGTGATTTAAGTTCAACTTCATGATTATCCTCATCTGAAACCCCCCCCCCACCCGCCCCCCGCCCCCCCCACACCCACACACAAGCTCTCTGTCATCTAAGGGCTCTCGATTGTTTGCAAACAGATTTGGAGAGCCGGCGAAAAAGGCAAATCCATTAGCAAACAAAGCAGCACTCGCCCTTCCAGCACCTGACGTCCCCTTCACTTCTCCCCTCGGCGCTCGGCCGTCAAGTCTGCTGAGCTCTTTTAACTTCCGGAGTAATCCGCGTCCCCGTGTTTACTCTGAGTGGATGAGAGGGACGGCGCCCTTCACACTCTCCTAAATCCCATTTGGCGACGTCTTTTGAAGGTCGTGTTTGGTCAGAACATATATTGAGTAAAGTGAATGACGACGAGATGTTTCGATTGACGCAGGAAACTTTTGCGACTGGCTACGAACCTCCGGCCGTCGTTGCATTTAATCTCTGCTCTCTCGTGGGATGTGACGGTGCAGCACAACAGCTGACCTTTGACCTTATTTTACACCTGCACTGTTAGAAAGGTGGAACAAAACAGTTGTAAACTGTTACAAACAGAATCAACGTGTTATTTTCGGGTCTCTTCCCTTCCACCAAACTACTTGATTTTCTGTCCAATTTAACAATATCGGTGTTTCCTCTGATTTCGATTCGATCATCTGATTGGTTTTTGTTCCTTATGAAGCGTTGAGCAGCTTTGGGACACAAACAATCTGTGTTTCCCCGCGCGTGTGAGCGTCGCGGCCGACCCCTCGCCGTGACCTTGCCGGCCCTCCATCCCCCCCCCCCCCCCTCGCCGCGTCTTCGGGGGTGTGTTTTGCAAGTCAACGATCACATGAAGCAGAAGCGCCCCGCCGCCTCCGGGCCGAGCATACAAATGGCCATCTTATTCAGCGCCTTTAACAAAAAAAAACACACAGCAGATTAAGGAATCCTGGAATCCTGAAAGGGCGCCACACAAACCCCCGGACTCAGGAGTTAAGCGGCCGTGAATGAGATGTGGCGACTCCAAAACAAAGCTACTGTGTCACTCACGCAGTACAGAGGGGAATGCTGACGTCACAGCCCACAAAAGACTCAACCCCGAGCTGTAAAATATACTACGCCTCTACTGGTGCTTGTGTTTTTTTCTCTGTTTGAGTCCCGGGCATCCGCTCAAACGCGCCTTTTATGTCCCCCCGAGGAGAGAAAACAGGGGGCACATTTGCACTGTGACTCATTGGACGTCCACGTTTGGATCCATATTGTGTAAAATATAGGCTGTGCCCTCATGGGTGGCCTGCTTTGGCCAGAGGACACCCTCTCGTAGTGGTCTCCATGGGGACGAGCAGGACTTGGGGAGGTATCCGGCTTACTGGAAACGTGGTTTATTGTTGACTTTCAGGAATGGGGAGGGGGCTGCCGCTCTGCCTGAAGTAGGGGAGGGGGGGGGCGGGGGGGAGAAAGATGGCCAGTATCATGTGAATGTCTGCTGCGCTGCGAGGTGGCATCACAGGTGCAGCTCGCCATCCGTCCAAGTGTGTAAATGAGGAGTTGCGGGGGCTCCTGAAGGAAGAGAGTGACCCCCCGCTTTGCTCACACGCTTTGGAATGAGGGTTAGGAGTGTGTGAGAGCTGCAGGTGTGTGTGATGACAACTTTCACTCCAACCACGCTCGATATTTGTGATTTTTGGTGACAATTTAGGCTAAAAAAAAGCATTTTAAGAACAGTCACCTACAATTTTGTCCAATATTCACATATTTTCTGCAGCAGATAAACAGCAATAACAAAGATGACATCAGTTTGATCACGATTTCCAATCACTTTCTGATCATCTTCACAGTTTTCCGGACATTTCTGATGCTTCGTCTACATTCAATTCATCCATTTCAGCCATTTTTTCTGCATTTAGACTTTTACAACACAGTAAAATGCCACGCAATGCAGTTTTTGGTTTCAGAATGAATGTTAACCCGTGATACCTGTGAGGAGTTTCTGTCTGTTGTGTTTTAGTGCCCTCTGCTGGTCGTTTTTGGGAGCAGTCCTCCTCCTCTTCTTCGTCTTCTTCTTTTACCTCTTCTTCTTCTTCTTCTGTAAACATTACAGCATTAAACAGCTTCCATCTTGACACGCAATGATGTTTCTATGATGTATCGGTTGCCTCGGAATACTTTTTATTTATTAATTTATTTACTTTTTGTTCCCGATCAGCTGATCTGTTTTCTGTCACATGACTCCATCCGCTTCCGACAGATTCCGCTGAGCTCGCTTCTGCGGCAAGTACCGCTCAAAACTACTTAAAACTCGTCAAACCTCGACCTGTTCGTGTCCAGGAGGTTGTTGTTGGAAAATGAGCTTTGAAAAAATCTGACAACGACGCGGAACGCGAGGTCGCCGGACTCCGTGATAAAAACACGGCGTTTTAAAGCCGCCTGCGCGCACTGCTGCGCTGGAAACGGAGCCGCTGTGACGGTGGATTTGGGATGGTTTTTACTTTAACAAGTGTTTTATTTCGCGTTATGAGCAAGCCGAATCGTCGACTGTCTCCTGTAGATTCTGCTGCTGTCAAACCCTCCACTTTTCAGGTACGTAAATAAAAATTAATCGTGGATAACTTTAAATCCATCACTTTTTCAGGGCAGTCTGGCGAGTGTGGATTCTCAGGCTGAAAAACTAACCGTGAACTAAAAATGTACAGAATTGAACTCTCAAATTTGCTTCTTTTTTTAATTGCATCTTTGCAAAGCATGTTGCCCTAAAGAGGAGCAGGGGTCAAAGTCAGCTGCTGCACCCTCAATGATAAGATACCGTTTTATAAGCTCTTTATATGCACTGATAAAGCAGAACATAAAAGCAAAATGTGTGTCAGGCGTGACTGATCTGAAGCCAAACAAACACCAGAGCCAAAATAAAACCAAGCCGGCGCTCAGAGAAGCCACATTCTCCCAACTATTCTTCACGAAAACAGGAAACGTGAGAGTTTCTGCAAGTGTGTGATCTGTGCTGCAGTGATTGTGGGTCCAGTCTGGTCTCTGGCTCCGCCCACCTGCTGACAGGAGCAGAAAAAGAACCATGCCATCCAACAAATCTGTGTCCGACGCCCCCATCACTCAGTTCATCAACTGCAGGATACTGAGGGAGCACCGGCTGCAGAGGTGCCACACACTCGCCTCTCCACCATCCACACACACACACACACACGGGTTGAAAACACTGCTTGTATGTGTGTGTTTGCAGAGAGGACCTGTGGGTGCGTGAAGGGACGATTTTGAATCCGGAAAAACTTTTTTTCGACGAGAAGGGCTACGCCGACAAGAGAGTGGACTGTGAAGGCAGCATCATCGCACCGGGCTTCATAGACGTCCAGATCAACGGTAAACACACACATCTTTGGACCGCTTCCGGGCAAAGGAAGCGGCCGCTTTGTGAAAACGACGGTCTGTTGTCTCCGTCCCCTCAGGAGGATACGGCATCGACTTCTCTCAGGCGGCAGACGACGCCAGCAGCGGAGTTAACTTTGTGGCCAAAAAGATCCTGGAGCACGGAGTGACGTCATTCTGTCCCACGCTGGTCACGTCTCCTCGGGACGTCTATCACAAGGTTCCTGAATGTGCTTTTTATCAGCCTTTAACAGCAGATTTTCACTTCATGTTTATAGTGGGCAAAAGATGTCACAACGATATTGTCACGATATCAACAAACATGTCAGTAATGATGGGACAGTCAAGGAAATTGATCTTCAACTTTGTTCAGGATTTTATTTTGTCTTTTGGCAGATCGATTACAATCCAAATACCTCTCTAAGGTGGTATAAAGACAATGTGAAAACAGTAACTGTACAACTGCATACAAAAAGTGCAATTAAACTCAATAGCAAATCAAAAGGTAACCAGATGAACTGATAAACAGAGGATCCACAAAGTGCAGCATCTTCTCTGACTACATTATGAACTGAATCAAATCAGTTTTGAAGAAACATGAGCAGAAACACACAGTTTTCAAGCGGCACTGGATCATTGACACGATTATCGTCAATATCATACACTGCGACAGCCATATTTCCTTCCCCCAAATCCAGATCCCTTTTCGACCCTAATTTTATAAAAAATACGGGGGAGAAAAAATGGTTAAGACTCCTTTTGGTCGGCCTCTGCCATCAACACAGCATCTGATGCTTCGGGAGCTTTACCTCAGTGCAGTTTAAGCTCAAGTCTTCTAGAGCAAAGTTGAAAAAGAAGTGCCGGCAGCGGGATTTC
>CAESWR010000218.1:129038-145989 GCA_903171835.1 Mullus surmuletus | reverse complement strand
TTCATCAGTCTGGAGAAGAAAGGAGCCCACCCGGAGCAGTATCTCCGCACCTTCCAGTCCGGAGGCGCCGAAGACCTGATGGGCGTGTACGGCAGCCTGGACGCCGTCACCATGGTGACGCTGGCCCCTGAGCTGGAGAACAGCCAGTCTGTGGTGAGGGAGCTCTGTCGGAGGGGCGTCACCGTGTCGCTGGGTGAGGACGCCGTCCGCCGCCATCACCGCCACGCGGGAGATCTTCACCATCGTCTGTTTGACCCCGTCACTGTTACCGTTTCTCCCGCTCCTGCAGGTCACTCGGTCGCCAACCTGTCTCAGGCCGAGGAGGCCGTGCAGCACGGAGCCTCCTTCATCACACACCTCTTCAACGCCATGCTGCCTGTGAGTCCCACCTGCTACGAGCTCAAACTATTTTGGTTTCATTTGTGGTTACGGGGGTCCCGAAACAACTTTACAACAAGATACCGTTATTGCAGCCTTGAGTATAAGCCAATACTGATATCGATCCGATACAATATCAGCATGAACTGCTTTTATTACTTATTTTGTTGTAAGGAATGTTAGAGAAGTTTTGATGAAGTGATGTTACTCAAACAGAGAATAATAGTCAGCAACAGTCGGTATGAGAAAAACTGACCCATTTATTATTAACCAATGGGTTACATACACTTTAACCTTAAACATAAGAATGTTTTACAATTGAATGAGATAAATGAAAAATGACCCTGAAAAATAACCTAAAAAACTCCAATAAAAACTTTTAGAAAATATTTTTGAAAAATACAAATATATAATAAATATACAATATTTTCAAAGTGAAATCTAACCACTGGACGTGATGGAGCGGAGTCTGGAATGGAATCAAAATCCCATTACCTCAACATTTTTGAAATATCACTTAAGTCCAGTTGGTGATGTACTTTTTCGCCGTGCTCACATTTCTATCAGACGCACCTGAGTGTGTGTGACTTTAGTGGAGCGACTAAAGAGCCAAATCGTCCTCTGGGGAGAAAACAGAGACATGTTGCTCGTTCACACCTCGTCCCCCTCGAGACGTGCCGACTTAACGACTTGTGCCGATTTAATGACTCTCATCGTGTCTTGATTTCTGTCTGATTTACTCGTGTTGTGGTCCAGTTCCACCACCGGGACCCCGGGATCGTGGGTCTGCTGACCAGCGACCAGATCCCTGCCGGCAGGATGGTGTATTATGGGATGATAGCTGATGGGATACACACCAACCCTGCTGCTCTGCGCATCGCTCACAGAGCCCACCCTGCAGGTCGGCAACACTCTGTTTCTGTTGTTGTTGTTGCTGTTTATTCCTCAGAGAGGAGATGTTTGGATTATGTAAGTTCACGCGTGTTTCCAGGTTTGGTGCTGGTGACCGATGCCATCGCGGCCATGGGGCTTCCGCCGGGTCAACACATGCTTGGCCAGCAGGTCATTGAGATCCAGGGGCTCCATGCCTACGTGGCAGGTCTCTCCTCTCAGACTTTTTTCTTTGCACTAAACAGAAAAATATGTATGGCTGGGATTTCTTTATTCCCCTGCAGCATATGCGTGTCTTTAAATATCTTTTTTGTTGTTGTTGTTCTAAAAACACATCCACTCAAGGAAAGCTGCTGAATCTAATCAGAACTATTGCCAGCCGCACAGGCGGGCGGCGTCATCAGAGCAGCAGCAAACACACTGTGCACAAAGACTTCACGTCAGCTGTGCTTGAGCAAACGTCACTTTTATCTTTATTTAATCGTTATTGTATAGAGTTTTCAAGCCAAAACTACGTTTCTATTATAGATTTGCTGTTTAGCGAAAAATGCTAGAAAAAAAACAAGGAAAATCCCAAGACATTGTCTATAAGCTGAGCATTTTGCAGTCATAAAACAGACTTAAAGCGGCTGTGATCACTAATTCTGCTTGTTGTGACGACAGTACAGAGAGTCTCAAAACCTTGTAATCATTCGAGCATCCTCCCCCAGGCACGAAGACCCTCAGCGGCAGCATCGCCACAATGGACATGTGTGTGCGGCACTTCAAACAGGCCTCAGGTCAGTGTGTGTCAGCCACTGCATTCACCGCCACCAACCGCAGTCTGTAGGAAAAAAAACACAGAGAAGGCACACATTGTTCCCGGTTTTGATCCGAGCTGAGAGCCGAAGCAGCAGCAGCCAGCGCTTAAAGTTGGTAATGTCGCTCTGCAGCATTTTAAAGGCAGACGCTCAATAAAAAACCCTGCAGTTGCTTCCTCTGGGAAACACTATTAAATGCTGCTGATGATTCCTGGAAGATGAAAGCATGCAGGCTTCTACCATCTGCTCTGAGTGTGTGTGTGTGTGTGTGTGTGTGAACAGGCTGCAGTGTAGAGGAAGCGCTGGAAGCTGCGTCCCTCCATCCCGCTCAGCTCCTGGGTATCACGCACAAGAAGGGGAACTTGGACTTCGGTTCAGACGCAGGTCAGAGGCCGCCGCCAGCGCCGCATCTCTGCAGCCAAACAGAAAGCTACAGAATGTTAAACTCGCTCTGTTTGCACGCACACACACAGACTTGGTGTTGCTCGACGACGCCCTCAACATCAAAGCCACCTATATATCCGGGGAGGAAGTGTGGAGGAAGTGAGCGTGGAGGGAGATGCAGAGCGGCCCGACTGCTGGGACCCCCGCGGTGCCTTCAGGGAACGCCGATTCCCACAGAAACCACAAAATCTGTTGGATGTTTTCATCCAGCAGAGCACTTTTTCCTCAAACGTGCCAGTAAAGACAGACTATGATAAGGGATTTTTTTCCCTCCCTGCTAATATGCTAATGGGCAGTTTGGCTCCACTGTGGCGACACTCAGGCCCACAGATGGATGGATGAGGTGTATTACTCAGAGGGGAAAGGCTTTCACATTTCTTTGGCTCAAATCCTCAATGTGACAGAGACAAATGTGAGTCTCCCTATAAACAATGCATTTATCCCACATTTCATATTTAGCTGTACATTTTCTCAGTGAATCATGGATTTCTAAACTCGCCGACATTAATGCACTCCTGGAGCTGTTGTTAACCTGCTCACACTCTCCCAACTTGGACCTTAATGCAAAAAAATTAAACATTTTCACATGGGTTTGTGAGAAAAAACATCCAACTAGCAAATAGAAGGAACCAGAATCACTGATAAATGCATACAAGCAAATCTATGATCAAAAAATAACATGTATAAAGATACCAAACATGAATTTATGTCATCATGTGTATATTACACAGTAGCCAGATTAAAATATCTTTATAAAAACTCAATTTTATAATGTAGTGACTTTCCTTTTTTCTTTTCTTTTTTTTGTTTTTGTTTTACATAAAATCAGATGAGGCAGGAGGATGATTCAAAGTGCACCTGAGTCTGACTCAAACACCTGATACACCTCTGTAGGTATGTAGGTCATAGGACCATCAGCTCCCCTCTGCTGCCCCCTGCAGGACGGGTGACACGTTGCCCCTTTTAAAAAACAACAAAAAAAAACAGGTGAAAGTTGCTTAATTGTTAATGCAGCTCATTTTTTTCCTCGCTGATGACATTTATTATCAAGTATGGCTTTAAATCTTCTTTGTCATTAAAGAAAAACGACCCTGTATGTTGACATCTGTTACTTTCTTCCACCGTTGATGGATTGAAAGGCACTTGGAAGTCAATAAATTTGTACTTTCATGATTAGTCCGAGTTTTATTCAGATTTTTACAGTAACTTTAATAAAAAAAAATGTTTTTGATTTTTTTTGGGCCACTGTAAAAAAAACATTAAAGGGCAAATACACCGACTCACATTTTAAATGTGGGTTTTTGTCAGAAGGTTGAAAGTTGGTGGGTGTTTATTTTTTCTTCAAACGCCGAATTAAGGTGAACACCACCACGGCTGCTCCCAAACTTCCCCCCCACTGTTCAGCGTCCACGCAGTCCACGCACGGTCACTCCGGGCGGCGCGCTGTCAGATCTCAGCTGGAGTTTGGCGCGGGAAGCAGCGTGGAGGACCGCGGCGGAGCGTGTTTGTGCCTCCACCGAAACACGCGAAGAAGAAGAAGGAGGAGAACGAGGAAGAAAGGCGTGTGTGCTGGGAGGAGAGGAGCGCTGAGCGGACCGACCACCGCTGCTTCCCGAGAAGCCCCCCGGGGATGGAGGGAGAGACGGTCCACGGCGGCGGCGGGAGGACAAGTGAGAGGGAGACACCGGGGGACAACCGGAAGCGGCCTTCGAAATAAGAGCGGCGTAGACAAAGGAAGTATGAACTGATAAACAATATCACACAATGCTCTTAATTTTGTTTTCTAGCTAATTCAACGGCTTTAATTTAATTTTAAAAGCGGTTTAGAAATGTATTATGTATAATTTTGGCGTCATATAAACTCACTTATTTGTTAAATCAATACTTTTATTGCGGTGAAATCTGCTCCAATGACCTTTGCAGTTATTTTACCTTTATTTACAGTGGCTAAATGGTAAAAGTAAAAGCTATGCGTTGCCTTCATCCGGGTGACAGATCAATCATGAGGACACAGGTGGAAACAATGTAGTTAATACCAGGAAGTGTGAGAACACCTGGACCAACAGGTGACACAAATTAGGGGAGAGAGAGAGAGAGAGAGAGAGAGAGAGAGAGAGAGAGAGAGAGAGAGAGAAAACACACACACTAAGAAACATAAAAAACAGCAACATAAAAGTACACAGTATAACATACCTGACAATAAAAGAAAGCAAATACTCTTTGAAGATTTATTCAGATAATGTTTATTCATTGTGACGCCTCTACAATGACATTTTGTGTGTTTCTCTTCTCAATTTGATATTTCACTGTAAAGCCTGATGCACAAATGTCTACTTTTCATGACATTGAATTATGTTGGGGTGATCTGAGTTTTATTTTGAAGTTAGTGGCAGGAAGTGTGCTCTATTCCGCTGCAGCTTGACAGTGATGAGAGCAGACCGGTGGTGACAGTGCATATCAGCCTCCAGCAAAGAGGATGCATGGAGATTTCAGGCAGCCGGCAGGAACATCCGTCCCTTTCTTCCACATCCAGTCGGCTCTGCAGTCAGGTGAGTGATGATCATCTCACAGCCGCCGCTTCTCTCGCTGCCCTGATGCTGCTGTGCAGTTTCTCAGCCCGCCAGCAGCTGTACTGCAGGTGCACCGGCTTGCCTAAAGTCTATGTCAACTTCATATCAGCGGGGATTCATCTGCATTGTGTTACAGAGGAATCAAACTGCATGCATCCCTCTGTGACGGCAAACCACACGTGTTGTTCCATTTTTTAACTTCAGATATGTTGTGTGTTGAAAACAACCCAGACAAAGCAGGCAGGGGGGATGGGGGGGACAAATGCAGTGAGATTTTACATGCATGAGAAGGGCTTTTGCTGGAGAGAACATTTATCCACTGATCTGCGTCTTTATCTGGAGCATCTGGAGCTGCTGTTTCTGAGGTTATCGGGGAGGTTTTTGAGTCCTTGTTCAAGGACAAACTTGTGGCAAGAGCAGGGAGGCAGCTGGAGCTCCCAGACAGAAAATAAGTCAAACATGATATTAGAAGATGGATGCGGAAGAAGATTCTGAGTCAATGTCACTCAGAGACGCAGCTTTTGAATTTCTTCGCAGGACATTGATGCCGCCTTGTCCCTGAGCTTTTATTAAAGGTAACTACTCTGCATTTTCTTAAAGTGAGGGAACGAGTTCTCCACTGGAGTCGCACTTTTAAAGTTTTATGAGAACAGAATCCATTTGTGGATTTATTTTGGAGCTATGTGATTAATATGATGAGATGCTGTGAATGTTACAGTAGGTTGCAAGAGGGGGGGCTTCATCCTCGGAGAGTTTGATGAGAGGAGATTTATTGTTGAAATGAGCCCATTTAGCTCCTACATCATCATTTCTTAAAGGTCGAGTGCTTCCTTGTGGCATTATTGGTGAATCTTTGTATAACAGTGACGTTAGTGTTCTGAAGCAATTTTATACTTGTGTATAAAGAAAAGATGTTGCATATGAGGAGTCAAAAAAGAGTCAAATGCTTTGAAAATTAAATGCCAAAGCCTTGAAATCAGAGACAAGGTCACATTCGAAACCGACTTTTAAACATTCCAGCAAATGGAAAGTGAGCTCAAACGAGTGAAGCAGCAAAAAAAAGTTGATGGAAGCACCTTTTGTATGAAATTTGTCAATCTCGGTTACCAAAAAGGAAATAGTCGCGGGTTAAAATCGATGCCACTTGGTCTCGGAACTGAACCAATGTGCGTAATGGCTCATTTCTCCCCTAATGGCAATTGCTGTTTGCTCTGTCTGCGGCTCCTTCAGGGCTCCTCTAGCTGAGCCGGCGGCGCCATGGGAAGCTCCACCTCCTCCCTGGTCGACGAGGCCGAGGGCGACTATGCGCCGCGGGGCGCCGCCTTGCCCCCCTCCCCCGTCATGGGCTGCCTGAGGAGCAGCCAGAGCACCTTCCTCCCTCGGCAGCTTCCCCGACCGGGCCGGCACAGAGAGCGCAGGTACCGCTCCGGATTTAACATCATGGCATCGATACCGTGGCTGTGATGCAGAGGTCACGGGGTCGCCACGCTCAGGACAAACAACACACAGCTACACACGACAACACTGGTGTCACCTATCACTGTCTGAAGGCTCCTAACTTCAAGGTGTTGAATTTGTGACATTTAAAAAGTGATAAATGTGCAGTTTTCTATCTTTTCGAGTCATAAGGAAAATCATCAAAGCTATTTGACACACATTGAATGGTACAGCAAACAGTCTCAGCTCCGGAATTAACTTTTTGAATGTTATCAAAGTCGCGAACTAAACCAGTTTAAAGCTTTTTTATCATTTTAAGCTGGTAACCTTTATATGCCGGCTGAAGGAGCAGATTAGGATTTATATTCCACACCTGTGCTGGCGATCTCTCTCCAAAGGAGAGCTCATGAATTTTTCATGAGGCTCGATGTAAAGTAAATCTCAGCCCTCCGGAGTTTCGGTTCAAATCTGGGTGAATTCATCGCCGCTGTCTGTCCATCATAGCGTGGATGCTCTGCTCGGTGTGTGTGCGTGTGTGCGTGTGTGTGTGTGTGTGTGTCGGAGCTGCTGCCACAATGTCCCAACCTTCATCTTGCTCGCCGGCGGCCGGGAGTCGAGTTACCCACTGACAGGAAATGTAACGCTACCGGGGAAATCCCTGATGATCGAATTGTAGACGGTGGTCTGGAGATGCAAACACACACACTCAGACACACAAACACGTACTGTTTGCAAAGACAAAGGGACTTATCCTGCGTTACTTCTGATGCACGGACATCCGGACACTTTTTCAGAAATTGCAAAAAGGGACAGCGGCATCTGGTCGGTGGAAGTGATTGATCGAGTCAGAAGTCAAGATTCTGCAAATGTCAGGTGTATTTGTGGAGTTTCCAGAAGTTATGAATAATAGATCCGGAGCATCACCCAGATGAGGGATGAAGTGGAGACGAGCAGTGACACCGGCTGATTTAAGGTCCTCGGCTGCACTTTTCCTCCCTTATCCAGATTAAAAAAATGCGAGGATAAGGAGAGGGTGATTATGATAATGGGAACTGGGAAACAATGGGGGGGGGGGGGTAATCGCACTAAAATGAAACAAAAACAAGTGCAGTAAAAGTGTGTAATCAGACTAATGACTCCCTCCCGACGTCTCGGATAAACACCGGCACCTCTGAGACACTTTGTGCCGCAGCCGTCCGTCCAGGTTGGGCTCAGCTGGAGGTTTCAGGCGCCGCGCCAAGCTACTTAGAGCGCCGCGAGGAAATGTGGGCCAGCCTCCACACAGATGTCCCACCGGCTCCTCCGCTCCCAAAATTTCTCCCCGGATGCCACAGTGGCGGATAATCTGGGCTGCCTCACAGTCAGCGTCTCCGCGCACAATGACGAGCGAGAATCTTCCACGTACGAGTGTGTGTCTTTGAGAAATCGTACGTGCCGCGCAGTTTCAGTGGGGAGTTTATGTTGTTCCCGTGGAGAAGCTTCGGCATTTCCATATTCATGCATTTTAATTCCACCCCCCCCCCCATCCCCCCCATCCCCCCCACCCTCCAGCCACCGCAGGGTATAGAAAAAGGCAAGAACTCTTAATGCACCAATTTATATTTGGATTTCTCTCATCTGCAGAGGCCCTTTATTCCTTCAGGGACGCTACAGTTACTTGAAACCAGAGTTCAGCGGAAGGCATGTCTGGGATTTTGCGTTACACGTGCTGCGGGCTGGTACACGATCTCTGTACCCGGAAATGTGGCCATTGTTGCCGGGATCAGAGGAAAAATGTTGATACTTTTGTCACATTAAAGTGCCATTTTAAATACGGCCGGCGCTGATGCCAGAACTCGTTAAAGAGCGAACCAAACAGTGAATACTGTGCTATGGATTTAGACAAAACACTTGTCGGATAATAAGGGTTTATTGATCCCTGGGTTTGCAGCTGCCACGGTGAATTAATAATGTAAAAATATTAAAGGGAGGTCTATAGCAAACAAAGCCATCTGTATGTTTAGCCCCCAAGACTGTGCTCATGATAATGTGGTGCAAATACAGAATTGTTTATAAGAATGTTCAAAGGTCACGTAGAAGCTTTGACACGTTGAATTTATGCAAAGTATATGCATTATTTACTCTGTGTGCATGCAGATCTGAAGGGTTTGAAGTGCAAAATTAAACAGAAACAGCGCAAATGTGAATTCATAAAAAGGTAAAGTCTGGCCTTGATGTTCGGGGGTGCGTTTGAAAAAAAAAAAAGTTTTACATTGAATATCTAAATATGACTGTGAGTTTCCTCCGCAGTTTCTCCTCCGGCTCCATGCCCATGCAGAGGAGCCAGTGGGCCTGCGGCTGCTGCACCTTCCTCAACGCGGCCGGAGCCCCCCGCTGCTCCATCTGTGAGGCCCCCCGGCAGCAGCGGTGGGTGTGCCGGGGCGGCGGGCGGGAGGCCGGCAGCTGGTCGTGCCCTCGCTGCACGCTGGCCAACTCGCCGGACAACCTGGCGTGCTCGCTGTGCGGTTACGCCGGGGCGCTGGGCCGCCCCCGGGACCCCTCCCCGGAGCAGCCCCGGCCGCAGCGCTCCAGCAGCTGCTCGGGACCCCTGAGGCCGCACAAGGAGGACGCGGAGAGCAGCAGCCTGGTGTGGGACTGCCTCAGGTGCACGCTACGGAACACGCCTACCTCCATGTCCTGCTCGGCCTGCGGGGGTCCGCGCAAGCTCTCCCTGCCGCAGATCCCCGCCGAGGCCCTGCTGATGCCGGAGGTGGGCGCTCACACGGGGGCGCAGCCGAAGGAGTCCTCAGCGGGGGGTCTCCAGCTCTCCATATCTGCCCGAGGAGAGAGTTTGCCCGTGGAGACCAACTCGGAGCTCGGCGCGGCGCCCTCGGCTCAGAACAACCCGCTTCCCTGCAGCCGCAGAGAGGTGCCACCCCCGGACGGCGGTCCCAGCCTGAGCCCCTCCCCCTCCGCGCTCGCCGTCTCGCTCCCGGCTGGCCAGGCGGAGCCGCTGGCCGGGAGGCGGCTCAGCATCCTCAAGGAGGAGATGTCGCCGCTGTCGCCGGCGGCCGAAGCCCCGGCGTCGTTCCCCCACTGCGCGGCGCCCGTGAACCAGGCGGAGGAATGGGCGTGCCCCGCCTGCACGCTCATCAACGCGGTAAAAGCCAAGCACTGCGTGGCCTGCCACACGCCGCAGCAGCACGCCGCCCAGCGGCAGGGGGCGCTGTCACCCCGGAGGAAAGAGAGCCGGCTGGTGGAGGCGCAGCGTCAGAGCGACGAAGGAGAAGCCAAAGAGCTGTGGGAGAACATCATCCACTTCTGCAGGGAGGTGTGTGTGTGTAGGGCTGGGTTTCGTTTAAAAGTTTTCCGATACCAGTACCCTTAAAACGATACCGATACCAATTGAGTACTTTATTTGGTACTTTTTTTTACTTCATTCAAATTTAATCATGCAAATAGAAAGCAATCAGTTGTGCAAATGTCATCACTCGTCCCCACTCAAAAGATTTTTATACAAATACATTTTGAAAGTGCTCAAATTACACTCGCAGAGATTGGCTGCGAGTTAAACTATAGAAACATTTTTTTCTAGATCAACCGATTGCAGGTATCATTTGACAGTGCAGTTTTGATACTCCTTGGTACTGGGTTGTGTGTTTGTTTGTGTGTGTGTGTGTGTGTATGTGTGTGTGTGTGTGTGTTTGTGTGTAATTTCCAATCTAAGCTCTTTGTATGCTTTGTTGTGTACTTCCCTGTTAAATTAGGTTATTTCACAGTCCAAATGTTCAAATTGCTGATCCATTATGTGATTAGATTATTATATATAAAGGACCTCTTCAGCAGATAACACACCATAAATGGAACATCTGCTGCTGCATTTATCAAAAAAGATTTATACTTTACAAAATCATTGTGAGTCTGAGTCTGAGTGACACTAAATCAAAGCTTCAAAATCACCTGTGTGACGTGCAAAGCGTGTCAGTGTTTCTGTCCGTCTCTCCGACCTCCCAGAACTCGGTGACGTTTGTGGACGACAGCTTCCCGCCGGGTCCGAAGTCGGTGGGCTTCCCTGTGGACGACAGTGTCCAGCACCGGGTCAAGAAGTGGCTCCGCCCGCACGAAATCAACTGCTGCAACTTCCGAGACCGCGGCATCAAGTGGTCCGTGTTCCGCACCCTGAGGCCCTCCGACATCCTGCAGGGACTTCTGGGTAACTGCTGGTGAGCATCGCAGAAAACAGAATTCCCAACAGTCCGGATTCAGCCTTTGTGGGTGGGAAATGTTGGATGAATGGATGACTGTTTTCGGAGAGCAGGTTCCTGAGCGCCTTGGCCGTTTTGGCGGAGCGCGCCGAGCTGGTGGAGAAGGTGATGGTGACGCGCTCGCTGTGTCCGGAGGGAGCCTATCAGGTGCGTCTGTGCAAAGACGGCTCGTGGACGACGGTGCTCGTGGACGACATGCTGCCGTGCGACGACAGCGGCCACCTCCTCTTCTCCCAGGTGATGCACACCATGTCAGGGGTCACTCAGGGTCGTTTGAAGTGTAGCTGCACTGGAATGAGGCTGGACTCGGGTTGCAAAGGGGTGAAACATTTCTGCTAAATTTCATTGAAGTCTTCTGGAAAATTTCCATGGGAATTTTAGGTTGGGAATATTGGACATTTTCCAACCAGTTATAATAAGACAGTAGCTATTGAAGGAAATGAGGTCCAGGTCCTTGATGAGTAGAAAGCATGGCCTGAATGGGGATAAACTAAATATTTTGACATTTTGGAATAGGACCCTTTTTTGGGGTGCTGAGGAGAGAAATAATGTAAATATTGATGTTACATCAATACAGTTCTAAAAACTGATTAGTGTCATTTCTGAATGTTGTATTAGGCATATTTGCATGTATGTTTGCTTAAGACAAATATCTGCCTATATTCATGACAGTTAGGAAAAATTCCCCGAAATTCCCTGAAAATTAATTTATTATGTCATTTAAAAATATTGAGTTAGACATGTTTGCTCATGTCAGCTCATAACAAACCAAAATGTTTAATATTCATACGTGTATATGACCAGGTAGATGCAGTTCATATAAATTCCCAGAAAATTCCCATTTATTTCCGAAACATTCCCATGGAAATTCCTGGAATTTTGCAACCTTAGGCTGGACCAAGTATTTCTCTCTTATTTATGGTTCAAATCTTGGTGGTGACCCTCGGCAGGCCCAGAGGAAGCAGCTCTGGGTGGCCCTGATCGAAAAAGCCCTGGCCAAGCTCCACGGCTCCTACTTCGCCCTGCAGGCCGGCCGCGCCATCGAGGGTCTCTCCACGCTGACCGGGGCCCCCTGCGAGTCTCTGGCTCTGCAGGTCAGCACCACCAACCCCAAGGAGGAGCCCATCGACACCGACCTCATCTGGGCCAAAATGTTGAGCTCCAAAGAAGCAGGGTGAGCTGAGCACCATCGAAGAAGAACGTGAGCGGGCGATTCGGTGGGCTCACGCAGAGTTGGGGGGGGTCTGTTCTGTGCCCGCAGCTTCCTGATGGGTGCGTCCTGCGGTGGCGGCAACATGAAGGTGGACGATGCAGAGTACGAGTCACTGGGATTGCGTCCGCGCCACGCCTACTCGGTGCTGGACGTACGCGACGTTGACAGCCACAGGTGGGCCATTAAACCCACCACAGTGTTGCTCTAACGAAACCCAAAGGGATTGGTTTTCACAAGCTCCGCCCACTTGTTTCAGGTTGATGCAGCTGAGGAACCCGTGGGGTCGCTTCTCCTGGACGGGACCCTGGGCGGACAACTGGGCCAGCTGGCCTCCGCAACTGAAGAGGGAGCTGTGTGCGCAGCGAGCCGAGGACGGCCTCTTCTGGATGGATTTCTCCGATTTCATCAGGTAGAGCCGCGGCTCAGAATCCGCTTATTTAATCTGAATAAAATAACGTTTAGTTTCAGAGATTCAGGAGAAGGCAGTTTGAGGCTTCACGTGTCAGCGGATGTAGAAATACTCTCCCGTGTGTTTGGCCCCCGGCAGGTACTTTGACTCGGTGGATATCTGTAAGATTCACTCAGACTGGCAGGAGGTCCGAGTGCCGGGCGTGTTCCCCCGCGGAGCCGACGTCCCGGTGACGGTGGTGTCCATCACGGTGCTGGAGAGAACGGCGGTGGAGCTGGCTTTATTCCAGCAGGGCAGCAGGTGGGACACGTTCACTTTTTTCCACTTTCATAATGATGATAATTGGCTCCACTAGCGATGCTGTAGTTTGATTAATAAAGTATAAACACTTCAAATGGGTGAGTTCTCGCTTCTTCTCCTGTGTCGTCAGGCGATGGGACACGGCCGAGAGCCACCTGTTGGACCTGTGCCTGCTGGTGTTCCGGGCGGCCTACGACAGCTGCGGAACCCTGACGCTGGGCCGCCTGCTGGCCCACAGCCGCCGCTCGGTGCGGAGGTTCGTGGGCTGCGACGTCATGCTGGAGCCGGGCGAGTACGCCGTGCTCTGCTGCGCCTTCAACCACTGGCACGGCAGCGACACCAACGGGACCGGTACGAGATTGTATGCAAATGCATGCAAACCAGTGCGCTGCTTGTGCCACCCGCTGGTACAAATGGGGAATAAGCACCTACAGTGCACACGCAAAGAGGACTAGACTTGAGCTGAGCGATATGGGACAAAACTCATATCCCGATATATTTAGGCTGAATGTCGATATACGAGATATCCCGATATTTGTTCCGCAAAGTGAGCTGAATGTTCAGTCAAAGCCAGATATGACACGTCGCAAGTAGTTTTATTGAAACCAGCTATTTCAATGAACAGTTGATTGTCATTTGATTCCAACTCAGCTGTTCAAATAACAATAATTCAAACATAACAGATACTTTATAACAACAGGAGTAACTTTTTTTTAATTCTAAACATTCTAACATCTTAAATAAGAAAAGCCCCTAAAATAAAATATCTGTTTTTGAAATAAATATAAGAAAAGTAACGTATCTGAATGGCTTATTAAAATCAAATTACAGATTTTCTTCTCCTTTTTAACAAATATACTACATAGGGATATAATCGATATGGCCTCATTCCAAATCTCGTTTTAAAAAATATCTACATATTTTTTTATCACCCAGCCTTAGATATCGAGCCTTTATATAGAGCTTTATTTTCTATCATGATCAAACAATTAATGCAGTAAAAGCTAGAAAAGCTCATTGCAGTTGTGTCTCGGTGTCTCTCAGCGAGCAGGTCCGAGGCGCCGGGCTTCGTTCTGGCCGTCTACAGCTCCAGACTGGTGATGGTGGAACACGGGACGGCGGCCAACACCACCATCGCCGACGCCATCATCCAGCTGACGGAGACCAAAGGAGAGCGACACGAGGTAACAAGAAGCCCCTGATCTGACAGGACGGAGGGTCCCTGAATGCAACGTAAAGGCCAATTTGCTGGTTGCACAGAATGAGAATAAACAAGCACTTTTACTCCTTAAACCCTTTCTTTAATATTCATGTTGAGTAGATGGTTTTTAAAATGATGCATCACTGATAAGAGTTTACGTGAGGTGTATTTTTTACAATTACTAGTACGGTATCGGTACTCGATTCCCATTCCTTCCATGAATCGACCGAAACAAGCCAATACGATAAACGATACCTGCAATCAGTTGTTTTTGTACTTCTAGAAAGACTGTTTCTATAGTTTTACTCGCAGCCAATCACTGCGAGTACTTTCAAAATGTATTTGTGTAAAAATCTTGTGAATGTGGAGGAGTGGTGACATTTGCACAACTGATTGCTTTCTATTCACATGATTAATATTGAATCAAGTAACAAAAAGTATCAAATGAAGTACTCAATTGGTATCGCTGTTGTTTTAAGGGTACTGGTATCAAACATTTTTAAACGATACCCAGCCCTAATTACTAGTGATGTCAAAATCTGCTTAGCCGTATTACAAAATAAAAAAGGCCGCTGCCGTGGTAACCTGCTGTGTCAACAGGGCCGAGAGGGGATGACCTGCTACTACCTGACCCACGGCTGGGCGGGGCTCATCGTCATGGTGGAGAACAGACACCCGAGGCATCACCTCCACGTCTCCTGCGACTGCAGCGACAGCTTCAACGTGGTGTCCACGCGCAGCAGCCTGAAAACCGTCGACAGCATCCCACCTCTGCACAGGTTCGATGCTTCATACCGTTTGTAGAGCTGAAGAGGAGGACAATAATACTACAATAATTAAAATGCATTTAAATAAACAGTATTATGCCTACTTATAAAATACATTGCATACAATACATCACAGTACATTACGGTACAATACATCACAGTTCCTGAGCACGTGGTCACACACTTGACCCTCATCTCAACCATTTTAGATTTCTTTTAAAGCAAAGGTAAGGGTCATGCTCCCGGTGTCTCTGTCCCCCCTCAGACAGGTTCTGGTGGTTCTGTCCCAGCTGGAAGGGAACGCCGGATTCTCCATCACGCACAGACTGGCTCACCGTAAGGCTGTTCAGGCGTCCCTGGGCAACTGGAGTCCTTCCAAGGCCACTCACAGCCCGGCTCTGAGCCCGGAGACGGCGGGGCTGCACCAGCCGCGACCCCTCTGACCCCCCCCCTCCCAAACTCCTCCACGACAGGTTGGACTCACTCAAGCGAGGTCAGGAGATCTCAACACGCAGGCAGCTTTTTTTAACGGAACAATCCAACTCTGGTTTCTCCGTTGCGTTTTCGCATCCCTCTCATGGGGGACAGGCGTGCTCAGTGCAGACTCCTTCCTTCCTCCTTCCTCCAGAGACCCTCGTATTCAGCGGGCAGAAGGACTGTATCTATCTTTGCTGCCATGTTATGTACACGTTTCTCCACTTTGCAACACTGCAAAGCTCTTTTTCGTTTCAGCAAACCGCCCGCTGAACAAAATCACTGTTTCACACTGTTTCACTCGAATGACACAAAGTCCACCATATAGTCGCTCATTGACACATTTTTTCTGATTTGGTCAAGACAACAGTGCGGCCTTTTTGTGATGCTGCACTGCTCATCAAACCCCTATTTTTACAAAAATCTGCATCCGTCTTTTTTTCAAACCGGAGGAGATCGTGGTTGGAACTTTACTGCCGCACAGACCCGACTGTCACTGACAGTCTCCTGCCCGACTCACAAATGTCAGACTCCGGACTCGGTAGGTTTTGTTTGGGGCTGATAAACGTTCAGAAGTCTCACAGGTGCAGCGATGACAGGCGGTGGTCGTAGTAGCACAAATGGCACAATCATTGCTGAGAGTGAGAGCCGCTCTGAGGCGGAAATAATCCCACCGGTGCTTCAGTCAGTGAGCAGAACAAAGCAGCCAGGAGGTTTTTGTTGTTGTTTTTCAAACACGAAGCAGCTGTGACACATTTTCTTTTCTTTATATATATATATATAAGTGTATGATGTGTCGGGCTTCCCTATATAGACGAGCAGCAGGTAGACTTTCTGCTCGGCATCAAACACACACTCAGATATTTCACTCAGGAGTTGAAATGGAACACAAAAAAACAGCTGGAAATTGTTTGCTGTAAAACACACAGTTAGCTTGTTGGTGCAGATGTTTTACAGACTATTACAATTATTGTTGATATTGAAAAAAGAGACAATATTTAGAGTTAGTCAAGAGAGAAAAGCAGCTACGTGATATTCACACACACTCAGCATCAGAGCTTGTATATTCCGCAACATCCTCACACACTATATTGGCTGCATCCTACATGACCCATAATGCAACAGTCGAGCCCCTTATTTCCGTCCTTTGGAGCAGCTCTCACTCTGGTTTTGTCTCTTCACTGAGTAGAAAGAATGTGATTAGTGACACATGAAGCACTTTATATTTTATCTGTGAGCTGCAGCTGTGTGATGTCGTTCGGTCATTCTGCGGTTTTTGCCGCACACGTGTAGAGCGTTCAGATGAAACGTCGTTAGCTTTAGAAACTCAGAGGAGACTCGCTGTGTGTTTGCATTAGCACTTTATCAAATTCAAACTATGCTGGATTCTTGTGGTGTCTCACTTTCATGAGATGGAGCGGCGGACGCCATGTTTTTTGCGCGCTTTCGCCTGAAAGTCACCAGAATACAGCGGGAGGATACATGAAAACTATGCAAATGTTTGAAAACGGTAATGAGGGTTCATGGATTAAAACGTGTAAAACTCTTTGTTTGTTTGATATTTGAATGGAAGTGTAGACTTTTATTAGGACTATTTTACTAGTGTTACCATATATTGTGTGTCCTCTCTTAATTATAGGCAATAAAAAAAAAAATAAAGAAGTGATTGGGTGTGAAAAGGTCAAATAATTCACTATAACTGAAATGATGAAAATATATGGGTGAAAAAGACAAGAAACAAACAAAACCATTTTAAAAAAGTATGTGAGCTTTTAATTAAATGCAACAATTCTCTTGAGGGGAAAAATGATTTTAATAAATCT
>CAESWR010000218.1:68367-78727 GCA_903171835.1 Mullus surmuletus | reverse complement strand
TTTTTTTAAGAAACTCTTTATCATTTGACAGAATTGAATATCTATAGTAAAAGATTTATTTCATTCAATATTGATACTTTTACTTACACTTTTACTTGACATGAAACTTTGTAAAGACACGTCCCATTTACATTCCCAAGCAATAGAAATTATTGGAAGCTAGATATTGTAAACTGATGATGTTGATGAAATATGGTATTTTTTCTTCAAGTAAATGGGTTATGAATAAAGGTTAGGAGAATGGCTACATCTAGTGGCAAATCCCTCTTTTACAGTGTATGGGGAGCAGAACATAATATATATTTTAGAGATATTGCGTTGTTGATGTTGATCTTGCTCTGTATCGTGCTATTGCATTATAATTGCACACTTGCTCTCTTATAATATCAGGATGAGAGTTATGATGGTAACATTTAATTCATTTCTGAATATATTTTGAGTAAAGAACACTGGAAACAATTATATTTACCAAACACATTTATTGGTAACTGCAGTGCAGCATCAGTAGAAAACAACAAAAAAACTCCATATTTATATTATTATATTTGAACATATGAAACAACCATTTTTATGAAGAAAGGGTTTTCAGTTACAGCATAAACAATATTTTTCACATAATGGCCACATTTATGAATGGGCTTTTGTCTACAGTGTTTCCCAATACTGAGTCCATACAGAGGCGACTTTAGTCCACCTCTTCAATGGTGGGCCCCTGGGAGCCGGCTCGTGCCTGCTCGCCACAGCTGCCTGCAGGCATTCCTCCCTGATACAACTTGCTGATGATGGGCTGACACACTTTCTCCAGCTCTTTCTGCTTGTGCAGGTACTCCTCTTTATCGGCCAGCTGGTTGTTCTCCAGCCAGGAGATGGCCTCATCGCATTTATCAATCAGTGTCTTCTTGTCCTCCTCACTGATTTTGCCCTTCATGTTCTCATCTTCCAAACTGCTCTTCATGTTGAAGGCGTACGACTCCAGGGTGTTCTTGGCAGAGATGGTGTCTCTCTGAACGTCGTCCTCAGCTTTGTATTTTTCTGCATCCTGCACCATTTTCTCGATCTCTTCTTTGCTCAGTCGGCCTTTGTCATTGGTGATGGTGATCTTGTTCTCTTTGCCTGTACTTTTATCCACTGCAGACACATTCAAGATGCCGTTGGCATCAATGTCAAAGGTGACCTCTATCTGCGGGACCCCTCGTGGCGCAGGTGGGATTCCTGTCAGCTCAAACTTGCCCAACAGGTTGTTGTCTTTGGTCATGGCTCTT
The DNA here is from genome assembly GCA_903171835.1 of Mullus surmuletus. Lineage (NCBI taxonomy): Eukaryota > Metazoa > Chordata > Actinopteri > Syngnathiformes > Mullidae > Mullus > Mullus surmuletus. The sequence continues at coordinate 77,465 of CAESWR010000218.1, read as the reverse complement.
TCTCCTTCATAGACCTGGATGAGGACTCCAGGCTGGTTGTCAGAGTAGGTGCTGAAGGTCTGGGTTTGTTTAGTGGGAATGGTGGTGTTTCGCTTTATCAGAGATGTCATCACACCTCCAGCTGTCTCGATACCCAGAGACAGAGGGGCCACATCCAGCAGCAGCAGGTCCTGAACGTTGCCTGAGGTGTCTCCTGAGAGAATGGCGGCCTGGACGGCAGCACCATAAGCCACTGCCTCATCTGGGTTGATGCTCTTGTTCAGCTCCCTGCCGTTGAAGAAATCCTGCAGAAGTTTCTGGATTTTGGGAATTCGGGTGGAGCCTCCGACCAGGACGATGTCGTTGATTTGTGCCTTGTCCATCTTGGCGTCCCTCAGAGACTTCTCTACTGGCTCTAATGTTCCCCTGAACAGGTCGGCGCACAGCTCCTCAAAGCGAGCCCTGGTGACAGAGGTGTAGAAGTCGATGCCTTCAAACAGAGAGTCAATTTCAATGCTGGCCTGGGAGCTGGAGGACAGGGTTCTCTTGGCCCTCTCACAAGCTGTGCGCAGCCTCCTCAAGGCTCTCTTGTTGTTGCTGATGTCCTTCTTGTGCTTCCTCTTGAACTCCTCTACAAAGTGATTGACCATGCGGTTGTCAAAGTCTTCTCCTCCTAAGTGAGTGTCTCCAGCTGTGGCTTTGACCTCAAATATACCATCTTCAATGGTCAGGATGGACACGTCAAAGGTTCCTCCGCCCAGGTCAAAGATCAAGACGTTGCGTTCTCCTGACTTGACTTTGTCTAGACCGTACGCGATGGCAGCTGCTGTCGGCTCGTTGATGATCCTCAGGACGTTCAGGCCTGCGATGACGCCTGCATCTTTTGTCGCCTGTCTCTGTGAGTCGTTGAAATATGCTGGGACTGTTACAACCGCATTGGACACTGTCTGGCCGAGATAGGCCTCAGCAATCTCCTTCATCTTCACCAGAACCATAGAGGAGATCTCCTCTGGGTAGAAGCTTTTCTCCTCTCCTTTGTAATCCACTTGAATTTTGGGTTTCCCACCATCTCCAACCACCTTAAAGGGCCAGTGCTTCATGTCCGCCTGCACTACGGGCTCATCAAACTTTCTGCCAATCAGTCGCTTGGCATCAAACACAGTGTTGGTGGGATTCATGGCCACCTGGTTCTTGGCCGCGTCCCCAATGAGCCTCTCGGTGTCTGAGAATGCCACATAGCTGGGGGTGGTCCTGTTGCCCTGATCGTTGGCGATGATTTCTACTTTTCCATGCTGGAAAACTCCCACACAGGAGTATGTGGTGCCCAGGTCGATGCCAATGGCTATGCCTTTTGCTGGAGCCATGTTTCGTATTTGTCTCCTAAAGATGCAGAAGCAAAGATCAAACAGGGAAATTAGTGAAGAAGGTTCATAAATATTACTGATGCCAGAGCTATATTATATTTGAGCAGCTGAATTGGACAGAGTAACTTAATTTATTATGGAATATTCCTTATGGGTGACAGGCATGACGGATGTCAGACCCCTGCAGCACGAAAAATAACTTCACGAGCATTGAAAACTACTTCAAATTTGAAATATGGAAGAAAATAGTATCGTACTTACTCAGTAGATTGAAGAGAAGAAGGTTGTCTAAGAGAGAGAAGTAGCTGAGAAGCAGCTCAGTCGTTCCTGACCTCGGCTTTCTTCTGCTATGTTGAGACCTTACCGGCACCGTTAACTTATAGCCCCAAAGCCCTTCCCGTAACTTCTCGAGCTTTCCATGGAGAGCGTCGTCCAATCACAGAGCTCAGCGTGACGCAATTGCGTGATGACGCATCAGGAAATGAGGCACCACAGAGGGTCCGCAGAGTTCTGGCAGAGGCGAGAACCTTCTAGATGAAATTACATTATACAATTCAGCACATTCTGAAATAAGGAAAGTATCAACGCAAATCGACCAAATTATGGAGTTTGCTTCAATTTAGTTAAATTATTTGTCTGTAAATTAATGTGCACTTACTGAATATTAGGGATACAGATAAAGTATAATTTTCCAACCACAACGTGACGTGATTTATCACAGAATTTACATGTTTAAATGCTGAATTGTGTTAAGCAGTTTTTTGGCTGACAAATCACATCAGATGAGATCCAAGTTAAAATGCCATATAAAGCACAGCAGGGCAATGGGCCTCTGCCACGTGGTTGTTATTTACATCAACACTAGATGGCGGTAATGCATCACAGCATATATGGTGCCTTTACTCGTGAGAACAATGTCATGGTCTTCATTTATTGCCAATAATTTCATTTCTTGTACACTTTTTGCAGAAATATGGAAAATGGAGAGCAAGACTAAGTCAGCAGTTTGTTAACACTGTTTGGCAGAGCTCCACTGTGATGTAAATGTGAAAATCTTTCCAGTAAGTATAAAAAGAAAAAAATATGCGACTTTACCTCATGAAATATTTTGACTTGAGATATACTGGGTGCATTTTGTGTTGCTTATTTGATAACTAGCCATTGGCCACGAGCCATGTCATCAGGTGGTGTCCGACCTTCATTGAGTGTTTCCGCGATCAACCACCACACAGTCCAGTTTGCGGGCCGGCAGTGATTGGCCAAATTACGGCCTATCTGCTCCTGGCCTTCAGCTCTCCTACTCTGTTTACACCACAGCAATCAGGTAACTCACACAGACTCCTCCCATCCTGCGAGCCGCCTTTTTCCTTATCCTGTCCTGGTGCTGACAGAATCTGCCATGTTGCATATTAGACACTTTGGAATCTCCTCTGGAGGTCCAGCCAGTTGGTTGCTCAAGCTGCAAACCTAAATCTCAGTTTCGACCGCTCTAGATAGTTGGTGATATTTTCGTGGATGGCCACAGGGATGTTCATTGACAGAGTCTTTGTTGGTTGAGGTCATGATTGATCCATTGGCGTTTGTATTGTTACATTCCATGCTCAGGTGGGAGTGGGTGGAAGGTCCTTTGGCCACTTTCCAGCTTGCCGGGACCGAGCCTCTTCCCACGATGTTCCTCAAGATCTTCCCTGGCCTCCTGAGAGGTCTTGGGCACTTCCTATTTATAAAACAATTAGTGACCATCAAATGATAAGTTGTCATGAAATGAAAAATGCCAAGAGCAGCAGAATATTTGCAAACAGTGCTCTCTTTATAGATACAATCTTCAAAGGGTAACATTTTCAAGATGTGAACTATTTACTCTTACATTTACAATGATGTCACTTCATAAAACACCAGTTGAAAATGATTAATCCAGAGCTTCTTGTCCATACACCAGTTTGTTTATCTATTAACTGCAAAACAACTAGAGCGTTGAGGTTAGAAGCCATGTTCACTATGCGTAACAATTTGCATCCCGTTTCCATGAGGGACAAGCATGCAGGTGACATAAGCGGGCCTTTGTCCCCTTCCCTTTTTGTTAAACTCATAAATTGGGCTATCTTTGATTTTTGAACCAGACCCCTTGATAACATTCATAATGTGTCGCAACACAAAGAGATAAGTGTTTAATTAAACTCACCTCCTTTTCAATTCAGTTTCGCTCAGTCATCACACTCCAAACTTCACCCTAAAAGTTAACAGATGACAAATTATATAACTTAAGACAGCACAAGAGCAGGTATATCAATCAGACTGACTGGGGTCTCAACGAACTGGTTGACCTGGAAGCTATATTTGGTTGTGTTTGCAAAGAAGGGTGTAGCCAGCGTGTGACGTGTTAGATGTGCATCAGCAGCACAATACACCTGAGTGACGGCAGGTTCACGGTAGATGTCCTCGACTGGCAGAGGGAACATTTGATAGAATCACGCCATGGAGCTCAGGCCGCTTGTTTTTCTGCTGCTGTCCTTGATGCTTACAGGTAAGTTCTGTCTCATATTCATTGAGTGGACGTCAGCAGAGCTATAAAAGAGAAAAGAAACAAGAACAGTTTGTAAATCGTAACACAGGATCATGACTTCATTTGATCGGCAGCCAAGAGACTCATCAATGTCAAAGCTTAGTGTATGCAAAGTACAATTAGCAATCGTTTAAATGACATCAGCCAAATAGTTTTTAACCTTAGACTTGACAATTAGTGCTTCTAGTAAGCTGCAAAAGAAAACTTCACTAAGAGTTGCCAATGTTTCTTATTTACTAATCAATGGAATTTAAGACAAACTCAAAATTACAACTAAAAATTGATTGATGGAATCTAATTAAATAGGTCTTCCACTTAGCTCTGTGAGACTTGAGTACGTGGCTTACTTTGAGTTTTGATCACCTCAAGAACCAGGAAATGATGGCAGTGATTTATGTGAGTGATTTCCTTCACACTAAAACAATCTTCCAGGTTTTGTTTAATTGGCAAAAGTTAATTTTAATTTAGATCTGAAGGGGAACATTTCTGGAAACACTTAGGAAGTCTTAGCTGGAATTGTATTTGTCTCGTTGATCTTATTTGTCAACTGCAAACACACTTAGGGTGACATTCCTTGTATTATAAGGTGCAAAGAAATATGGCCAAACAGGAGGATTTTGAGGGTAATGTTTTGTAGAGCTGCTGCTTTGAAGCTTGTCATAACCCAGGTGTTTGACCAAGGGTGATACCAGGTAAAGAAAAGCACCAGTCTCTTTGTTGTGAAAGGGAACTGGTGTGTCTTAACATGAAATTCCAGAAGAGCCCGTTATCTGCAGTGTGAGCAACGTATTAGCTCAGTTCTATGTTGGTACAAAAAGTCGTCTATCATTGCTTTTCTCTGTCATTTTGATGATTTAAATTGTAACAAACACAACAGACTATAACCTCTAAAACTCTGCTCCACCTGCCCTGTTTTGGTCCTGGAAACTCAAACCCAAAGCGGCAAGAGTCTACCTCTGTTGTCATACATTACAACACAGACCTCAGGCCACACCACTCACAAGGACAAACACTGCGCAGTGTGACACAGCCTCATATGTATGTATTGTTGGCGTTAGTTTCATTCCATCAGATGCAAAACAAAACCCTGCCTGACGTTTGTATCAGTGTAAGCAGATGAGCCTGTTTTCCACTGTGATATTTTACTGGGAAATCACAGTCATCGCCGCTGTCAATCATTTACAGAGGCTACAGATTGAGTAGGTCAGTATTAATTAGAATTAAAGCTGGGTTAGTTTTTGAGATGGATCAACATACATTTACCCAAAACAGTTCATCCCAAAAAAAAAAAAGTAAATATTTTGATCTGATAGAAAGCTGGTCAGATCGTCTCGATCTTTTGTCGAACCTGCTTTTCTCGTTGCGTGACCTCTCCTAACATACAATCTTGCAGTGCGACAGAGTGTCTCTGCATATTTGTAAGAAATATAAACTAAGTCAATCATGTTTCATATTGTGCAAGAAATGTCAGCCTCACCCAGTGTGTCACGAGGGAAAACGCTGCCACTTGTCCATTCAAATCACCCTGAAAATGTCTGACGTGAGACACTTTGTCACTCATACAAATTCTCTAACTAATAACAACTCATTGTAATATTCATTGTGTTTCCCACAGGAAGTAATGGACAGTTGGATGGTGAGTGTTACTCTTATCATTTAATTCAATAATTAGTCTTTTACTGATACAACAAATAGCTAACTAATTGTTTTTGTATTTTTTTTATGTACTTGTAGTGTGTGTACTTTAGCATTTTCACCCACACAAAACCAGTTCCAGGACTCCGATCTCTGTGTTTACAACATGTCTAACTCCTCCTCACCCGCATTGCGTTCCCCTGCAGTATGTGGAGTTGCACCGCTCAACACTAGGATTGTGGGCGGTCAGGCTGCACCTGAGGGGGCGTGGCCTTGGCAGGTCAGTCTGCAGAAGTTCGGGTCCCATTTCTGTGGAGGGTCCCTGGTCAACAGGCAGTGGGTCCTGACCGCAGCTCACTGTTTCCCGAGGTAACCATCACATCACTCAGCAGTTGACTGGTTTGAACAACATCAGATCACCACCCAGCTCTGTAAAAGGGGCAGCAAACCTGTTATTGAGTAATTCAATGCAGGAGAGGACAATACTATCACACTGCTTTTTATGGCAGAGAGAAAAATGTTAATTGCCGTTTGAGATCAGAGGGAGTTCAGACTAAAGAGAGGGACTTTTTCTGAAGTGTTTTCATTTCTTTGTCCGTTATTTTTTATTGAAGCACCAGCACATCTGGTCTGGTGGTTTACCTCGGCCGGGACAGCCAGCAAGGCCTGAATTTAAACGAGGTGTCGCGCACTGTGACCCGGATCATCACACACGAAAACTACGACACATCAACATTCGACAACGACATCGCCCTGCTGCAGCTGGAGTCGCCTGTTGACTTCAGCTCATACATCAGACCCGTGTGTCTGGCATCGGCGGGCAGCACCTTCGGTTCCGGAACCAGCTCCTGGATCACTGGATGGGGAGACATTCGGAGTGATGGTGAGTCTTCATTCAAACATTTCAAAATTTAGTGCGTGTTCAAATGCCCTGATCATATGCTGAGATAATACTAAAACCCATTTAATACATTTTCTCTATCCAGTTTTTAAACTATTTCTCTATGATGAGGGGAAATTAATCAATGTAGGAGAACTGATGACCTAAAACCAAATCAAAGACATATCCCGATGTACCCTTCACCCCTGAAAGTCATCACATTCAACCCTGTAGCTAATGACCTTTTTTTTCTTTTCAGCCCCCCTTCCTTTCCCCCAGCAGCTGCAGGAGGTGAACATTCCCGTCGTAGCCAACAGTCAGTGTGCGGAATCCTACAGCACGCTCACAAACAACATGATCTGTGCTGGTTTGGACGAGGGAGGGAAGGATTCCTGCCAGGTGAGCTTACGAATAACATTATCTTATCTATTGTCACGCCTACAGGGGAACATTGTTAGCAGTGTTTGATGTTTTTATGTTATGCCTTTATGGACAGTTTATCTTTTTTGACCAAATCTTTACTGTTTAAATCGTGCAGGGGGATTCAGGTGGCCCAATGGTGGTCCAAGACAGCTCTGTATGGGTCCAAGCTGGAGTGGTGAGTTTTGGACTAGGATGCGCTCTGCCCAACACACCAGGAGTCTATGCAAGAGTTTCTGAATATCAGGGCTGGATCAGGGGCCGCCTCAGCAGTGACCCGCCCGGCTTCGTCAACGTCCAAATTTCAGGTTCCACCGCTGCAGCTGCTCTCTTTGTGTCTATGCCGGTACTTCTGCTGCTGTCTGTTTTGCCTACTCTTTTTTCTGTCTTCGTGCTCTGGTGAGAAAAACAATCAAGTTACGTTTGCTGTGGAATTTTCATTAGAAATGGAATAAAACATAGCCTTTTCTAGTTATTATTCACAAGGATTACTTTTTTATATTCAAATCTTACAATCACATAAATGCACGAAGGATCAAATCTACTCACGTAAGAATTTACAAGCTAGTCCTTCAATGCTGTTATATCAGTGGCTTTGCAGTTTCCGCATCTTTTTGTGTCTGTGTCAAAATTAGCATGGGAATTCTTAGATTATTAAAAAAAAACATTCTGTGAGGTCACAGTAAGCGAGACCTTTGACCAGAAAAATAGATCTGGCTCATCTCTGGTTTCATTGAAGACAATCAAATGATCACAAAGTTCACCTAACAATTCAATACTCAAATTTAGATTTAGATTCATGTCATCATAGTTTTTCTGTGAAAAGACAATCTGAATATTTGCACTGATAGTAAAGTATTGTCCTCTTAAACATGAGGCTGATGTGTCTTTCTGTAGATAATTTTACCTCTTTTGTCTTTGATGAAACTGCAGGCAATATGTGTTGCACTGAGGAGCTTGCGCACGTGATCACATTTTTTAAATGGTGCACATGAAGTACATCCACATCAGTCGTAGAAGAACAAAGCTTGCACTGTTCATGTCTTCATGTGTGTTTTGTATGTTTGTGTATGTAAAACTTTTTTCTTTTCTTAAAGTTGACTCAATAGTTGATAAAAGCATTTTTCTTGTAAGTTGCAGTTGTCGTTTGTATGTGTAATTATCTGCTCCCAGAAGTTGTAGAATAATGTTAACTGCAGAGAGGGAGAGTGCACTATAAATACAATACTGAAAATTGAAATATAAATGAGATAATTGAATGTTTTTTTCAGAGGAAAAAAACAATGAGAACATGTGAACTGTGTAATTTAATAATGTGATTCCTCAACTATAAATAAATCATTTTCTAAAGATTGTTCAAAAATGTTGTCTGTCTATTGCCATTAGATTTTTTTCCCATAGTATATATCGCTCTGAAAATGTCACAGGCTTTGTAATTTCTCTATTGAGGTCAAATGCTCTGATCAAACAACTAATTGTGATATTCATTGTGTTTTCCACAGGAAGTAATGGACAGCTGGATGGTGCGTTTCTCTTATCATTTAATTTAGTGATTAGTCTTTTACTTATATTTACTAATTGTGATATTCATTGTGTTTTCCACAGGAAGTAATGGACAGCTGGTTGGTGCGTTTCTCTTATCATTATATTTAGTGATTAGTCTTTTACTGATACAGCAAACAGCTAACTAACTCATTTTCTCAATAAGATCTGAAATAGGTTTAAATATGTGTGTGTTGAGTTTAGATTCTGTGTTAACAACATGACTAACTCCTCCTCCTCACCCGCATTGCATTCCCCTGCAGTATGTGGAGTTGCACCGCTCAACACTAGGATTGTGGGCGGTCAGGCTGCACCTGAGGGGGCGTGGCCTTGGCAGGTCAGTCTGCACAGGTTCGGGTCCCATTTCTGTGGAGGGTCCCTGGTCAACAGGCAGTGGGTCCTGACTGCAGCTCACTGTTTCCCGAGGTAACCGTCACATCATTCAGCAGTTGCCTGGTTTGAACAACATCAGATCACCACCCAGCTCTGTAAAAGGGGCAGCAAACCCGTTATTGAGTAATTCAATGCAGGAGAGGACAATACTATCACACTGCTTTTTATGGCAGAGAGAAAAATGTTAATTCAAGATCAGAGGGAGTTCAGACTAAAGAGAGGGACTTTTTCTGAAGTGTTTTCATTTCTTTGTCCGTTCTTTTTATTGAAGCACCAGCACATTTCGTCTGGTGGTTTACCTCGGCCGGGACAGCCAGCAAGG
>CAESWR010000218.1:53969-67135 GCA_903171835.1 Mullus surmuletus | reverse complement strand
CCACCTGTCCAACACATTCAATTGATATTTATTTGTACAAGAAGAAGGCTTGCACTGCTCACGTCATCAAGCCGGTTTTGTATGTTTGGTTATGTAAAACTTACTTTTTAAATGTTTTTTAATCAGAGGAAAAAAACTGTGAAAACATTTCATGGGAACTGTGCAATTTCATAATGTGATTCCTAAATTATTATTAAATGGCTTTTTTTAAAGCTTGTGCAAAAATGTTGTCCGTCTATTGCCCTTTATTTCTTTTTTTTTTCTCTACAGTTTAAGTAAGATTGGTTTCACACGAAACTCAACCATGGATATTGTCCTTTGAAACTGCTGAATAGTCACTGTTATTCAAAATTATGTTCTGATTATCTCAGTTTGATTAAAAATAGCAACAATGAAATCAATCAAAAGGAGCCTAAAAAGTAACAATTATAAGTAATAAAAAAAAAATAGAACAGCAAAGAGAATGCGTGATGAGAAATCCATATTACTGGTTAATACGTGCCAGAAAAAGCAAAAGCAAGTAATTTACATTCAGACCATTTACATGTATTTGCGGATGTAAATAAACCCGCCGTAGTTTCCATAGTTTCCTTGTAACCTGAACGCAGCGCGCCGCCCAGTGTGCTCGTCTCTGATTGGTCCACATCCCGGAAGCGAAGAGGCAGTCGCTACGCTTTAATCTGCCCGGATGTTTAAGTCAAACTCGCCGCACTTTTTATGGCTCTACACTGAATTAATGGTCCTAGCGCCTCCGGTTTGAATGGAGAACATTACAGCGGCCTTCAAAGTTCTCTTACGGTTCGGTGCGGCATGTCTCCTCGTCGTTGGGGCAGAGCAGCTGTCAGGTGACGGCGGCGGCTGGTGAGTCGATGCTGAATCTCTGCACAACGTGGACGCTCCTTGCAGCAAAGAGCATCTGACATTCAGTCAAAATCAGAGGATGGAGAAGAAAAAAAATCTATGTTCAAGAAAATTTTTAGATGACATTTGATTTGGGGGTCAAGAGGCTGCATAGTTTTATTGATACACAATCCTCATATTTATCTCTAAAATGAAGCCAGTTTGGTTTCAACAGAACAATATATGCCTTTATTGTCATTGCACACAGTTGCAACGCAGCCTTCAATGCACCTCAAAAATGTGGGATCCATCATCACAACACCAGCCCGCCTCTCCAGTGGTGCTAACCTGAGTTGTCTGCTGTCTTCAGGTTGCTGAATTCCGACTCCAGTTTGCAGGATGAAGGCCCCTGTAACATTGACGTGTTGGACAGCCTTTCGCTGTCATATCAGCAGTTCATCGAAAGGTACGGATCTGCCAGGCAAACCTCTGTCGTGAACTGTGGCAATGGGAACCACAAAAAAGTAGTCATAAATCTGCCAGTACAGACGTAAAGCTTTAACCACACGACTGGACGTGGAGCTACAATAACACATTCAACACAGTAAAAGCTGATGAAATCCTCATTCTTGAATTCAATATGTGTTTCCATCTGTAGATACGCGTACAGCCGGCCTGTGATCCTAAGAGGGCTGACCGACAACACGGTAAATCCACTTTGCTTGATGAGTGTGTTTGTTGAAAGTCAGAGATTCATATCGTGTCCTAACCGTGTCTTTTAGAAATTCAGGTCCATGTGCTCCAAGTCAAAGTTACTTCAGGAGTATGGCGACCGGAAAGTGAGGCTCAGCACCGCCAACACTCACTCCTATAGGAAAGGTAATACACGGCGACGGCCCATCATGCTTTGCTCTGACTCTTCTTGTCCCCTGAACGCTCAACTCCCTCTGTTGCAGTGGACGTCCCATTCAAAGAGTATGTGGACGTCTTGCTGAGGCCTCAGTCTCTGGATGCTCTCGGCAGCGGTGAGTGATGCCATCTATGTGGATCATCTAATCATCTAATGGCAGATTCCATCAGTCATTGCAGGACAGTTTATCAAAATCTGAGGTGATAAACTGATGACACGTGTGGGGTGAATTATTATTTCCTCATATGCACACACGTACATACAAAAAAAAGTATTAACCAGAACCGAGCTTACAACACAGGAAGTCAAGTTTTACAGTAGTTATTTACGATTGTGTCGCCAGTGTTTCCGCAAAGTCGTGTAAAATTGTATGTGCTGTGTGAACGAGCGCCTTCCTTCTTACTCAACCCTTTATCTCGGACATTTCCGCGTAAATGTACACACAAGAAAAAATAAATAAAGGCCTTTCCAGCTGGGCCGTGACTCATTTGTCTTTACCCGGCAGACACGTTATATTTTTTCGGAGACAACAATTTCACAGAGTGGCAGAACCTGTTCCAGTCCTATGAATCACCTCCGTACGTGCTGCCGCACACCAGCGGAGCCTACAGCTTCGGCATAGCAGGTGGGAGTCACGGCAAGGCAAATTGAAAATGTTTTCCTCTTCAAATGCACCACAAAAATATTTTCTTCTTATTTTCTCTTTTCCAGGACCTGGCACCGGAGTCCCCTTTCACTGGCACGGTCCCGGTTACTCAGAGGTCATCCATGGAAGGAAGGTACCAAGCAACTTCAGTATCAGTCACACTTCACTAAATCATTTGGGGAGGGATCAATCATAAGGGTAATTCCTCCTCTGACAGGGCATCTTTAATTTGTTTCGAAAGGCTTAATGATTCATTCCTCATCACACAGCGCTGGTTCCTCTACCCGCCCGACAAGGAGCCTCATTTCCACCCAAACAGCACCACCTTGTCGTGGTTGACAGAAACCTACCCCCACCTGCCAGAATCTGAGGCCCCTCTGGAGTGCACTATCCGACCCGGAGAGGTAATGGGCCTTAGCAGCATACAAACTGCTTCATAAATGGATGGTTGATAGTTTGATTCCCCGGATTGGAGAGTTTGTGTCACGTACTTGAGACAGTGAATCCCTACCTGCTTCTGATGGGCGCATTAATGAGTTACTGTAGTGTGTAAAGCACTATTAATCATTGAAAATGCAACGATCCAATTAGCATTTGTCATTGATAGTGTCATAATACACTCTTGTACATAATAGTAAAATTGGAGTTCAAATAATGGAATGAAAGGTAACACACACCTTTTATCTCACAGGATTTACAAGCACGTCCGTGTGTCATTGATAATGTTTATGCAGGTGCTGTATTTCCCGGACCGCTGGTGGCACGCAACACTCAACCTGGACACGAGCGTTTTTATCTCCACCTTCCTGGGCTGAAGCTGACAGTTTATCTGATTCATCAGATAAACGTGCATAATGAAAATCATCATTATGGCAGAATCAGTCGTGACTTGTTTGTTTGATATTCATGTTTTCTTGAAGAGGACATTCCTTTAAACAGTTGCTGTTTAATTTCTGCAGATTCATTCCAGAGAAACTGTGTTTACAGATTATTTTTGAGTCCTGATTACCTGATGTAAAAAAACTAAACTAAAATAAAAACATCACACAGTTGGGGAAATATATTTTAATGAAGGATTATGTCTCTTTTTCTATGAATGAAATATATAATGAATGGAAAAAATTGAAAAATCGGGTCCATTTTATCCAAGACAAATTGCTGTCACAATGGGAGATGAACTTATTTATGCATCAGAAATGTTTTGACAGCATTTTTAAATTTCCTTAATTCTGCCACAACAATTCCAAATAGGAAACTAAATCTACTCCAGTCTCACAAAAGATGTATGGAAACCAAATGATTGCCATGTGTATTCACAAAACAGAAAATGATTGCTGAAGTAAATGAAAGCTGTTTACCTCTGCAGTCAAGCAACACTCGACCAGCTTCCAACGTGAAATGACGAAGCTGTGACCTCGACACTGTTGATTGCTGGACTGCAGATTGTGCATTTGTGCTGTCATTGAAAGCATTTAAAAAAAAAAGCTATTGAACACATGAAAACATCAACACAACATTAGACAACTGTAATCCAAATTACAATTTCACTGACCAACACACTTACAACAATCCCCCCCCCCCCCCCGACCGCACCCTCCCTTTGTGTTTGCCAGCAAACGATTCTCCTCAACCACACCTGGAATGATCAGCTGCTGGCCGGACCAGCAGGGCAACATTACATTCGATCTGACAAGGGACGTATGATAATATTTGCTGGACTCTGGTTGTTGTCATTACTAGGTGACAATAGAAAACCTGATCTCATTTCTAAACGGAACTGTATGTGTACATCTGTAAAGGTTTGAAGATGTCAATATTGTGCATCCCTACACCCGTCTGTCAGCAGTGTGTAATTCGCACAGCAAAATGAGCCTCTCTAGTCTACAGCTGCTGATTCAGACGGCATCAACACGGTCTCAATTTTAAAATCCCAAATGTCGTGAGAGCAAAACATCTGAACATCAAACATCTTTTCATTGTCAAGCAATAAAACTCCAGCCAAAACATTCATATTTGGGGCAAAAAAAAATCTCACTTTTCAGCTACTGAAAGCTCTGCCGTTTTCTCCGCCTCATTCAAGTTTGGTGCCTGGCAGATGATGTGTGCAGTGAAAAAAAAACAATGTAAAAACTGAAAGGAAACGTAAACATTGCGGACATGCAGCTACACAATTAGCTGAAACTCATTCCAAAGCTCTGATAGGTTCAAAACATCACCAGAACATCACGCACTGACATTGGTACATGGTTAATATAAAAATATCGAGCTTCAAGCTTCACGTTAAATGTCAATAACGGACCAACCAAGGGAATGAAAGCGGCTTAAGCGCATGTGACGGGTTTCTCTGGGGCTTCCTGCTCCCTCTTTGCTCAGTAGTCTTCAACCCATCCGTTCTCTGAAACAAAAGCATCTATGACTTCCTTCATTGCCAGGTTGGGGATGAGCTGGTCTTGGGTCAGTGGACTGCGCGTCACTGGGTCAAAATGGCCGACACGCTGCGAGACAAACAGACAAACACTGTGAGGAAACTAGGGGTGTCCTGATCTGATATTGGTATCGGTCCGATATTAGCAAAAGAAATTATTATTATTATTTGTCGGATTATATCGGCCTAAAATCTCTGATACAAGCACTCCAATACAAGCAGTCCTAGCACTTCTAGTTATTTTGGGCTTTAAAAAAATCTTTATTGAGGTTATTTTCAAGGGTCTTCTAATTCATCTTTTATTTATTCTATTCAATAGTGGAATATTCTTATGTTTAAGGTTAAAATGTATGTAACCCATTGGTTAATAATGAATGGGTCCGTTTTTCTCATAGACACTGTTGCTGACTATTGTTCTCTGTTTGAGTAATATCACTTGATCAAGCCTTTTCTAACATTATAACTACAACACTACAACATAAGTAGTAAAAGTCTGTATGATTCATACTGATATCGGATCGATATTGGTATCAGCCAATACTCAAGGCTGCAATATTGGTATTGAGGCGAAAACCTTGTATCAGGACACCCCTAGAGGAAACAGCAGCTGCAGTGTGTTTGTGTGTGTTTGATTGACATAACATGAGAACAGAGAAGATTATACCTGCAAGTGCTCTTCGATGTCTTTTCTGTCATAAGTGACGCCGCTTGGAGTGATGCACGGCTCTCTCATCAACTCAAAGCTGATCTTCCCGCACAGGAAGTCTGGGATCTCGCGCTTCTGTCGGACGACCACAGGGAGGAAGAGCATTTACTCCGCCTCCTCCCACACCAGAGCTTTTGGAGCTGTAAGTGTTGGTCAGTCACCATCACTCACCTTTCTCTTCTCATCGACTTGACAAAACAGCTCCTCCATGTCTGAGAGGTACTTGTCCTGTAGATTACAAACAATCAAAAGGAAGGTTTTTACTTTATGTCGTGAAGCTCCCAAGAACAAGATGGAGGCAGCAATGAGACGTCGACAACAAATTTTGCCCCACAAATAACCGAACCTACATGTTTTGTGTGAATCTCGTTGAGGTTGTATTGAAGTCTGCTGTCGTCACATTTTTCCTCTTGCTTCAGTCTGCATCCCTCCAGTTCTCTGTGGGTCCCGCAGAAACAAAACAAAGCAAAAAAAACACTTAACACAGGAGAAAATTGTTATAATGGCGGTAATTAAGAACTGCACCTGCCTTTTTTTCTCGGCCATGATAAGTTTGGTGAGGTAGCTGTGCAGCTCGCTCTCCTGGTTGATCCTCCTCTCCTCCAGGTTGTTCCACCGTTTCTTCTTCGCTATCCGCAGTGCGCTGGGAATGTCGTCGCCAAAGTTCAGCCGCTGCTCTTTTGCCAAGTTATAAGCTGAGAAAACATCGGTAAATATCGTTTTATAGCAAAAAAATGAGTTCAAAAATCTTACAGTGCAATGGTGTGAGCAGTGGCATTACATAAATGAGTCTGACATAGCTTCGAGTTTCAGAACTGACCTTTCTGCAGGTTTCCGATGGCTTCATCGTAACTCTCCATCTCCAGGTGACACTGGCCCATGAAGAAGTGAGCCTTCACCGACTGGCTGTCCAGCTCCAGGGCATGTCTGCAGTCGGTCAGGGCTTTGTCATACTGCTGCAGCTTCACGTAGCACAAAGCTCTGTTTGTGTAATACGACGGTATTGGACTGTGGGTCTGTGGACAAACACAAATTGTTGGAAATGATATCTGAGGGTTAAAACCTTTGATGAAGCTTCTATCAAGCCTCCCCAATTCCGTCTCTCAGATCTTACTATGGCTTTGCTGTAGCAGGCAGCAGCTTCCAGGTACTTGCGGTTAAGAAAGAGGCGGTTGCCCTGCTCCTTCAGCTCCTGAGCAGACACGGACAAGCTCTTCTCCGGGCTTTCGGACATCTTGTCCACCAGGCTGACTGCACCCTTGGCCACAGCCTCTTGGCTCTGCCTCTGTGCTGGTGTTCGGCCCTGCCAGGCTGGGCGTGTTAAAGATCAGGGTCATTGACTTTTTCATGATTTTTTTTTTTGCTTTTAATCAAAATTTCCCCTGATTATGAAAACAAATGTTGCCTTCCATTCTGCATAGATGATTTGAAAATTTAAAATTACATTAAAAAAATATATATATATATGTAATTTCATCACCTATTTACAGCAGTCCAATTAAAGAGCAGTAGATTGAGAAACTGCCATTTGCTTTATGACGTCACTGCAACAGTTGCTAGCAGAGAGGTAACGTTGACGACACGTTTTATGCCTCTGCGTTTTCCCGCGCTACGCCCAGTATTTCCCTGAACGTGTGTGTGTGTGAGTGTGTGTGTGTGTTTACATCTGTGCAGAGGCTAAGGGGGGAAGCTAACACGCCGCTGCACTGTGTCACACACATCATTTCACCGAGCCGAGCGACAAACACACACACATGCACAGAGATGTTGACGGAGGAAATGCGCGCCAACTCACCGCGGCCGTGACGTGGCGTGGACGTGAGGAGAATGCACTTACACTATCGTATATGTCGCGTCATTTCACGCCGGAACGTTGCTAATTAGCTACAAGTTGTGATGTTGAGCTAACAGATGTTTTGGTTTTTGGGGGGTGTGACGTAGTGTCGCGCTAAGCCACACCCACTTTTCAAAATAAAACGACCCGTAAATGCATCACATTGCGTCGTTATCGTTATTATAGAATCCGAGGATTGACAAAATGGCTTCAATTATTTATTTATTATTAAAAGAAATTTATATTAAAAATTCAAAGGAAATTGTAACCATTTAATTACTAAATTAACAGAATAGTATTTATACAAAGTTGCTTTATTTTCATTTCTATTTCAATATCAATCAACATTGAGATTATAAAAGTATTTATCTATTTATTACAATTTCAAACCAGGAATAATAAGACATTTGCACAAAATTACTCTATTGTTATTATTGTTGTTATTATTATTATCATTATTGTTGTTGTTGTTGTTATTGTTATATCTTTTAATACAGAGATCAAAATGTACATATTAAAATATGTTTACCAGTACACATTCAGGAGTCGCTTAACCATATCTTTCACATATTAAATAATGACCACATTTATGAATAGGTTTTTGTCTACAGTGTTTCAAACAGTCCCAGTTGTGAGTCCATACAGAGGCGACTTTAGTCCACCTCTTCAATGGTGGGCCCCTGGGAGCCGGCTCGTGCCTGCTCGCCACAGCTGCCTGCAGGCATTCCTCCCTGATACAACTTGCTGATGATGGGCTGACACACTTTCTCCAGCTCTTTCTGCTTGTGTAGGTACTCCTCTTTATCGGCCAGCTGGTTGTTCTCCAGCCAGGAGATGACCTCATCGCATTTATCAATCAGTGTCTTCTTGTCCTCCTCACCGATTTTGCCCTTCATGTTCTCATCTTGCAAACTGCTCTTCATGTTGAAGGCGTAGGACTCCAGGGTGTTCTTGGCAGAGATGGTGTCTCTCTGAACGTCGTCCTCAGCTTTGTATTTTTCTGCATCCTGCACCATTTTCTCGATCTCTTCTTTGCTCAGTCGGCCTTTGTCATTGGTGATGGTGATCTTGTTCTCTTTGCCTGTGCTTTTATCCACTGCAGACACATTCAAGATGCCGTTGGCATCAATGTCAAAGGTGACCTCGATCTGCGGGACCCCTCGTGGCGCAGGTAGGATTCCTGTCAGCTCAAACTTGCCCAACAGGTTGTTGTCTTTGGTCATGGCTCTTTCTCCTTCATAGACCTGGATGAGGACTCCAGGCTGGTTGTCAGAGTAGGTGGTGAAGGTCTGGGTTTGTTTAGTGGGAATGGTGGTGTTGCGCTTTATCAGAGATGTCATCACACCTCCGGCTGTCTCGATACCCAGAGACAGAGGGGCCACATCCAGCAGCAGCAGGTCCTGAACGTTGCCTGAGGTGTCTCCTGAGAGAATGGCGGCCTGGACGGCAGCACCATAAGCCACCGCTTCATCTGGGTTGATGCTCTTGTTCAGTTCCCTGCCGTTGAAGAAATCTTGCAGAAGTTTCTGGATTTTGGGGATTCGGGTGGAGCCTCCGACCAGGACGATGTCGTTGATTTGTGCCTTGTCCATCTTGGCGTCCCTCAGAGACTTCTCTACCGGCTCTAATGTTCCCCTGAACAGGTCGGCGCACAGCTCCTCAAAGCGAGCCCTGGTGACAGAGGTGTAGAAGTCGATGCCTTCAAACAGAGAGTCGATTTCAATGCTGGCCTGGGAGCTGGAGGACAGGGTTCTCTTGGCCCTCTCACAAGCTGTGCGCAGCCTCCTCAAGGCTCTCTTGTTGTGGCTGATGTCCTTCTTGTGCTTCCTCTTGAACTCCTCTACAAAGTGATTGACCATGCGGTTGTCAAAGTCTTCTCCTCCCAGGTGAGTGTCTCCAGCTGTGGCTTTGACCTCAAATATACCATCTTCAATGGTCAGGATGGACACGTCAAAGGTTCCTCCGCCCAGGTCAAAGATCAAGACGTTGCGTTCTCCTGACTTGCCTTTGTCTAGACCGTACGCGATGGCAGCTGCTGTCGGCTCATTGATGATCCTCAGGACGTTCAGTCCTGCAATGACGCCTGCATCTTTTGTCGCCTGTCTCTGTGAGTCGTTGAAATATGCTGGGACTGTGACAACCGCATTGGACACTGTCTGGCCGAGATAGGCCTCAGCAATCTCCTTCATCTTCACCAGAACCATAGAGGAGATCTCCTCTGGGTAGAAGCTTTTCTCCTCTCCTTTGTAATCCACTTGGATTTTGGGTTTCCCACCATCTCCAACCACCTTAAAGGGCCAGTGCTTCATGTCCGCCTGCACTACCGGCTCATCAAACTTTCTGCCAATCAGTCGCTTGGCGTCAAACACAGTGTTGGTGGGATTCATGGCCACCTGGTTCTTGGCCGCGTCGCCAATGAGCCTTTCGGTGTCTGAGAATGCCACATAGCTGGGGGTGGTCCTGTTGCCCTGATCGTTGGCGATGATTTCTACTTTTCCATGCTGGAAAACTCCCACACAGGAGTATGTGGTGCCCAGGTCGATGCCAATAGCTACACCTTTTGCTGGAGCCATTTTCATTGGAGATAGTTGCCTATGAGACAGATAAACAGCATTTTAGACACTCCAATTATGCAACAATAATTGCCATCATTATTTTTATTCAGTCTTGTTCAACTGAACTTTAAGAAAGCAGAAAATACATCAAAATCATTCAATCTAGACATCTCATATGTGTTAAAGACAATTAACAAATTATATTCACACTAATACCAACATAACTATTATGCCAAATATCCTTCACAACAATGTAAACTAGTTTCTAAAGTTACTCACAGTTTAGTTCTTGGTTATCTGCTGTGGAAGATTGATTCTCCTCTCTGGATCTTCTGCTGCTCAGTTCTGATTCTGCAGCGAGACACGCTGCTTTATATAGTAGAGGATAACGGTCTGGCTGCTTCTCGATGTTTCACGCACAACAGTGTGAAGGTACTGTTTATCTGAAATATAACTTCCGGTTTACGATGTCAAAATAAAACGTCTCCGTCTGAATACAAGCCAGACTGAAACAGAAAGAAAGCACATGCGTCTTATTGTGAAAGTAGAATTTTATCATAACACTGAACAATTTATCTACTTTTCAGAATTCTCTCGAATCTACCAGAGGAAGAGGCTCAGTCTAGATAAATAGAGAAAGAAACAACAGGCATTACAAGTGAATCACTGTCTTTTGCAATTCACAACAAAGCTACTTCAAACTATACAATAACTGCAGTGTAATGTTTTTTTTTTCATTTTGTAAAATGAAATTGCTAGTTACAAAATTAGTTCTATGTCTCTGTTGGATATGCCATTTGTTATATTTTGCATACAATGTATATGTGAAATCATCTTGGATTTATGCATTGCTTTATGCAATGATATGATTGTAGTCCAAATCATTTTCTAACTATTCACATTATAATATAATTTTAGTCCAAATCATATTATAATGTGAAAAAGAAGTATTCAGCAAGCAAATAATCAATCATCCCGAAATTAAATGAAGACTAACATGAAAGCTGTTGTCTCTCTGTGAGAAAATGAAAGCAAAACAATTTATAAGTCATTGCATAATGCCATGAATTTTATAACATCTCCCATTTTCATATGTATATATTCAGCGCTAATTGTTGTCAAAAGTGACAATCATTACATTACCACTATTTCTCTGAATCTTTCAGGCAGTGTATTATGTGGAAAAAGTATTTATCCAGATGACCTAAATGCCAACAACCACAAATGCAGAATGTTTTAAAGAATTTCCAGTCAACGGGCTGCATTTGAAGTGCCATTGAGACATCTAGTGGTATTTCTTTGTTCTGCAGCAGTAAAAAATGAACACACTTTTTCCTCTCATGAGGTTAGCATTTTTAATATTCATGGACAATTTTCATGACCTGCTGCTGTTGGAGGTGTTACTTGGTGTGCAGACAGCCTGAGAGACCACAGCCCCTTAACATGCAACATCAAGCCTCCTTAAAGTTCTCGCGCGGTTCCTCACAAATGTATTTTCCTCAATGTTTTCATTCCCACAAACTGATAATGCACTGCTAACATTTTTTTAGATTTCAGACATTATGCCCTGTTTCCCTTTAATTACAAATGGGAGGTGATATTTTGGGGGGTTGTTTCTCAGTGTGATTCATGTTTAAATAAATGCTGGACTGGACTTTACAATAAAGATAAACTCATAAATAAATTCTTGTCTATGTATCTTAATTTCGGTTGGTAGCAAGCTCAACTCTGACGCATGTTATGTGTGTGCAGTTATGAATTTTAATTAAGAAAAAAAAACATGCATTCATAATTTGTGGCCTAATCAAAATGTCAGTAAAAGCTTAAGGTCCTGCATTTGTGTATTTCTTTAAAAGCGCTTGTTTTGGACGTAATTGTTTTGTCGAAATGCACCAATTTCAACATCATATAGATCAGGGGTCGGGAACCTATGGCTCGCGAGCCAGATGTGGCTCTTTTGGTGGCTGCATCCAGCTCGCCGATAAGTCTTAGCTGACATTTCTTAACATGATAAGTAATGAATAATTACGCTGAAATTTTAAGTAAAACATTACAGAAATCACAGTGTTAAAAATAACGTTCAAAATATAAATTATTGTCACGCATTTTAATCCATCCATCCATTCTCTACCGCTGCTGTTCAGGGTTGCAGGTGGCTGGAGCCAATCCCAGCTGACATTTGGGGTCCAGGAGGGTCAGAGACCGATACTCTATGTTTATTGGATAATGCAGTAGAACTACAGGAGTCGTGAGGTTGAGAACTAAACTTCCCTCCATTTAATCAAAAAAGTCAGTTCGCTATTTTATGCAGAGCAAAGCCTTTTGATGAAGAAGATGGCGAAAAGAAAAAAAAGATGAAGAATATCGGACATTTCAGCATGGTCTCTAAGACTTATTATACTCTAAAATTGTTGGTCTTACTTCAAAAAAAATACATGCATTTAGTTGTATTCAGCATTAAAAATATTATACGGCTCTCACAGAAATGTATTTTACAATATGTGGCTTTCATGGCCTCTCAGCCAAAAAGGTTCCCGACCCTTGCTTTATAATATAAAGAATACATTTAGAGACTTATTATACTCTAAAATTGTTGGTCTTACTTCAAAAAAAATACACGCATTTAGTTGTATTCAGCGTTAAAATATTATATGGCTCTCACAGAAATTTATTTTGCAATATGTGTCTTTCACGGCCTCTCTCAGCCAAAAAGGTCCCCGACCCTTGCTTTATAATATAAAGAATACATTTAGAGACTTATTATACTCTAAAATTGTTGGTCTTACTTTACTTGTATTCAGCATTAAAAATATTATACGGCTCTCACAGAAATGTATTTTACAGTATGTGGCTTTCATGGCTTCTCAGCCAAAAAGGTTCCCGACCCTTGCTTTATAAAGAATACATTTAGAGACTTATTATACTCTAAAATTGTTAGTCTTACTTAAAAAAAATACATGCATTTAGTTGTATTCAGGGTTAAAAAATATTATACGGCTCTCACAGAAATTTATTTTATAATATGTGTCTTTCATGGCCTCTTAGCCAAAAAGGTCCCCGACCCTTGCTTTATAATATAAAGAATACATTTAGAGACTTATTATACTCTAAAATTGTTGGTCTTACTTCAAAAAAATACACACATTTAGTTGTATTCAGCATTAAAAATATGATATGGCTCTCACAGAAATGTATTTTACAATATGTGTCTTTCATGGCCTCTCTCAGCCAAAAAGGTCCCCGACCCTTG
>CAESWR010000218.1:40788-51794 GCA_903171835.1 Mullus surmuletus | reverse complement strand
GCAAATATCTCATTTTCATAGCACTAAGAGCCGCCCCTGTTTGTGCAGGTGAGCTCATGTGTGTGACATGTTGGCGGATCACATGCTTACGTTTGGTTATGACTGCCCCTCATCATCATCATCATCATCATCATCATGCTTCCCACTCATGACAGATAACAGAGGTTTGGTGTCAGGTGCAAAACATCTGGATGCTTAATCGAGGACCCGTTTTTTTTTCTCAATTTTATTAAATAAAAGACAAGTTGCAATCTTGTAAGTCTTAATAAATGTATTATAAAGCAGATGCATTTAGTTTTGTAATAGATTCACATTTTGTGTTTATTTTCGTGCAAGGTCTTATGATGCATCACCACATATAATATATATACATATACTGTTAGAATACTCTTCATACACGCTTTATACACGCTCTGATTTTCAGATTTTTTTTTTTTATTGATTTGGAAATGAGTGCTCAGTTGACATTAATATGTTGTATTGTACGAGAAGTAACTATTAAGTAACGTGTGACTGCAGCGCACCCTAAGGTACTTCTCACGCTGACATTTAGCAGAGTTGAAATGTAAATAAACCATTTTAATGACCGGATGATCTTGGCTGGTGGTCAGCTGATGATATGCGGATTGAATCATTTCAAGAAATTTCATAGCTATGGTTTTATTATTTGCATTCAACTGTTACCTTCCTCCCACAGTCATCATCCGAAAGGGAATACTGTAATGTGCAGGCCTCTAACAAACAGTTCAATATGCAAATGAGAGAGGCTTTTCTAGTTCTAAGAGGTTCGTCATGTTACATCAGCTTTTTTTTGGTCTTTTGTTTCAGTGTACCTGTGTGAGTTTGTTTACATTCTAGCATACAAGGCTTCTATGGACCGACACTGAATGTATATCCAATTTTGATACTTCATTATGATCCCGACGAGTAGAATTGATAGGCAGGTCTGTGCTGAGATTTGAAAAAAAACATTAAAAGACTGGATATTTCCAGTTTGACGTTTTTATTAACTGCAATATTTTGCATGTTATTTTGAGCATTTAGTCGATTTTAGACAGATACCTGTTGGTGTGAAAGATTGGCAAAACTGAATTGTAGCACAGGGCTGTTGTATAACATTAGACTGGCACTGGTGGAGCTAAAGTATCCAGTATAGTGATGTGATACCACTTGTGTCTGTGTTTTCACAGGATGTGGCCACACTTCTCTGGATGCATGACAGGCGGTGAAGAAGGGGCAGCCCTCGTTAATCTCACACACCTCACCTCCTCCACCCCTCTGTTTACTGTAACCTGTATTTTCCCGCTGAAATGATAAAGTATTTAACTTCACAAAATAATGTAGCAAAAAGCTCAACATCCGCCCCATTTGACCTCTTTTAAATCCCATCATGCATGGGCTCAGAACATTGTCTTTTTAAGTATTGGTTTTTAGATGGGGTTGAGCAGAACTCTTCAGTTCACACGTATTTGTAAACGATTAGACCAATGTGCCGTATTTGCCCCCAGTCAGTCACCCCAGCTGTGCAATCACTTCAGGGTTCTGTTGTATGTTTGAAGTGATTTGATAGACCATCAAGTCAGTCAGTGCCCCTGGCCTTTCAGGAGAATGAACGGCTCCCTTTTAACCCCACCCAGCCCGAGGGCGGCAAACTCCTCCCCCTTACCACCTTCACCCTCCCCGTCACCATCCCCACCGTCCCCATCTTTACTCCCCCTATCGCCCCGACCTCCCCCTCTCCCTCCTTTGGTGAGCCCTCCACCACAGGCTCACCCATCCTCCCTTTCAGAGACCCCCACACCGTCCCCCTCACCTTGCTTGAGCTGGACCGAATTCTGTGAGCTCCATGCCCGTGTTGCAGCTGGTGACTTTGCGCGCCACTTTCGGGCTTTCCTCCTGGAAAACCCGCATTACTCCCCAGACTCAGCTGCCGCTTTTTGCCGTCGCTTTACAGACCGCTTTGTTCGTCACTTCCAGAGCGAGCTGGAGGGAGCACTCCCACCAAGCTGTGCTTCTGGGAGAGAGGAAATGGTGAGCTGGGCTCCCCAGTCAGATGCTACTTCCTTGGAAGAGGAAGCAGTTTCACCCCTGTCAGCGTCCGGAGGTGCTGTACTTCCTCAGTCTAACATGGCGCGGCCCCCGTCAAAACCTGCGCCAACACGACTTGTGTTGGACAGCCGCAGCGGGGACAGATTTCAAGATTCTTACGCCCACAGCCAAGTCCTGCCTCCATCTTCATCGTCGTCGTGTTGTTCCTCAGTGGGAGGGAATAACGGTCGGCGGGAAGAGAGGGGAGCCATGCTGGCTCCTGGAAATGGGGAAGCTCCAGTTGAGGAAGAGGAGGACAGTTGGCTCGGAGTGTCATCTGTGGGGGAAGATGTCGAGACAGAAGAGCGGGAAGTTGAGTCCGCTGAGGGTGATGGTGCAGACGCCTCCCACGCTCCTCACATGCCACTCTCTTCCTCCTCTATCACTCCTCCACCTGGCTCCAAAGGTAACGGCACACCCAACTCCTCCAAAAACAAACTGAAGAAGCGCTTTTCACTGCGCAGCGTGGGTCGCAGTGTTCGGGGGAGCGTCCGGGGCATACTGCACTGGCGAAGCTCCTCCAGCGACTCGGCCCAGAGCCAACTGCCCTCCAGCTACAGTTACACCATGGGCGTGCAGGACGCTACCTTGGTTTCAACCTCCAAGAGGAACTCTGGTACACAGCCTCCCACACCCACCTCCTCCATGCCCGTCTCGCTGTCCATGCCCCTCTCCCTGCCCCACTCCTCTTCCTCCTCTCTCCCCCCCTCCTCCTCAAGCAGTGCCACCTCTCTGTCTCTTTCGGAAGCTGCTCGGGATCGCCGACGGAGCAACGGTGAAGGTGCTGAAAAGGAGAAGTGGAGTCACCGTCTGGAGAAACTGAGACTGTCGCGATCTCCTCCTCCTGTTCTCACCCCAACCACCGCTGGCACTCACTCCGCCTCCTCCACGCTGCCTCCAAGCAGCGCTGCCGCCATGGGACCTCCGAGGAAGGTGGGCCGGTTGGTGCGTGAGGGCGGTGTGAGCGTAAGCTCATCCAACGACGAGTTAAGCGGGAGCCACAGCTTTTCTGGCTTCTCATTTGGTCTACTGCATCACGGTACAGACAACAACAACGCTGCCTCAGCGTTGTCTACCACAGGCCAGACAGGCCCAGTGCAGCCTCTGGCAAGTGGCGGCAACGTGCCCTGGAGAGGAGGACGCTGGCATAAATGCCGGCTGGTGCTCAGAGAAAGGGACCGAGAAGGTGGTGAGCGGGGAGAGGAGTACTACTTGGAATTCTTCATCCCACCCAAAGTAAGTGTTTCCATCTTGTGAAACATTCATCTTGTAGGTTCGGTGTGGCAGGACAGTACCAGAACTACTCCTGCACTGACAACACTGACAACGTTTAATAGATTTCATACAAAGTTCTCCACTAGCTTCACCAGCTTGGAAATTGTTGCTGTGCAATGAATAACGTCACCATAAAGTTGCATCCCTTTTAAGTTTGCTGCAAGAAGGTCTGAAAGCATTGCTGAAGATCATTGTTCAAGTCTTGTAGGAAATAACAACTGTCTTACAAGTTGTTAAACATTTGACTTGGGCTGTGTGTTCAGTTCATGTTTTCTCTACAGATGCCCTTTTAATGGACTATTTTGCTGAGGAAGCTATTCTGTCAACTGTTGCACCTTCAGTAACTGGTTTTGTTTTCCCCAGTCATCAAAGCCTCGACTGACGGTCCCTTGCTGCTCAATCGTTGACGTGAGAAGTACCACAGCATTGGAAGTCCCCGACAAGGAGAATACTTTCCTGTTGCAGGTAATCAGTCAATGTGTCATTTGAAGTCCTCAGGTTTACCATGACTTAAGTGATTCAATGCTGAGGTTGCATTCAAAGAGCTTTAGTCTCTATATTGAACTGCCTAAAAGATTATATCGCAAGTTTAAATCATGATTTATGAACACGCTTATTATTCCGGCTCAGCTGGAAGGGTCGGCACAGTATGTAATTGAAACACGGGATGCTGTTCAGATGAGGGCCTGGCTGAGTGACATCCGGAATGGCATCTGTCTCAGGTAAGTGAAATTAAGAGATTAGAAACACTCAAACACCTTTTGCAGAGGGAATTCCAGCCGTTGTTTTTGAGGCTCAGAGCATTCTCCTCTTTCCCTTAGTGAGCAGGAAGATCCTGAAGGTGTGTGTGTTGGCCCGTTAGACATCAGCGGAACGCCCGAAATTGTTGACCGTCTTTCACAAGGTATTTGTGTGCCAAAATATGTAATGAGGCAGGGATTCCAGACATGTGCTCAGAATGTGACTTTCCTGTTTTGTTTTTTCATAGTGTGTTATGGAGGTATTGGGGGCTCCTCGCCTCTGATGGATCCTCTGCCACCTGAGTTGCCACCACGTGCCCCCCTTGATGAACCAGATGGTCGGATTCTTGGGGGAGGCGGAGCAAGTCTGGGCACACCATTTGCTGAGACGCCAGATGCAACAGGTGAATACTATGAACAACGCTGATGGAAAAAAAGCCATTAAGTTTTATGCCTATAACTGTAGTGATGTTTATTTCAGTACGTTTGATTCGATGGGTATTAATGCCTTCCGCATTCCTTATCCTCGGTATCATGTCTTGATATGACTTGGAGGCTTGTACAATTAACAAAGCATGTACACTTTGCCTATTCAGGGTCCTTCCTCTTCTCTGAGGTGACGTCTGTCGAGGCAGTGGAGCACCCGCTCAGCGAGTGTCAGTGGTTTCACGGCACTCTGTCACGTCTCAAAGCGGCCCAGCTGGTGTTGGCTGGAGGCCCGGCGAGTCACGGTGTCTTCCTGGTTCGCCAGAGTGAGACGCGGCGCGGAGAATATGTCCTCACCTTTAACTTCCAGGGTAAAGCCAAGGTGAGTCAGGGAGTTCATATCATCTTCTACGCACTTCAAGTTGAGCAAATATTTCAATGGTCTACTTCAACAGTCACTCTGCTTTTTAAAAATAGGCATTTTGGCAATTACATCATCATCATTTGATACCAGAACATCTTACAGCGTTGTACAGAATCACATGGCTTGAGGCTTATCTACTGGAGACTTTCAGTGTAATTGGTTTTTCACGGCAGCATATTGACCTGTGACTTGTGCTTTCTTCCGATCAGCACCTCCGTTTGTCCCTGAACGAGGATGGTCAGTGTCGAGTGCAGCACCTTTGGTTCCAGTCTATCTTTGACATGTTGGAGCACTTCCGGGTGCATCCCATCCCCCTGGAATCTGGTGGCGCTTCAGACGTCACACTCATCAGCTTTGTGGGTGCCACCACTGTTCGCCAGCCAGGTACGCGTGACCTCATCACCTCGTAACGTAAGAAACCAGACCAGCTACAGTGAGCGTCAAGAATCATGCAATCATTGATCACCAGTTGGGGGATTTTCAAGACTGAGAATGTATGGGGAGAAAAAAAAACATTTCAGTCTGACATCTTATCATCATTCATTTGTTTGCTGTGCAGTGTAATCCATTAAAATGTCCTTGTGTCCATGTGCATTCCTGCCATGTCCATCTTATGTGCTCCATGATATTTACTCTAAATATAACGGAGCAATATTTGGTACCAACTTCATAACCTTCCATCTAGAGTTAGATGACGAGAACCAGTGAGTGAATGTTTAAAATGGAAATCAAGATTTCATCATTCATCAATATGTTTAACCTCCTTTGAACGACATCAGCAGAAAGGAAAACACCGACTTGCTCCCGCAGCCTTTTCCGTCTGTCCACTGTGTCATGATCCCCATCACTGTTCTGATCTCGCTGTTGTTGTCTGTTGTATTGGTTGACTCATCCTTTGCAGGCCGGGACAGGGCAGGCAGTCGGCCTACAGTCTGTGATGTCATCACCACGCGCCATCCTGACTCTCCATCAACCCCCATCTCTGACTGTGTGTAAGTGAGACCGGACTCGGCTGAGGGCAACTCTGAGAGAAAGAGTGTGTGAGTGTGAATGTGGGAACGAGTGGGGTGATTGTTGTTTTAAATGCTTATTGATGTTGGACATAGTTCCTCTCCATCAGAATGCACATGCCAGTGTTTACTTAATACACACCTTTTTTACTGGAGGGAGACTTCATGCCATCATTGAAGTTTGCTGTCCAAAACAAAATAATTAATTTCAGCTAGTAGCATTTAACACACTCAGACCTACATGTCATTAACTAAGCTGTTGTTGTCCCCCCCCCCCCCCACATGGAATCTTAAAGCTGGTCAATGTGATCTCTGAAAGACAAAAAGAAACCCCTAATTTCTCAACATGCTGCTACTTAGTCAGCCCCATCAGAAATAGCATTGTGTGTCAGTCTGTGTGTGTGAGTGTGAGTGTTTCTTGAATTGACTGCTTCCATGACTCCCATGGACTCCATGACCACGGACTTCCACCGAACTGGCCACTCACTGTCATTTTCTCTTTTTCTCTCCTGCCTCATACCCCTCTTCTCCTCCGACTATGCTGTCACTTCATTCCTTACACCTTTGGCCTTATTTCCTCCTCCTCTCTACTTCCCACCTCCCTTTATTTACACTTTTTTCTCTCATTTCCCCTCTTTTCTTTCCTTCTCTTTTTCTCGTCTGTTTCCTCTCGGCACAGACTTGACCAGCAGACCCCGTAGCCCCCCGCAGCCGCCCCCGCTGCCCCCGGGCCGGCCGCCGCCCCCGACTCCTCCCCAGGAGAGAGGAAACGAGGCGGAGCTTGGAGGAGCAGCAGCAGCGACTGCAGCCACTGCAGCGACAGCAGCAACGACGGTTGGAAGCGGAGCAGCAGCAGCAGCAGCAGCAGCAGCAGCAGGAGCAGGAGCAGGAGCAGCAGGAGGAGGAGGAGGAGGAGGAGGAGGAGGAGGAGCAGGAGCAGGAGGAGGAGGAGGAGCAGCCGCAGCAGCAGCAGCAGGAGGAGGAGGAGGAGGAGGAGGAGGAGGCGGCAGCGGCAGTGGAGGAGGAAGCGGCGGCAGCAGAGGTGGAAGTGGAGGAGGAGTCGAGGACTGGGAGGAGAGGGACAGGGACACTCCTCTCCGCCAACTAGAAGCTGTGGAGGGAGAAGAGAGGGAAGGAGCGAGGGCCCCCCGAGCCATCGATAACCAGTACTCCTTCTTCTGATGAAGGGAAGGGCGGGGGGAGCAGTAGTGTTTGTGCGCGTGTGTGTATGTGTATTGTGTGTATCTGACAGAGAGTGTGTGAGCAAAAGTGAGATTGAATGAGGCGGCGTACATCATAGCCATTCATAACCAGTATTTTTATTTTGTTAGCAAGGTGGAGGTGAGGAGGAGGAGGAAGAGGAGGAGGTGGTGTAAAAGTACTAACACTATATGAGAGAGAGAGAAGATGAAGCAGATGGGAGAGATGGGTGAGAGCAGCGTTACAACACTAACTAGTGGTACATTTCATGTTATTTTTTTTTTAATTTTATTTTCTTAGTCAGATAAGCTTTATTTTGCCGGTACGCCTCACAGCAGGCTCGTTCTTGTATGTGCAAATAAACAGTAGTGAGAGCTTGAGCCCTGTGAAGCCAGCAGTCCCAATACCTCACAGTGGTCCTGCCAATACAGCACACGCTAGCCAAACACACTTTTACTGTGGCAAGTGGACCCAGTACATCACGCTGTCACTGCGGCAGAGATGATATCAGAGCAAACTCTCATAAACGTGAAGCATCTCGTCTATCCCCAAACTCTGACCTCAACTGGAATTTTGACAATGTGGATAATTTGGATCTACTGTAGAGCAACATCGCAGGATATCTATAAGTAGGATTATTTCTGATTTTAAAAACAGGAAACGTGTAATGGAGACACTAGTTTAACACTTTTGTAATATATCTGCAATAAGCTAATATCGGTGTGATGTAGGCCAAGCCGGTCTGCTTTAATATGGTGCACACAAGAGCTAATATGTACGTGGAAGTAGGCCTTGCTTGCTGTAAACTGTCTCCATGTCCTGCAGAATGTGACATCACTGTAAGAAATGGAGGAGAAACTGTTGGTGCACAGCAGCGACAGATGGTTAGAGGGACAGATTGAGAGGTATTGTTACAGCAACTCCTTTCCAAGTGCATATTAGTGTGTGTAACACTAAGAATCGAAAAACCTCTGCACAAACTTTCTTGAGAAGCAGCCAGCAAGTATTTGTGGAATGCATCTGACTCACATGGAAGAAACATTACATACTTGGTAGCGACAATAATCATATGAGCAACACTAATAATGGCGTTAAGTAGATTTAGGCGATTGATTCCTCTGATTACTTTCTTTGCACTGCTCCGTGCGTAGTGCTTCAGTGCCACATAATCTATATTTTACAACAGCAGTTTGGAAAGATTCAGAAGTGTCCAGTTTATCTTGATCTCATCAAATCACTTTCAGTTGAATATCAATCCCCTTTTTGTTAGCAGAGTTTTACTTGACTAAGATGAAATTGCCCATTAACTGTACGATGGTGTTGACGATGGTGGCGTGTAAGCTTATATGTTCAATATGGATTTTTAAAGGGATTTTTTTTTTTATTTGTATGCTGGATGCATACTGGACCATGACACATTTGGTGGTATGCAAGACAACATTAAACTGACTGAATTGGGAGTCTTCTCTGAGATCATCTCGACACAGTGGAGAGTGTGTATTGGGACTAAGTGGCACATAAACTAGAGCAGGCAGGAAACGTTTACCTCAGTCACACTCAGCAGCATCACTCAGAATACTGTCTCTCTCTCTCGCTCTCTCTCTCTGACATAAGGATAAAGCTGAGCTGGGAGAGCTTTGTTTTCTTTCAGAGAAACTATTGATACCAATAACAATAATATTGATGGAAATAATAATAATGATGCTCAGAATAATAGTATTAATTTTATTTTGTTTTGTTTTTTTAAAAACGCCTTTATTTTCTATGCTTACTCCCTGTACGTTTAACACTTGTTCTGACTCCATCTTGTAATTCATTTGAAATGTCTTTGTGCCTTTTTTTATTTTTTGGGAAAAAAAGAAGGAAAAAAAAAAAGATTTACTATAACGCCTCATTCTAAAGGCTATCCCTCTCTCTTTCATGCTGTATTCTCCTCCTCAGCCTCATCCTTCATTCATCAAGAGTAAAAAAAAAAAAAAAAAACATTTAGCAGAAAATGTCAATGAAAATACCTACTTTTTCTACTTGTGCCTTTATGTGTCTGTTGTCTTGTCATCAGCCTTGCCTGCATTTGTGTCACTGTCATCTGTCATCCTTCAGTTTAGCGCTTGCCTGTTTGTTTTTCTTTACGCACCTCTTAACCAATCCAGTCATTTCAACCGGTCTTTTCTTTGCTCATGTATTTGTCAATATGCACCTTTTACCCCCCTTGATCATCATGTTTCGTGTCCTTTTCTCAGTTTCAAAACTCTTTGTGCCTTTCTCTGTCTCTTTTCTCTCTTTGCTGGGACCGTGTGTTGAGGGCGGGCAGTGTTGTCTGCCCGCCCTGTGTGGTTAGTTTCAGGTACTACATTGAATTTAATGATAATGATATAATATAAATATAGTGAAACATAGTGCTTGTTTGTGTGTTTCTTTTACAAAGCCAAAACATGTATTTGTATGGTATACTGTACATATAAGGGGTTGCTTTATTAGGTGCAAAATTTGATTGTATACATTTTTTTTTGGGGCAGTATTAACATAACTTCAACATATACATCTGATTGCCTTACTTGATTTGTCTGTAGGTGGGGAACCCTAAATATTTCTATATATAATATATTTCTAACAAAAATAATGCTTAATGATTAGTACTAAAATAAAATATACTTCATCCTGCAAATTACAATTAATTAGTTTAACAAGATAACTCTATCGGGGGACTTGGTTCATGTTTGCACGGCCAAACGAATTAAAAATATATATTTAAAGAGTATAATTTTTTCTTCGTATGACCTTAAGACGGACCATCTTAAAGAAACCGCCCGACACGCACGATTGACAGTAAATACGACCAATGAGAGAGCAGATAAAAAGTGATTGACAGTTATCACGAGCAATCGTCTTGTACTCTGCAGCAGTGGGCGTGGTTTGTCATCGGTGCGCTTGTTTTAGAAACCCGACGTCGCCCGATTTGCAGGCGGGGCCATTACATTCACGGCAACTGACGACCGGATATTATAAAGGTACGAATTTACATAGAGTATAATTTTGATTTCAGTATACTACACGATGTTAAGGGTAAAAATGGGTTAATAAAATCGACGGACGGGTTAACGGCGAGCCGCATCGCAAACACCGCCCCCTCGGGTCGCGCCGGCGTCGAATCGAGCGCACCCGGCGCCGTGTTTTGTTGTTGTTTTTCAGCGGTGTTTCGTGTTCGGCCTGTCAAACCGTGTGACTTTTCCCTGGGACGACGAGACTGGAATAACAGGGATGCACATGACTAAAAAGTACCACTCGCACACCCTCCACCCGCTCGCCTGTCACTTTCCAATGCGACGCCGGCGTCATTAGCTAGCGGCTTGTTTTCAGCGTCTCTGTGGGGGTTGGAAAAATCCGACGTCTGCGCTAAGCTAGCTAGCTTAGCATCCCCAAGCTAGCCGAATTTACTGATCTCCAAAACAAACAGGTGGCGTTTTGCAGGTGTTATCCTGCAGAAAGCCGGTGGTGGGGGTGAGATATTTAGGGGTAATTGTGTCTAATAGTGCCATGTCAGTGGGAAACCAGTGCTGCTGGCCATCTGAGCCCTGTTGTTATTGTTCTCACACATCCAATTGCTGCGGTCGCTGCTGCCCTTTTAGCTCCTCATCGACGCTTATTATGTTTTTTTGTTTCTCCTTCCAGGACCAGAAACACAATGAAGCCTCCATCGCAGACTCAGTCATCCCCTGTGAGCAACTTGGTAAGTAGTAATAGCCCCTTTTTTATGTGTGTGTGTGTGTGTGTGTGTGGAGGCTTTATGGATCAGCTGATGAATTATTCATGTGTTACAGCTGCAACCTTGATTTTGTTTTGGTG
>CAESWR010000218.1:9436-19808 GCA_903171835.1 Mullus surmuletus | reverse complement strand
ACAGGATTATTTTTAATCCATTTCATTATGTCATTTATAGCCCGCTTTGTCAAAAGGTTTTAGAGAGGCTGATGTTTAACATTTGGCTTTTTCATTTGTGTTTTATTCAAGAATGATGGAAAACCAATTAAGATTCAATTCTTTTTCAGACCTTCAGATATTTTGCCTGTGTATCATTGTGTGATTGTTTTGTGAAACATTTAGGTTCATTCAGATTAATTTCACAAGAATAATGATAATTGAATAGTAAATAATTGAATTCATCAAAAACAGACAGCTGCTCTTACCTTCCCACGGGAATGGCGAAATAAAAGATGGAGAGCATATTTGTTCTCTTCTCTTTGACGTACAGGTCAGCGATGATGGTGGGAGCGATGGTGGAGTAGCTGGCCTCCCCGACGCCGACCAGGCCGCGAGTCAACAGAAGAGCCCAGAAATGCTGTGGGGAGACCCCGCCACCAAAAAAAAGGGAGGATTTATGATCTCAGTGCCAGCAGAGTAAACATGCCCTCACCGCACTCTGGTTCAGGAGTCAATATCAGTCGGGAAACCAGGTCAAACGTTCATCACCTCCTTGGGGGTGTAGGAGCTGGCGAGCGTCACCAGAGACCAGAACGCGATGCCGACGCTCATGATGTACTTCCTGTTGTACCTGTCGCCCATGTAACCGAAGAACGGAGCCAGGAACATGTAACTGCAGATGAAAACTAGCAGGAAAACAGGGCGTGGTATTAAAATACGCCAATGACTTCAGATTAACTTCAGCTTAGTTTGAAGGCGCCGTTGGGTCTTCTCACCTGTTTGCAGCAAACCGGATTTCTCATCGTTGATTGCAAAATAGTGCTCTATGTCGGGGAGAACACCTGAAAGAGGAACGGATTTGTTTTACTTTCGGCTCACCATCTAAGTCAGACTGTGTCACGTCCTGTTCGTGCACAGGAAATGATTAAAGCACGGTTGTCTGTAATCACACGGTGCTGAAATTCAGAGGAAAGTGAATATTTTTGTGAATTCGAAGGCGCTCTGGTGCCTCTTTCCGCATGCCTGCGAAAATTCACCACAACCGTAGCATTTTTTATTAACTCAAACCTACTTTAACCTAATTGAGATTTTTTTTCAGTAACGGCCGACAGACTCAAAACAATCCCCAAGTAGAAGCAGCTATTCAATTTTTTTTCCTTCTGAATATCAACTTCCATAGCTTGTTTCCCAGCTGTACTCTGGCCTTCAAAATTAAAAAGACGTGAAAAAAAATTTCATGTTATTGGCTGTTTATGTTCCAGTGGGAGATTCATGCAGGAAATTAACAGTGTATCTGCCCTTTGAACAGACAACCAATCATTGAGGAGGGGGGGCCGAGCTTTACCTGCGACGGTGAATCTGTCCATGTAGTTGAGCAGGTTGATGTAACAGAGGATGAGGACGGTCAGCACCGCTCGCACTCTCGACACCCCGCTGGCCGACTCCTCCTCCTGCTGCTGGTCGCCCGGCCCGCCGTGCTCATCCTGTCCCTCCGCCTCGCTCTCATCAGAGAAAAACGGCGCCGTTTCCGACGTGGTATTGTTCCGTGACATGGCTGCCGCTGAGGAATCCACAAAACACTCATGATTACTCTTCATTAAAATGCAAAACACTCTCTATGTGAACTTTGTATATATACTTGATGCTCTCTATAGCAAGATTTGTATCAAGTTGAATGGATGGACTTTACATGAGGCAGCACATCTGCCAGTGACTGCACAATACTTACCTGGTAAACAGAACATCAACAATCAATAACACAACACTTGATGATTAGAAGCTGCCTTACTAATGGTTATTTTTCCGGTTTCTGTCATCGAGATGTTCAAGGATTGGAATCTAGGATACCGACGCCAGAGTCAGATTTTGACTTTAATGTTTAATGCATTGCCCCATGTGTGACTTTGATGGGGCAGTGGTGCGGAGGGTCACAACAGTCTAATCTATAAACCTCCTGACGCTTTCATCCTCAAACCACGATGACTCTTTTGAGGAGCAATGGCTGCGCCCATCATTTTTCTCCATTCATTTACTCGGATATTCTTTTTAAACGTCACCCGTCTCCATTGTCCCACACTGTCATCCTGGTAGTTTTAGTTGCAAGAATAAATCAGTCAGCAACAATGTTTTAATATACATAATAAAAAACGTTTATTCACATTTAAAATCATTTCGAATACACTTTTTGATCTGCACTGAATTTATTTACATTTAAAAACTGTAGCTTAAAAAAAATGTGCTTAAAGTGCATAACATATGAGCTACAAACAAAATGCAGCTTATTCACTTCTTTAATCTTCTTCGATCTTCTTTCCTCCACCAGTTCTGCCAGAACATGGAGAAACATTCAAACAGCAGACTGGCCACAACAGTGTTTCCTACAGTGACATGATGAAGTGATCACAGCACGAGTGTGAGGTTTCAAAGGCTCTCACAGAGGGGAGGGGGAGGTAATTCCACAATCACTTGATTATATTAATAATGCTTTGTTACTCTGAGCTGCGGCTCAACTCAAACACTCAACAAACCTCAGTGAAATAGAGGGGGCGCAGTCTTCATCAGAGGAGGCATCTTCACTTGCCGTTTCCCACATGTCGTCATCGTCTGGGTCTTTCCCATCTATCCTGCCAAGAGAACCGTGTTTATAAGTGACTTCCTGAGAGAGGTGTGCAGGTATGAGTGCAAATCAGCCGTGCCAGACTAAAAGCTATAAGAAGTGATTGCATCTTCTAGCGTGCTGCAACGTGATGCTCTAAAATGTTACATTAATAATAATAATAAAGTGTTTTACTGAGAGTCAGTGGAGGGGGCTGTGGAGGAGATGCTTTGCAGGGGCGTTTCAGGGCTCTTGCTGGAAGCTGGCGCGGCTGAGCCCCTTTGGCAGCTGTTGAGGAAAGGTGTTTTCAGAGATGTCAGTAACCAATAGCAACCCCTTCAATCACTGTGCCAGAGATAACGGTGCTACTGTTAATGGCTGAGTTATGAATCCCATTATATCCTCCTTTAATCTGCTTTGCATTGCATGTTAGAATCTAATAATGTTACAAAAACGTTTCCATGCCTGATAAAAAGCATGCCCACACTGATGCTCGGAGGGTCTCACCTGTCCAGCAGCAGTCGCGCCAAATCCGCGTCCCGCTGCAGCCCGAGCCGCTCCCGCAGCTTTCTCCATCTTGGCAACGCCCCGCCGAGGTTGACCCGGGCCTTGGCTCGCTTCCGGTCCCGTCGACGTCTGTTGTCGCCGGGTCGAAATGCATATTTTAGCTTTGCGGCGGCGGAGGCAGCGGCGGAGGAGGAGGAGGAGGAGGAGGAGGACGTCGCGGGTTGAGACTGAGCATCGCGCTCCATCACGAGAGGGCAAAACAAACAGCGAGGGGGGGAAATCACGCGGAGTATCGCGAGACTCGGCGGGAATTTGACGGCGCATGCGCAGTGGGCTCCCATACACTATTAGATGAGCGCTGGCCGCAGAGTGAGTGGACAAAGCTTTCCTGTGGGGGGAAAAAAGCTGCCAATTCATCCTAACTTCACTGTACACTCACTCAGCAAGACGTGCTGAGACAAATTAACCTCCGTGGAGAGAGGAGTCCACTGAAACATGACCACACTTCCTCTTTTTTTAACCTCAGTGAGCATTTTCCTCCCAATAACTGTGGTCATAGTTCACTTCATGATGGTGATTTAGTGAATTATAATCCCATTTACAG
This sequence comes from Mullus surmuletus, assembly GCA_903171835.1. NCBI lineage: Eukaryota > Metazoa > Chordata > Actinopteri > Syngnathiformes > Mullidae > Mullus > Mullus surmuletus. The sequence continues at coordinate 16,080 of CAESWR010000218.1, read as the reverse complement.
TCGTAAATTAGACTTATTAGATGACGCTGCTCTACAATGGAATGATTCAGGAGAGCTGGAGGGACTAAACCTGTTAAACTCCTTGAACTATGCTCACATCTGTGTGAAGAACAAGTTGGCAGCAGCCAAAAAAAACACACGTCTCCAAACCGATACGGGACCATTGTTCCACCATTGCTAAGAGACATGCATGCAGAGTATTAAAGCACTTGAACTCTATCAAAGCCCCCCCCCCCCCCACACACACACACTTAACATTGCTCATTGCTCATTTTTGACTGCTGATTCAAATTAAAATGTAGGTCGCAGCTCAGACACAAGTGAAAAAGAAAGCCTGGTGTCAAGCAGAAGTAAAGTGTGTTGCCGTTGCAGAGGACACGAGGTAAAGATGCTGAGCTGCACAGAAACGAGAAGAAATACTCTTTGCGGTGAGCATGACTTTATGAAACAGTCGTCATGTGAGCACGGAAATGCAAAAGTGGGATTTCACTGACACAGACGAGGAAGCTCGTGACTCGCAACTGTGCGGATTTGGGGAACAATTTGTGCATTCCTGCATCTTACTATAACCATCACAGCACAGCCACATTGATTGAATGTATATTCTGTTTGTTTGTTTGGTCTGCTGACCATGTAAGATCTACGTGACATTTATCAGCGGTTAATGTTTCGCTTCCTGAGGCTTTGCTGCTATTGCGACTTCTGATCAACTGATAACGTGATATATAACACACTCGTCTCAGGAGGAAGCGACCACATCCCATTCAGTCTTCTCTGCCGTGGAGTGGATAGCTGTGATTTTGTTGTACAAGAAAGTGCTCTTTTTTCTTATTATTGATCAAACAAATTCAAAGCTCTGATTTTTGTTGGACAATAAAGTGCTCTTGTTCTTATCCTTGATCAAACTAATTCAAAGCTGTGACTTTGTTGGACAATAAAGTGCTCTTTTTTCTTATTATTGATCAAACCAATTCAAAGCTGTGAATTTGTTGGACAATAAAGTGCTCTTTTTTCTTATTATTGATCAAACCAATTCAAAGCTGTGAATTTGTTGGACAATAAAGTGCTCTTTTTTCTTATTATTGATCAAACTAATTCAAAGCTGTGAATTTGTTGGACAATAAAGTGTCTTTTTTCTTATTATTGATCAAACTAATTCAAAGCTTTGATTTTGTTGGACAATAAAGTGCTCTTTTTTCTTATTGATCAAACCAATTCAAAGCTGTTATTTTGTTGGACAATAAAGTGTCTTTTTCCTTATTATTGATCAAACTAATTCAAAGCTGTGATTTTGTTGGACAATAAAGTGCTCTTTTTTCTTATTGATCAAACCAATTCAAAGCTGTTATTTTGTTGGACAATAAAGTGCTCTTTTTTCTTATTATTGATCAAACTAATTCAAAGCTGTGATTTTTGTTTGATCAATAATAAGAAAAAGAGGACTTTCTTGTCCATCTAATTCCAAGCTGTGAATTTGTTGGACAATAAAGTGCTCTTTTTTCTTATTGATCAACCAATTCAAAGCTGTTATTTTGTTGGACAATAAAGTGCTCTTTTTTCTTATTATTGATCAAACTAATTCAAAGCTGTGATTTTTGTTGGACAAGAAAATGCTCTTTTTTCTTATCCTTGATCAAACTAGTTCAAAGCATAAAGAAAAACATATGAAAAGGCATTCACAACACACATGGAGGTCTTTGTGACTGCTGCAGGGGAACACAAGCAAGGGCGCACGTGTCTCGAACTTTGATCCCCTTTGATCGATTGATTGATCAAGGCCGATGTCGGCGGTGATGGGATCTGCTCGGCGGCCGCTCAGCTGTCGCCAAATCACATTTTCCCCACAAAGTTGAGCTTCACGCGGTGCGAACACACGAGTAAACAATCAGCCTCCGCAGCCCAAAATAACCGCTGTTGGCTCAAAAAACACCGCATTTTTCCCCCACTTTTGCGTGACTTTAAACGCAACACGGGGGTTTGTGGTGGCTTTAAAATCTAATCAATCTAATCAAGGTGTTTATTAGAAGTGCTGATAGGACAATACCGTTTTTTTAAATGAAAATCAACAGGTTTTGTCTGTTTAATTAAAAAAAATAAAAGAATAAAATGACTGATTGTACAACTTTGTGCGTGTTTTTCTGTCTGTCGTCACTCTTTCATATCAGGTTACTGAAATCACATGTGTGTGTGTGTGGAAATACTGCAGTTGACTTGTAAACAACAACAAACTTAAATTCACAGGGTCTTTTTGTTTTGTTTTTTTTTGGCCACAAATGACCAACGAAGAAGAGATAATAGAGCTGCGACAGAGCTGCAACACACACAGACACCCCGGGGACGCAGTAGCTGTCAGGGCGGTCCGCGGAGTCAGCTGGCTGCGTCCGGCTAGCTCGCGATTAGCTTGTTGTTGGCTGTTGTTTACCTCCGAGGATGAGTCAGACGCTCGTCTTCTTCCGGCGGTCCGTGCGGCTCTGCTTGTCGGTCACACGCGGCTATGAGCGCAGCCTGAAAGCCATGATGCTGCTGCTGCTGCTGCTGCTTCCTTCGTCCGGAGAGAAAACCACCACCGGCGGCGGCTTCACGCAAAACAAACGGCGTTTGATGCGGAAGACTTCAGTGATGACATTTGTTTGCTGCCGCCATATTGGATATGAGCGCACTTCCGGTCCGGAGCTCACGTGACCTTTTTTTTTTTAATCTCCGTTCACGTGACAAGAGGCAACCCCAAAAACAAGACAACTTTACTGAAATAATATTTTATTAAATGTTAAATAAATGTTAATGTTATAAATGAAGCTAAATCAATATTAATAGTTATGTAATTTTTTACATTATTATTACTTTATCATTGTTGCAGAATATTATGAAGCTTTAGTGTGAATATAAAATAAAAACAAGTGCACGTTTTGTACCAGTAGTCGCAAAAATGCTGCTGTTTATTTTGAAGTTGGAACTTTTTTTTTTGGTTTCAGATTACATGAAAACTTCCAAGATGCATTTTTAAAAGATTTTCTGAACTAAACAGTTTTAAAGAATGCAAGGTGGGTTATTTATTTCGATTGATACATATTACTGTAACTGTGAGCAGCAAACAGTTCAAAGCTGCTGCAAGAAATCTTCGAACAATTGACTTCACAAACATCCAAAGTAAAGTCTAATGAAAACAAACTTCAATCTTTAGTCCTAGTCTTGCCATGTGGCACCACCTTCTGGTCAAATTTTAAATAAATGTGGTTGGATTTCCATGTTACTGAAGACTTGCGTTGTTTAATGAATCCTTTCTCCACTTGTAAGCAGTAATATAGAACCTTTATGCTCTTAAAGAGAGTAATGTCTTTTATTCAACAATAAAAAACATGTAACAGAGAAAAACAATATATTAAAGTCCCAAAAATACTGAATATTACAACTGTACAATTGTTGAATTGCAAAGTAAAAATCCATTTGATATAGCCTTAAATATACAGGAATCCAATTTCCTTCGTGTCAGCATGTACCAATAAAGAAATTAAAACGTCCAACAGTGGCTGCTTCTTTTATTAAATCATTTAGTTGGGCGCACATTTATCTGCAGGATCACGTCCAGACTTCAATGATGTCACCATCTTCCATGTCCAGCTGAGCCGGCGTCTGACAGTGTGTCACTTTGGAGCCGTCGAACTGGAAACAGACCTTTTGCTGGGCGTGGACGGCCATGCTGGACACATACTTGGAGAAGACGGAGCCCAGAGGAGCCTCCTGTAAACACACAGACCACATAGTTAATGTGTTCCCTGCTGCAAAAATGCACCGTTAAAATAGACGCGGGGACGAGCAAATACGCACCCTGTGCAATGAAAACTCCTGAGATGAGTTTTTGTCTTTTCCCTGCAGTCGAACAGTGATGACGTTGTGGCCGTTGCCGATGCCGCCGTCGTCATCCTCAGCTATGACAACACAATCTGCACAGCAAGCAAAAACAAACACAGGATAAATGCTCATTGTTTATGTTGATGATGAATTTGTATCTTTAAGCAGCCTAAATCCTGACTTCAGTAAACTGACAAAACAGAGGATGGGTGGCCTCAAATCAGATAAGCCTGAAAAAACAACAAAATAATCCCTTTGAAAGAAGATAACATGAGGACTCAGGTTACCTCCTGCACACATCAGACTCCTGTGATAAAACAGCTGGAGTAAAACTTTTGTAATTTTAAATCCTTCCTATTGAAATACCTTCAAATACAATGTAGCAAAGTACTGAATATTTTTCAGCAGTACCTTCCCTCTTTCTCACTCATTTCATTCCTGTGTCCTGTTTCTGTACAAAGAGAACCTGACCTGCAGTAAAAAAGGAAGCTGTAACTCATAAGATCTAGCATGGATTCAGACCCACCGATGATGTCAGTGATGCTGAGGCCGAGCTCCCTGACAGTAGAGTCTGTAGGAAGCTCCGTGGCCTCCCTCAGCAGCAGGAGTCGCGAGGCCGGGACTTTGAGAATGACGGACAGCTGGGTCACCACATCTTTTAAAGGGGTCGACTGTGAAACATGGGAATCAAATGTGAATTCAGTCTGTTTTCGCATCAAGATGTCAGTGTCGAGGTCAGTTGTGGACTGAGCGTCTCCACACACACAGTACGTACACAGAGCACCGGGATCTTGTGGACGTCTGTCCGGCAGCGGACTTTGAGGGGGATCTGCCGCTCTGAGGAGCAGTCCGGCGAACTTTGGGACTGCTGGTCCATGATGATGATGACATCATCGTCATCTGGCTGCTCATAGGATGGTACAGACGGGTAGCGTCTGCAGCGCCCCTGCCTGTCTTTTTGAGGCTCCGGGGAGAGCAAGGAGCTCACAGCTTTCAGCTTCCTGTCAATCTCACTGAAACACACAACGACACACGGTTGATGGTTCCATTCAATACTTTCCAAATGCGGGTTTGCAACCACAGACCCTTTTTAAGAGGTCACCATGAATCCAGACTCACTTGATCTTCTTTTTGACCTGTCTTGACTGCTTCTGGACAGGACTTTCAGTTGGTGGGGGGGATGGGCTGCGGACAGCTTTCCCGGCATTGCTGTCATAAAGATTGGGTTTTTTTTAAAACACAGAAAGTCATCCCAAATAAACTCTTAGATCATATGTTCTTCCAACCCCTGAGATGACAATGAATCAGACAAAAAATGGGTGGACTAAGGGATTACAAGGCCCTTAAAGTCATCAACAACGTGCAGGAATTTACTACTTACGTCTCTTTCCTCTCTTCCAGTTCAACTACTTCTTCTTCTTCTTCTTCAGAATCGCCTATAGCTATCATTGCTCCTCCAGATGAGAAATGTAACAGACTGTCATCGGCATCCATATCTGGTCAGAGACAGAAATGTGTCAATCACATATCTCAATGGGAAAATAATCCAACAGAGTTTGACTTTGTTCTTAATTCTATCAGTTTTGCAATGTTTTCATACAAGTAGGGATGGGAAGTGCGGGTGAAGTTGTCATTACTTTTAAGAGATGGCAGGATGCAGGCTGGAGAAAGTTCAGAGATTCCGTTTAAAAAAGAACAATGAGATTGTCAGTGGAGCGAGGTTAGGAACAAACAGCTCACTGGAACTGGAATAGTTTCTGAGGATATCCAGGAAACTAGGAGTTGTTTCCCATCCCTTTAAAAAGTACAAAACGAGGTGTCACCACAGCCACGTCCTTTGATGTAGCAAGAAAGCCTTTCAGCAAAGGCCCTCTTGAAAGGTTTAAGCCACATTGTTGCAGGCTATTTCCTTATGAACAACTGGAAAAAAAACAATTCTGCCTTTCATTCATATCTGGGGAGTCAGAGAACATTGGAATGCTTCATGAGTTTGAAGTATCTGTAATCCTTTAAGTTTAAAACAAGTGGATTTTATTCTTCCCTTTTACTAAATATTTTAGAAAGTTATAGCTTGTGTTGCATCTACAGGTACACAACATCAACAGTTATAATCAAATCTTATTTCAGGAGTTTACTAAAATAACACACATAAATCAAAGGGCATCAGTGGGCTGTTGGCTTCTCACTGTTAATATTAACAGATGTCACAACACTCAACTCCAAATCGATCAATAACCAGATAACTGGCTGACACTGATGAGATGGCTGATACTGAGATCTGGGTTTCAGTGAAGAGTCCAGCTCTGGTTTGAGAGGACTGCACGAGTTGTGTAAAATGTCACGCAAGTAGGGGTCACTTATGGCTCTTGTCCACCGCATAGTGAAACCTTAGCGCCTGGCCATTTTGAAGCCTCAACTGGAAATTAAGCAATTCATTTTCAGTTGAGGCTTCACCACGACCACACATTTCAGTGTACTTTTGTGTAGTGTACTTTTCTTACAGGCCGAATTTGAGCACGCCAACATTAGTCATTCATTTACGTGCAATAGAAGTCCAATGACATGATGATGAAAGTGTTCGGGGTTTTGAAGTGACACTGGATTTCCTTTCCTCTTCTCAGATGTTGTTTTTCACCGAAGTCTAGAGCAATTCTGCACAGTTTTTGTTCCTCCTTGGACTTCAAGAGGGCCTTGCTGTGCAGTTGGCTCAGCCCCTAAGTATTCAATCAGCCTGGAAGCACACAGTCAAACTGGATGAGGCGTTTATATTTAACACACAGAACACCGATGGACAC
>CAESWR010000217.1:122946-134422 GCA_903171835.1 Mullus surmuletus | reverse complement strand
CCTCACACAACATTTGACTGCCTGACAGCATTAAATTCTTGAGTCCAAATGAGAAACAGGCCTGCAAGACAAGTACTAGACGAGAGGCCCTAAATTCTAAAACAAAGGGAATATTTGGTGTTAATGGGTTGGACTGACGTCAGACTAAAGATGTAACACATAATTGATTGATAATTTATACTTTATGCTTTAAATTTCAGCAAAAACCAGGTGGGGTCATTTTGACCCCAGAGGACAAAAGGTGTATGGCAATCGTTAAGACATTATGACTAAGACCATATCAGTTGCCCAAAGTTTCTGTGAAGATGTTTTGCCTGGCTGTGAAATGCTGGTCTTTCTAGCTCTCTATCAGGAAATAGGATTTTTAACCCCTGTCTCCAACCTTAATCACACACAGCCATTTTGAAATTGCGGCTGTCGTGCTGCTGTGTGTGTAATACTGATCAATGCTATGGACACTTAGCACCTTTTTCCTCAGGCTGATTCCTCAGCAGCAGCAGCATCTGAGCAGAACCCAGCATTACAACACAGTCTGGCCGCTTCACCACATGACCTTACTTACTTACTAATAGTTTTAAAAAAATCATTTTAACACCCATTTCTAAGATTTATTTTAATTTTTTTCATTTATTAGGAATTAGTATCATGTCATCATCTAGTTTGTGTGTGTTTCTACTTTGAGGTTTCTTTTGTAAATGCATGAGCTTTTTCTCTGAGATGGAAAGTGGTGGCTCTTGGTCACATGTCGATGTCATTGAGCATTCTTCACCAAGCAAAAATGTGATGCAGTTCAACATCAGTATTGTCATCCTTTCATCAACCTAATGTGGCAACTGGTGACGTTTGTAGCTTGTCCACACGGCTTTCATTCACACCAGGCGTTAGGATCAGCATAAATACCATGGATTTGTGCACTGATGTGGTTGAAAACAACAATCAGCAGAGTCAAATCTGCTTACTTACCTGAAAAGTCCTACTTGAGGTTGCTTAAACAAATAGCATCATCTCAGTTGGACTAGATCATCGGAAGGAATGTTTCAGAGATATCCATTGAGGGATTGTCAAGTTGCTTTGTGATGTTTTAGTTGTGCTGAGCTTCAATAATGGTGATCATATAATGCAGTAGCCGTCTAAGGCGCATCAGTGTTTGGTGGGAATGGAGGTGAGAGGTTAGGCCCGTTACTTCCACTTCAGCACAACGCTTTGCTGTGCTGCTGTGCTGTTGTGCTTGTAGCAGCCATGTGGAGCACAATCTGCAAGAAATCCAAACTTCTAAAGCAGTACGCGAAACCTCCTCCAACCCATATTTGAGACAATTAGCAAATTCCAAAGTCTCAGTTTAATGTTTAACGCTGGTGCTTTGAAATGTGGGTGACGGGGAAGGATGATATTGATGCGCAGAGGGACTCCACACCTTAACTTCAACGCCTGCCAATTGTGACATGAGCAGCATAGTGAAGCATTGTCTAAAGATATATATATATTTTTTTAGACTTCTCGTGGGTATGTGCGGCACCGGTCCTCAACGAGGAGGAGCGAAGCCGGGTCTCCCTGCTCCATCAGATCCATGTTTATTCATGCATTAATAGCAGCTTGTTCAAGGTCCACGTCTGTCCGTTCACACCCACCTGCCCTCTGCCTTTAAGAATTAGACTGACAGAAGCAACTTATTATCAAAGGAAGGATGGTGTTTGAATTTCTCTTAACTAGGTGTGGCTGCGGGCATGAAACTAGCTTTTGAAGAAGCCGATTGTTAAAATAAGACTTGGAGCAAATGCAGAGGTGTAAAATCCCTCCAAGCCGCCCGGAGCCGTTTCTCTGTCACGGCTCTTCATCTGATATTGGTTATCCTCTCTTCCCTGCTCTCCCTCTCCCCCTTCCCTCGCCTCTGTCCTGCTGTTTGTCACTCACAGGTATGCCCAGCTTCGTCAAGTCCCCTGACAATCAGACAGGGATTTCGGGAGGAATCGCGTCCTTCGTGTGCCAGGCCGTGGGCGAGCCCAAACCTCGCTTTATCTGGATGAAGAAAGGGAAGAAAGTCAGCTCTGGGCGCTTTGAGGTACAACTGTAGAGCTTTTCTGAAAGCCTCCCTGTCTAATGTAGAAGGTGCAGCCCCTCCCTGTCCCACCCAAGCACTGCTCATTAGGAGGAGCCGATATCAGAAAGGTTCCGCAAAGGTTCCAGCGTGGAGTGGGCGTGGTCAGATCATTGACATTTAAAGGTACAGGCACAGAAACAGCCCGCTCACTTGAGCCACTTTTAGACTGGCTGACTACCAAAGCTGAATTTGCGGGAAAAAAGGTTAAAGATAATGTTTTTGGGCCTCTGGCAACAAAATGAAATGTGACAAATAACCCATAGAAGGTGACTGCTAGCTACTTGTCAACATGGCCAAGCGCACCAACACCATGCTACGAGGAACAGTGTCAAGTCGTGGGTCAGTAACAGCACGAAAGCGAAAAAAGAAGGTGACTGCTAACCGGGCTGTTCAATATCCGCTGTGCTTGCTGTTGTTTTGGATATAGGATTTAGAAGTGGAAATGATGGGCGGTGTCATCACATTCTCTGTGTGTCGCTGGTTTGATTGGGATATCCCAATTGATTACAATTACCATGTAGATGTGTAGATTATTCCAAATGCTTCAGTAACCAAAATAGGATACCTTAACCTGAATACTGACTGCATGTAAGCGTAACCCTTGTTTTTGTCATGAGCACATTGGATATGTTGAAAAGGACAAAGACAGGTGGTTTAGTTGTTTATAAGCAGCAACTTGAACAATTACTGCATCTATTATTATTATTATTATTATTATTATTATTATTATTGTTGTTGTTGTTGTTGTTATTACCAATTTCAAATGTCCAAATGTTGCTTGTGACTGCATCTATATGACGCATACCTACTGTATCAATTTTAAGCCATTTTCTAATGTTGGAATTTCTGTACCGTTGTATGCATGCAGCTGCAATGATGTAAGTCCAGTGAAAGGGGCTGAGGCGCTCCGCATGACTGTGGAGCAACAGGAAGGCTCATTAGCCGCCAGCCAACCAAAATGAATTAACTAAACATGAGTCCTGCAAAGATACTTGATCTATGCTGGTTCGAGTAATCGGAACTATCTTCCACCTGTCTGCTCACACACTGATGGCTGCGGTCTGTATGCGAGTCTCTGTGGACTCATCACACATACACACACGCACGCACACTATCCCCTCCTCTCAAGGCAGGAAGACAGTTCACCTCTCCGAGTAACCTTTTATTTAATGAGAGTCATATCAAACAGCGTTTTTGATTGATACAATGAATAGGAGAAATATTCAGTCAAATGCAGTCAAAGATCAACCTCATGTTACAAAGAAGTGTTTTTAAAGATGGATGATGATCTACCACTGGCAAGACTAAGCCTGGCTACATGTTGTATTGTCACGTTAGTCCATTTTGACCCACATATGTTTAAATACCCACCGTACCTTGTTTTTATATCTGATCATTGAACATGCTATTATCAAGTTGCTGCTGACACTTGATGCTCTGCCGTCATTCAGATGTTTTTCACTGAAGCTCCTGCAGATCTGAGTAAAGCCCAGAGCCCTGACCTCTGGGCCATGTTCCGACCTCCGAGTTTCCTGAAGCCCCTCACATACCTGTGATCCACTCAAGCTCGTCTCTGTACAGTCTGTCAGATGAGTCAGAATCAGTAACTCTGTTACCACTTGCCACCATTTGTAGTCATACTTGTGGGCAGCCATTACACATTTACTTGCCCAGCAAAGGCAGAGTTACGGGGACTCAGGTAGATGGTCAGGCTGATTTGGTCTGCAAAAATCAACAGTCTGCACTCACACCTGTCTCAACAGAATCTGTGCACTTCCTGGAGTTGTTTTGATCAAATGTATAAACTTATATTTCCATTAAACCACAACAGCAAAGCCAATTACACACAGCTACCAACTTTATATGGCCAGGCAGATGTTACCTTCACCTTCTTCCCCTCCGTGCTGTGCACTGGAAAAATTGTTCAAGGTGGCTCAGTCTGTGATCTGTGAAGATGTGCAATGGATCAGATAAGGCTCACCTGTGACAACTGGGTACAAATATGCTGCTGAGACCTCAAGGCGACTTTAAAGGTGCTATAATGTGCTGGCATTATTGATCAATCAACCACTGTGTATCCATCTGCCAAGTTCCACACTGCTGCATCTTCACTTATTTGTCTTGTTTTTTGAGAGATAAATTCAGAGCGGGCCAGTAACCACTTGGCTTGACTTTAAGTAAGATTACACAGTTTTTTAATTTCTTATTTGTGTGGTGGTCAAATGAAAACGACATCATGTAAAAAAATATTGTGAGCTGCGAATGTTTTCGCATAACCAATTTTTAAAATAATCTGTCAATATCCTTCAAACTGTGTTGAAACATTGTACATTGAGATACTCTGCTGTAAGGTACATTGGACAACAATTGATAAAATATAAGTAATCATATGTAATCGAAGTGCTCAGTGATATAAATACTGCACATCTTTGGAACAATCTATTAAGGGGACTATTAATTGATGTTCTCTGTTTTCATGTGATCAGGTGATCGAGTTTGACGACGGCTCGGGCTCCGTGCTGCGTATTGAGCCTTTGAGGACAAACCGTGACGAAGCCATCTACGAATGCACGGCCACCAACAGCGTGGGAGAGATCAATACCAGCGCCAAGCTCACCGTGCTGGAGGGTAAGAGCTCAATGACTTCCTGGAGCTTATGTGTGTGTGTGCGGTTCAGACGACACGCAGGAGACCCCTCTGAACTCATTTCCACATGCTAGCAAGTATCAGCTATTGAAATCAATCAATCAGCTATTTCCCTCGTAAATCAGGTGTATGTGTGAGGCGACTTTGAAGAGTGAGAATTTAAACTGCTGTGGATGAGTTGTACAGAACAGCTGGGAATGCCAGAGAGTTCCTGGTGCTGAAGCAAATACTCTATATCACATGTTTCAAACTCAAGGCCCAGGGGCCAAATCCAGCCCTTGGGACTATTGTGTCCGGCCCACATCTTAATATTTTAAATCGATCAGAATTGGCCCATAGGTAATTACAGTGAGCACAAGTGATACTGCAAATCCCAGACTGCATTCCAATAGCAGGGATTTTAGCATCGGGGAGGGTTGTCAAACTGCACCCTGCGTGCAACTTTATTGACAAACTCATTGGAGTCTCATGTTTGCTGTGTCTGGTTGAATCGTAAGTTAATGGTAACCCCCAAAACACTGCTAACCCCCAAAACACGGCTAACCCCCAAAACACGGCTGACCCCCTAAACACGGCTGACCCTCCCAAATATGGCCAAGCAAAAGATGGCGTCAGAAAAGAGAAAAAACTGCCTTGGGACAAACCAGAGGGCCAAGCACAGACTGTCATACTTGAACTTACAGTGTAAAAATGAATAAAGAAAATACATCCTGGTCGGCCCGCGATTTGGAGTTGGTTCTTAATTTTGGCCCTGTGTCTGATTGAGTTTGACACCCCTGCTTTAGAGCCACGAACACTCCTAACATGAAGATGACAATGATGTGACGCATGGTAGACTGCAGCTGTAATACAATAAATCCAAGCTTCCATTTGGACTCCATTGTTCCAGGTGGTAGCAGAGGCAAACCATTAGCAAACTTTCACTAAGACCTGGCTTCCCATGACATGGACTTTATGGAGCTCTTTGATAGGAAATTGTTTCACAGGCAGTTTCAGCTCTGGACAGTTGCAAATATTTTTGTCTTGATTATTCATTTGAAACCCGAAACATGGGGCAGATGAATTGTTGCTAGCTGCCACAGCCTGACGTACATAAATACAAGTGATAAAAGGCGGCAACATTTCTGGCCAAATGTTCTGCAATTTGTATTTTCCGGCCCAGGGACATTGTGAGGAGCCTTTAAAATAATGTCTGTGGGTCCTTTGGTCGGTCCAGAAAACGTTCTTGTCTTTGTTCCCAGGGTGTGTGGGTGTGTGCGATGGTGTGTCTGACACACTGCTTGCTGAAATTTGTGTCAAATCTGTCAGTGTTCTTTCAAAGGGATGAATGTTTTTTTCTGGACCACAAGCAAAATGGAAAAGACAATTTTCACAAGAAAGTTAATTATCATCAAATGGCTCAGAGAACTTGTGAAGTGTTATTGAAGAAGCTTGAATTAAAGGGATTTAAAAGAAAAGACTTTTGCGAAGATGCTTAAATTGAAAAGTGAAAAAGATTCATCTGTGATGAAGGGAGTCTTGACATGATAACTGACACTAAAGAGCCTCCGGCATCCCTCCCAGTAGGACAGCTGGGTCTGCTGAACTGGTTTGCAGTGGAGATTCATCAGAGATGAGGGAGCTCTGCCAACGTGGGATGTGTCATGTCACATCACGTAGGGTGGCACGTCACGTCACCTTATGTCATGTCATGTAACGTCATGTCACGTCATATGATGTCCTCAGCCTTGCGTCACGCCCGGGGTTTCCTGCGGTTGCATTAACGTTGTGTTGCATCTGCGGTCAGACTGTTTGTCCGCTGCGTGCCCTGCCCCACCGCTTGCAGTGCCCGATGGAATCCCCCAAACCAGATCCATGGAGTTACAAGAGAGACGGAAAAAAAGGAGATGAAGAGAGGAGGAAATAAGACATAACCTTCAAAGGATCATCATGAATCCATGTGGCTTCGTGATGTGTTAACTTACTGCAAACATTTTTTCTGCAAACAGTAAATTGAATGAAAACGGCTAGGTGAGTTTTTGTAAAAAAAATGTATTTTAATTCAACAGAAAACAGCGCACAGTGAGCCATTTAGCGATTGTGTTTGTCAACCATCAAGAAGAAGAAGAGAAGGAAAAAACAATTACAATGTTCATCATCATTTCAACATTTGATCCTGATGAAGTGATGAGCACGTTCAGACACGAGTCCGGAACAATGTTCATGCAAATTTCAGAGTTCTAGTAGGCACAAACGCTCTTAAAAACATAAATATACGGTATTTAACTAGAGTGTACTTGTAATCAGAGATCCCGTGGCCTGAAGAGTTTGTGTTGAAGTGTCTTTGTGCAAGACACCGACCTTCCAGTTGTTCCCCATGAGCAGGTTGGCACTTTGCATCATCAGTGTGTGTGAAGGTATGTGTGAATAGATGAGTGAGGTCATGTGTGTGAATCACTTTAAGTGCGATTCAGGAAAAAAATGCCCAGATATAACATAGAAATTGAGATGTGAAAAAAATACTTGACTCTATTTTTTTGTCTATTGTCAAGGACATCCCTGAAAAAATGTATTTTCTCTTCAACCATGTGTTTTTTGGTCTTGGGTTCATGAAACTGTGGACAATGAATGTCATCTCAGTCATCGTAGTGGTCTAATGTACCGAGGTATAAGTATCTATGATGGATTGGGGGGTTGAGGCGGGGGCGTTGTTTGACTGGAGCTGTTGGTGTGTAATGGGATTTTCGCCCATGTATTTATTATGTTTCATCCTCAATATGTCAGGGCTGGCATTAAGCGTCTCAGCCTCTGCAAGCACGGTCAGAGCCTTCCTCAGCCTGAATGCTTTCCTCGCGGAGTGAAATTGATCTCCTTTACTCTCATCCACCCACATCCATAACAAGGAATTCCATGGAAGGATTAGTCATGCCATGGCACAGCAATATTGACATTAGAGAAGAATTTCACTGCGTTCAAATTTCTTGCCTGACAAGCTTGAGATTGAGGGATGAGCTGGGAAGTCTCAGAGCACAGGGTTGTTGTCAGCCACCTACCCGGTCCAGCTGTCAGGGTGAGAGTGTCCATGTTTATCTTTTGCTGTCTCTGTCACAGAGGCCCAGATCCCTCATGGTTTCCCCACCATCGACATGGGGCCCCAGCTAAAGGTTGTGGAGAAGACACGCACGGCCACAATGCTGTGCGCTGCGAGTGGAAACCCTGATCCGGAAATCTACTGGTTTAAAGACTTCCTGCCGGTGGACATTGGCAGCAGCAATGGGCGCATCAAACAGCTCCGCTCAGGTAAAGCACCAATCTCAACACACTCACATCCAAGACACTCAACATTTACACCGCCATCAGTCAGACCTGCAGATGTTTGCGTGCAGAAAGTGACTATTGGTAACCTCGAGGCCCCGTCCACCAATGTGGTACTGATGCAGAATACTTCAAATACTTATTCATATTATTCAGCAGTTACAGTCGCTTTTTGGTACAGATGCTGGACAATGTTTTCATATTTTGTCAAGTTTTGAACACAAAAGTTGATCCTTCATCAAACAACGGAAAAAATAGAATTACATTTTTGGGATATTTGTGGATATTCTCATTCATCCAGATCGTAGCACATCTTTCCAGATATGCAGCGTGAAACAAGTCCTGTTGCCTATCTGGGAATGATTCTCATCATCTACTCCCCGGTGTGTCACAAGGGATGGTGAGTGATATCGTTGAGTCAGAAAACACTGCTTCGGTAGTGCACCACTGCACTGCATTCCATCACCAGCCTCCCACAGTACAGTCGTGAGCAGGTGTCACTGAGTGAATTTTTCTGTTAGGTTGTGCATTCAGCATGATGCCCAGTAAGCTTAAGATCTTTCTGTTGAGCTAAACATCCCAGATGTCAGGTGCCCGTTATCCAGAGAAGGCAAGACTGGACGTGCTTGTCCACACACACCGGCTCCAGCTGCAAGCCTCAAAGTTGGACCGCTTCTGCCTTTATATTTGGGCCACATGCAGCCAAACACAGCCCTCTCTCTCACTTTCTGTCTGTGCTTGCATCATGGCAAAAATTACAGACACCTGCAGGGTTGGAACCACTTTCTGAGGCCAAACTTTTTTCAAGCACTTGTGTTAGCTGTAAACTTCCCATGATCGGGGGCTGAGGCCCCTCCTGCGTCTGCACCGGACATTGTTCTTTTTGATCTTGATGTACTGTAGTTCTTCTGCTTTTAGTAATCTACAGGCAGGATGTATTTTGAAACCAAGAAGGAACAGGTTTCACTGTGTTGCGGTGCGTCATCAGCTTCATCAGCATTCAGAGGAAAATAAGAAGGGCCACGCAGTTCATCTACTGCTGATCTGACCTGGGCCTGCTGCACCATACGCTCGCACATTTTTGTGGCAAAGCTCACTACAGGATCTCATTGGCTTTGAAGTCCACTCATAGGATGTTCTCAAGCAACAGTCAGGGTGTAAGGTGTGGCCAAACAATCCATGTATTATTAGAGAGCAGCCTGGCAATTCGTTTTAATTAGCTTCACAGGCCCCCTCCATCACAGCAGCCAAGCACAGATGGTTACCCCTTTAGAAATCACACATCCTGTAGCACACAAGGAGAGGTCTGTAAAGCTAAAACATTGATTCACTTTATGTTCAATATAATTCTTTGTTTGCTTAAATTAAATTACTGTGATCGATTTGGAAACATTAATCGCTTCATTTTTTTAGTGTGAGTTCTTGCAGTAAAGAAAGGAAAAATGTCTTTTTGTAAAGCTTCCCATGATTTTGCAGAACTCAACCTAATATTACAGGCAAAGCTGGTCCATCCTGTGACCCTGAGCATAGATCACATCTCCAGCAGCAAGCACAGTAACCACATACCTCAGAGTTTAGTACTGAGGGAGCAGGATTAGTGTGACAGTACAAAGCTTCTTGGTGGTAATCAACAGTAAAACATCAAACTGCAAATGCAGCAGACAGGTGCTCAGACCCCACAACAACTCAGTTGGAACCGCAAGCAGCAGGAAAAACTGCCACCGAAACAATTTAAGGGATTTAATGTTTTGGGGGAGATGGCAGGCAAGCTCTCTCACGCAAAGCTGAATAAAGATGGTCCCATCTGGATTATCAGAAGGTGCAGCCCAGCTATTCTCGCCTCCAAAAAATAGTGGGGCTCACAAGAGATTAAACAGGATGGAGAGTGTATTACTTTCATTACTCTCCCAGGAGAGTAATACACTCTAATTAGGTCTACAACTCAAAACAAACACGTCAGCAGATTATGTGAAGGAATCGTTGGAGCTGGAGACCTTCAGCAGTATGTCTGCGCCTATGATTGGCTCCTGGATGGTCGACTGATAAGCAAGCTGTCCTTGTAATGCTGAGCACAGATTATTAATCAGAGTTTTATTATCTTTTGAGGTAAATCAGGCGAGACTAGGCTGACTAGCTGTTATTGGAAAGGTCATTAGAGGCAGGATAGTCAAAGGGAAAATCCCATTTCGTCTCAACCTTCAACCTAAAAAATGCCATTCCTGCGAGTGCAGGATTTGTCAAGTGCTTTTCTCCATCAATTTTGCGATTTTCTGTCCACTACTGCACCACAATGCCTTGCTAGTCATCATCTTGCAAAAAGACTATTGGGAAATGCTAATATGCGACTTTGAACAGGCTTATTGACTGCATGGAAACGCAGTCAGTATTGGCAGATGAGATGGCTCGAACATATCAGCCGTTAGGGAATGTAAGATCGCTGTGGTGCGAGATGGTCCGCTCCCATCCCAGAGTACTCCACGACACCAGATTAGGTTTCTTTGAATTGCATCAAAGAGAAAGTCAGCAGCTCCTGTCCTCATCTGCCTCGCTGCGGCAGAGGAAAAAAGCCCTCGGCGTGGAACCAACACAGGCGTGTTGCGGAGCGAGGGTCAGGTGTCAGGTCGGCGATGGGAGGTGTGGTTTGGGAAAATGACAGGTGCGGAGAATAAGGACCCAGACACAAACCTGCAACTGTATCCTGCAAATAAGCACACGGTGAACGAAATAAAACAGCAAATTACTGACAGGAAGTTTACTAAAGGATTCTGTTCTTGTGATTCTTCTCTGTTTTTTTAGGATTGTTGCTGTGTTTCCTCTCTGCTCTCCTGCTGTTCTTGTCTGCTCTCTTTCACCTTCTTCTCTCTTTTCTTTACACTAAAGCTTATTCTTAATCTTATTTGCATTCATATTACCTCACCAGGTGGTACACCAATCAGAGGTAAGAATGCTGGGTACAGAAATCATCCTCCTCTCCCCCACCGTCTCCCTCCTCCTCCTCCACGTCCTCCTCTCCTCATCCTCCCATCACCTCCATGTCCCCATTTCAAGCTGCCTGCTCTTCGTGCTTGCTCCGACACTTTCTCTGCCTTCAGAATATATCTGTCAATCATGTGTGTGGTCCCGCCTTAATGTCCCAGAGCTTGTATGTAATGCTCTAAGGATTTAAATATTGCAAAATAAGATATTTGACGTTTGACTCAGATATCAGAGCCAGTTCACAGAAGAGCAGACATGTCACCTCAGCTTCAAGTTTCATCGAATAATGCCTTGGTAATTTGTAGTGGAAGTAAATGATTAGGAGATTATAGATATGATCCTATACAGCATCGTACCAGCAAAGGCCCTGGCACTGTAGAATATAAAGCCCTTTTGAAGTTTTCAGTTTTTACAAGAAAATGTTTGGGGGGGGGGGGGGCATATAAAGTTAGATCCCTGATC
>CAESWR010000217.1:69660-80091 GCA_903171835.1 Mullus surmuletus | reverse complement strand
CACACACACACACACAGGTGTGGCTCAGGCCCAAACAAACACCTCCATTGCTCAGCGCTACGGCTTCAAAGAGCACTTGTGAATGAATGCAGCAGCAGTGTCACACACACACACACACTCACACACACACACACACACACACACACACACACACACACTCACACACACACACACACACACACACACACACACATGTAAAGTCATCGCAGCTGCTTGCAAACGTGTCACACACCAGCGGGGCTTTGTCAAACACGGATGTACGCCGGATGATAAACACGACAATCAGCAACAGCGTGACATATGTAACACACACACACACACACACACACACACACACACACACACCTGGAGGTTTTTTCTTTTTACGTGTCAGAGCTGAGTTTTCAGGCAGTAAAAAAAAGGAGGGGAGGAAGATGAAAGCAGAGCAGAGCAGCTTGTTCTTTCTCCTCGTCTCCTCTGTCATGTTCACCAGGGGGAGTTTTGATAGGTGTGCGCTCACACACACACACACACACACACACACACACACGCTCAGAGGCATAAGCGCAGACACACACTCATATGCAGTGTTGGCGTGGAAAGTGCCGCAGCAATAATTAGATTTCACTTCAAAGAAGCGCGCGGTTGTTTCGGTGGGAGACGAAGCTGACAGCTGATTGGCTGCTCGGGTCAGCAGGTGGAGGGGGGGGGGGCAGTGATGGGGGGGGGTGAGGGTCCAGACGGAGGTGAAGGTGTGGACCTGAACCTCATCAGTAAATGTGCTGCATCAGCCTCGTTAGGAGCTAAGATATAAACATCAGTGATCAGGAGGAGAAACACTGCTCCTCTTCCTCTCCTCTCTTCTCTTCCTCCTCCTCTTTCTCCCTCTCCTACTTCTCTCATCTTTCTCCCCCCCCTTCCTCTCCTCCCCCCTCTTCCTCTTTCTCCTACTCCCCCCCCTTCGTCGTCCTCCTCCTCCTCCTATCCTCGTCTTCTTCCTCCCCCTCCTCCTCTCCCCCTCCTTTTCCTCCGCTTTCTCTCCTCCCCCTCCTCCTCCTCTTCCTCTCCTCCTCCTGAGCTCCATCAGAAACAAAGCAGCATCTCGTGTCTCAGCTGCTGAATTCTTGAAAGGAAAAAAAAAAAAAGGATGAACGAAACGAAATGAGGAGAACAGATGAGACTCGAAGAAGAAGAAGAGGAAGAAGTTTGGCTTGTCAACCAATGAGGGAAGCCGCTTGCTTTGATGTGGGGCCACTTTTATTCTCCGACAGGAGACCGTCTGGGTCGTCGAAGCTTGTTCTAATGACGACAAACCCTGACCGGCCTCCGGTGCTCTGCTCTCCTCACCACAACATTGCAGCTACCGTAATAACTGTTGTCTGTGCACAACACGCTCATTTGCACTTTCTGCTTCCTACCCGGCTAGCGCAACATGCAACGTTCCGGTCCGGAAATCGTGGGCTTCTTGGCAGCTTATTGCATGAAAGACCCTCACAATGTAGCACTGAAGCTAAAGCTAGCGAGGGATCGACTTCAAAAGCGTCTGTGATGAAGATGTCATAAGAAAAATAGCTGTTGATAAAACAGTATTTTAATCGCCTTCGTTCTGTCAAACACACACACACACACACACACACACACACACAGGCGGCTGTCAAACAATCCTGTGTGCATTTCAGGGAGAAGCAGCCGCTGCTTAATTAGCGGCGTGCTAATTGAATCGGAGCGTGAGTGATGTGCGGGGAGCGGCCGTCTGAAAATGAAACAGTATTAAGCAGCCGAGCAGATAATCCATTTAGGAACGTCAGGGAACGCGGGAGGATTAGCGAACGCAGCCCCGCGCGGCGCGGCGCGCCTGTCAGGAGGCGTCACTGCTGTTTAACATCTAAAATGTTTTCATTCTCTCCTTTAACAACAAAAAAGAAAAGGCCTGTCAGTGGAGACCCGTTAGCATGAAAAAAAAAATAATCCACTTTGTCAGCGGCTGCGACAAGCAATAAAAATGCAACCAATCACGTTGCTCGAACCAAATGGCCGTCGACTCATTCCATGAGTGGACGATCCTTACAAGTTGTACCTCGCTGTAAAGGCGACTAATAACGCTTTCCAACGCTATCAAACACAACACCTATTGGTGTTATTAAAGGGAGAAATGACTGACTGAAGTTACGTTTCCCAGCTCTCTTTGAGGGATTCAGGCACAGGTTTGGGGGGCGTTACCCACTCAGTCCATGAATGAAATAACCTGTTCAAGCTTCCTTTGAGGAGGTTAGCTAGCTGTAGCATTAGCACTGCAATGCTGTGGCTTGTACCGCAGCACAGTGTGAAGTACTCCTGCATCTTCTGATGTGTTGATGTGGAATGACACGTTCAAGTCTGAATACTGATGTTTATTGCAGAGCAGAACGGTGTCGAACGGCCAATCGTAGAGAACCTCCGTCTGACAACGTCGAACGCTGCTCCCTCTTTGGTCAAATACGCTTCCTGAAGTACATCTGTGTGGTGTTTTGAAAAAACAGAAAAAGGAGGCTCTGGACGTGGGTTTTTCATCGACCACGTCTGTCGGTGTTTCATTCAGAGGTCACTCCAGGTCAACCTCAATGTTGATTGACAGCACATTCCTTCTGATTTCTGTTATTCTATATCATAGCTCCATAAGATGGTGAGCTTTTCCACCACTGCAGGACAAACAGCATATCAGATACTTCAGTACTATGAGCAGCACTATGATCGCCTTTCCAGCTGCTATTACAGTGTTTTGTATGAAGTGAAGTCAGTGTGACTTCATCCTGTGTGTGGCGTAACCATAGCAACCATCATAGGCGATAGTAAAGCCAAAAGTAGCCAGAGAGGTTGGCGATTTTGTCTCCCCTCTTTTCCCGGATCTATTTGGGAGCGCGCTGGCGTCAAACTTGTCCCGCCTAATTAGTGACAGGCTCCGCCCCCTCGCTGCCGTGGCTCCGCCCATAGAGTTGTTGTTGGGTTCTGCAGACGCCCAACATCGGCCTTCCACTCTTCGCTCCCCTGCTCCACTTATCTCCCTCCGCCTCACTCGCCCTCCGTCATCAATTCCTTCCCCTCCCTTCCGTCCTCTGCTCTCTCTGTCTCTCTCCATCCATCCATCCTCCATGTTGCCTCCTCCTCCTCCGCCCCCCCGCCGCTCCATCTCCCTCCATTCTTGCCCCAGCAGGCTGCAGATGGTGCTTAATGGACGCATAACCGAGCGTAACTGCCTCGTGAATAATTCCACAGGCACAAGGTGAGCCATAGGACAGCTCCATGTGTGGACACGCATTAGGGCGCATACACACACACACACACACACACACACGCACACACCCACACAGTGGAAGCCTCCCAGCTCTCAGCCATTATCAGCCGAATCTCTTTTAACTTTCTCAAAAGCACTTCCTTCATGATTTATCACTTTTTAAAATGAAAGTAGCCGTGTTTTCTCCACCAAATGAGAGAAAAGGAAGATTGACTTAATAAAAACACAGCAGAAATTGAATTGAAAAATGATGTTTTAAAACCTTATTTTAACCCTCTACAAACTGCTGTAAAAATAACTTTTTTTAAAATAACTTTAAATGAGTATGTCTTGTTAATCAACTTCAGCCTGAAAGATACTGATCAAATATTAATTATTTGTGGGGATATTTTAACCCTCTAAATGCCAGTTTGTTTACGTATCTCCACAGTAAAAAAAACCCTGAAAAAAACATACAAAAAACTGGAAAAATAACGATCGATTTAACGATTTAACGATCATTATTATTAGAGCCTCAGATGGTCAATGATTCGCAGCAACATTGAATTTGAAGCATTCTGATTTTTTCTGCAGTGACAGATTTTTATAGCAAACTCTCTTATTAGTTCCTGGGGACAAAAAGCGTCTCCTTCCAAAAGACTGCTGTAAAAATATCACATATGAATATTTCTTGCTACTTTAAATGTCTTGTTAATCAGCTTCAGCCTGAAAGATACACATCAAATATTTTGTAGGGCTTTTGACCCTCGAAATGGTAAAAAACAAAAACGTCCCCAGGAGCTCTCAGGGGTTAAGAAGTAAGAGAAGAAGAACCTCTACTGTAGCGGCGTCTCTGGAGGCTGCATCAGCATGCACGCCGGCCCACGCCTGTAGTTTGAGTTATTAAAAGATAAGAGGTTTGGAGAAAGCGGGCAGTATATTTCAAGGTTGCCCTGGTTAGTGTAATAGAATCGGTGGTGAACCAGCAGCTCTAATTTATGGGCCCGACTCGGTGCTATCTGACGGCGGATCACGAGGGCGGCGAGGAATAAAAGCAGGTTTTTACACCGAGGTGTAACGGCGACATCGGAGCCGCCACTCGCATTCACTGCTCATCATATTTCCGATACCTGCTGACGGTGAGGAATTCCAGGAGGGGCGAGCACTGATGAGGTCAGCGCCGCAATGTCATCAGTCCTCATCTGATTTACTCGAATCCACCAGAGTTCAAAAGGTGCATGCGCAGGATTACAGATGGAAGCTGAAAAAGGGAAGAGGATGGATTTTTCTTTCTTTCTTTTTTACCCTTTTTAAACAATCTCATTTTCGCTACGCCCCATTTCCTTCACTCGCCACAAGACAGGAATAAACATCTTTGGAGGAAAATAGCTCATAACCACGGCTGATGAGAAAAGCTCAAACAAGGAGAAGTAAAAAGGGGAGTGAAGGCGGTGGATAATTAAACCCATCAAGCGTCTCTCAACATGTCATTTACTAACGTATTAAATGTGAAAATCTACGAAAAATCCCTTAATTGATTCAAAGTTCAAAGCAGACGAGCGTCACCTCCATGAAGGAGCATGGAGCTCCTCCATTGGCTCCCCTTATAAAATATGAAACAGGCTGAATTGCTGACATTTACAAGCCACATTTCTGACAAAAATTCTCCAGGTGCAAAAATTTTAAAAAAGTCAAATCAATCACAGACTTGAAGCTGCACATCAGTCTTTACTTGAGAGAAACGTTTCTAGCAGAAGCAGAGACGTGAAGGAGTGGCTGCCTCTGGCCACGCCCACCCAGAGCTCACTGTGGCCACGCCCACCCAGAGCTCACTGTGGCCACACCCACCCAGAGCTCACTGTGGCCACGCCCACCCAGAGCTCTCTGTGGCCACGCCCACCCAGAGCTCTCTGTGTGGCTCCGAGGGGGACTGACTGGAAGCTCAACTCTGGAACCAAAATCCTCCACAAACACTAAAACAGCTTCCAAGACTCCAAGACACAGGTGTGTGTTTAAGAGAGAGGTGGGACCATGTCCCAAGACCAACAAGTCACTGGTCAAGTCCCAAATCAAGGTCGACAAGTCTCAAGTCAAGTCTAAAGTCAAGACCAAAAAGTCCCAAACCAAAACCAAAAAGTCTCAAGTCAAGTCCGAAGTGCTACGCTTGGAGATTTTAGTCCTTTCAAGTCTTTTTACCTACAGAGTAAAAACATATAACACAGATCACGTGTGCTTCCAAAATCTGTATTGCAAGAAATAATTGCAAGAACATTCCTCAAAGATATTTGAAAAAAACAGTCTAAGTAAGTAACAAATTGATTGGATGCTGTCACTCAAAACAAGGTAGATCTAATGTGATTGGATGCAAACATAGCGTATACACACACACACACACACACACACGCACACAGAGAGAGAGAGTGGCTGAGCGAGCGGTTCGAACATACATAATCTTAAGGTTTTAGGGAGAGTAGCAAGTCTTTGCAAGTCAAAAAGCTCAAGTCCAAGTGAAGTCACCAAAGGTTGATGTTAACGTCCAAGTCGAGTTGCAAGTCTCTTCTCATTTTGTCAAGTCTGAAGCCATCAAATTCGAGTCTACACCTGTGGTTTGAGGACGAGCAAAGATATTCCACGCCAAAGTCACAGTGAGATCAGCAAAGCAACAACAAAGAGCGACAATGAAAACCAGTGGCAACAAATCGACTGGCCTGTGCTGGTCTGCTCTGGACTCAGGATACTCTTATTTATATGCTGATACTGGTGCGGTTGGGAAGAGAAGAACATTAGTAAGAGAAATATCACAAAAGAAATCATTTAATAGATACATTTTTAGGGTGGACTGCGATGCCCCTCAACATTGTACTGAGTAGTAAATGTCCTCTCTTGTGAAGACCAGTTCAAAAGTCCATAAAGTTCTGCTAGCGTTGTTTGGTAGAGAAACCCGTGGAGGAGCTCTTCTTCTGGCAGCAGAGGTTCTCCTGCGCGGTGACGCCTCTCACATCGTAGCTCCACTGCATGTCTGCCGCCTGCGGAACCAGCAGTCAGTTATCACACGCCGTCGCACACACACACACACACACACACCACCCCGACACCAACCGCATCATTGCCGACCCGCTCCCACAGGTACCTGGATGGAGAGCCTGGCTCGGTGCCTCTTGATGTTGGCGTCTGGCGTGAAGGACACGCTGATGAGGGCCCCTCTGGAGTCAGCAGGGGGCAGCATCCCCGAGGCCGGGACCACCGAGAACTCCCCGCTGCTGCCGGGCAGGAAGGCAGCCGTGAACGGCTCCGCCCTCCTGGAACACACACACGTTTCACCTTAAGCATGAGAATATTCTACATAGAAGTGCTGGTAATCCGATACTCGTTTAATCAATATCGGATTGAGACACCCCTAAAGGATTTGCTCCAAAACTCGATGGAAATCCCATAAACTTCCATCTCTAATGAGTAAAACAGAAACCAGTAAGGCAAACCTGGTGGTGCTGGTCAGGCGGAAACCCACGCACGACGTCTGCCCGAACTCGGTGGCGTCCGTGACGATGACGTCGTCCACCTGAGGGTCCGTGGCGACAATGACGATGGGAAACTCCCAGACCTGGCCCGACACGCACCGCAGCACGAGGACCACCATGCGCCTGCACACACACACACACACACACCACTCAACACGGTGGCTACGTTTCCAGTCAGTCAATATTGGGGTTAAGGTCCATATTCCAGTTAGTGAAACATTGTGAATAAGGTGTTTCCATGCCTGAGCAGTTATTCCCGTATCCATGGTGATCTCCCGATCAAAGCAGCCACGCACGGAGAAGGTCTGCTACAAACCCTGCTTGGCGTAACTTTGCGCTCCCCTTTTTATGGATCTGTCTATCCCGCTACTTTCTAGCGTCTCCAAATGCCAGAATGTTTGTGTCTTTCATCACACTGATGAAGTGATTGGTTTCCTCCTCACTCCAAAAGTGTGGCGTGGTGTCGCTCTCGCCTTTGGCCATGTTTACAAGGAGTTCCTGGACTCCAAAGGCTGTATCCCAAATCGTTCCCTCCCTCCTTCCTCCTCCCCATACAGGGTTTCACTCTATAGAGGACTATATAGCGAGTTCATTCACATCAGCTCTCGAACACGACGCGCGTCATCGATTGAAACACTGTTAATGACGTCACCATGACGATGTGTCAGAATGCACTGGTGTGGCGGCTCCCCTGTTTCTCCCATGATCATTTCCACATGACAAAAACGGAATGATTTTATAAACCAATATGTGTGATGTTCATAAAATGTCCAGCCTCTGTATGCAAACTGCCCTGTCCCTGCATCATTGAATTTGATCACTAAGGTTTTGGACACCGCTACAAAATGGCGTAACCCCTATAGAGGGCTTTATATTGGTGGTTTGCAGTCACATGGTTCCAACGACGCTCGAAATTCAGATGGGGGGCAGGAAGTGGGATACATCATCAAATATTTGGCTTAGAAAAGGAGTAACCCAATGTTTGGGTTTTTAAAAACTGGAATATGAGCATATTCTGCTTATTCAAATGTGTTGCTGGTGTTTACATGGCCGCACACAACCAGGTTAGTGCTAATATTCTGCTTAGAAAAAGCTTATTGACTGCATGTAGCCAATGACCTTTGACAAGGATCATATAAAGGAAGTGTGTTTTACTGCCTGTGAAGCGGCGGCGCCCGCTGATTGGCAGCTGCCTCGGCTGCCGTGAGCTTCATCTATTAATACCTCTGACTCGGCTTGGCCTTGCAGCGCGCGGCGAGCTCCTCCTGATGAGCGCATACCTGCAGCCGGAGCAGCCGTGGATCTAATCAGCAGTATGAGTTTTAATCAGAAAGGCCCCGAACGTTCCTGATTGGGCGTCTGCTGTTTCCTCCACACCCTCCTCCCGCTGCTAATTCATCTTAAAAGCGCAAACTGAGCGCTCCAATTTATCTTGGAAATAAAAAAAAGTGTGATTTGCTATCTTTAATATCGCCGCTTTCCGGCTGCTGATTCTCGGGTCTCCTCGTCTCACTTCCCGCTGCAGAGGGATAACATGCAGATAATGGAGGAGCCTATTAGCGCCCCCCCCCCCCCCCCCCGCCCGTCATTTCCTCATGCTGAAGTCATTAGCTCTCGGAGGTATTGATTCTACCAGGGCACGCCTCATTAATGGACTCTGCAGATGAAGACAGCAGCTGATGAATGAACGCACTCTGGGCTCGGCGCTCCATCACAGGCAGCGCTGGGACGGGATGCAGCGAGGTAGGCGGAGCCTCCCGACTGGAGATGGAGATCCGCCTCGTACAGACGCGCTGCATTCAGCAAGAAATAAGTGTCTGATGCACCTTAAAGGGCTAGTTGGTATTTTTCTCCATGAGGTTGTATGAGCTCCTCACCATCAGTGAGCTTCATCAGCAGTGACTTTTCCTCCACTGCGTCCCGTGAGTTCCAGCCTGGTTTCACTGTTGCAGAAAGTAGTTCCGTCTAGTTGCTGGAGTCACACGGATAAAGCGCTTTGCTCCAAAAGACAACATGCATTCAAAAGAGTCATACAATTGCATCACCAATTCTTGGCTACAAAAAAGTTCGACCTTGCAATCACCCGACACTCTTCGTATCGCTGCGCGCACCTTTCCATCGGCTGAATTAGAAGGAGGCGGAAGGCATGTAAACGCCGTGAAACAGCTGATGATGGTGCGCGCAGTGATATGGACTTTTTGGCAGCCACGAATTGGTGATGCAAATGTATTACTCTTTTGAACGCATGTTGTCTTTTGGAGCAAAGCGCTTTATCCGTGTGACCCCAGCAACTAGACGGAACTACTTTCACTTCTTTTCAGTATTGAGTTCTGGAACCGGTATCAAAACAAAGGTACCAAAACTAAGCCGCGTTCACACCAAACGCGACCTCGGCGACCACTTTCCATGCAAAGTCAACGTACAGCCGTGTTTAGGCACCACCTGCTCTCATGCCACCGACGCCACCTGGGACACTTGGTGACGCTACTGGGTTGCGTCGCTCGGTCGCCGAAGTTGAAAAAAAAAAAAAAAAAACCCCACGTCGCGTGCCATGTGTGTGTGTGTGTGCGTGTGTGCGTGTAGCAGTAATGGACGCTGTCTTAGGCCACGTCCACACGGAATCAGAGCCAACCCCATTTTGAAAACGTTTTCCACAAACATGGCGGCGTCTCAAGAAACGCTGTAACATCAAGCTCAGTAGCTCCTGCAGGACGAGCGCGACACTGTAGCTGCCATAGTTGTTGTTGTTAGTGGTGGGGTTAGCGCACACACAACTTATTTATTCCCTCACCGCGGGATAGTGAGAAACGTCTTTTCGATTTCTGTATGCCTGGTACGTGTGAAAAATTGACAATAAAGCTGACTTGACTCGACTTAAGGAGGAGGTGCAACTCAAGAAAGATCCGTATAGGCTGTAAACATGGAAACCCCAGGGTGGCGTTTTGGTATTTATCCACTCTGGGGGCGAATACGCTCCTGAAACACAGGTTTCCAAGTGCACGGAGCGATCATACCACGTTTACTCCTAAACCCGTCTCCCTGTGAATTGGTCATGCCGGAATCACAAATAAAGGTCAGCTGAGAAACTGGAAGTAGAACCGAGGGGCGTGACTTCACTGAAGCGACTCGAGCCTGGCAACCTGCTGCCAACAGCTGGCTGTTGGCGAACTGGACACGGCGGGTACAAGTTGGGACAGAAATCTTCTTTGGGCAGCAGCTCCAAATCAAAACGTTCAGAGCTTTTAGTTGGTAGAAAGGAATCGTTGCGCTTTAGGAACCAGCAGCTAAAACCTGAATGATGTCAAAACCTTTAAAGGTCACTGGCCTGCTCTAATGGGCTCAGACTGGGGCTGTTGGTAAGTGCGTTGACTTTAAGTGTGTGTCTGTTGGTAAGTGTGTCTCTTGGTGGTAAGTGTGGGGCTGTTGGTAAGTGTGTATGTTGATGGTAAGTGTGTATGTTGATGGTAAGTGTGTATGTTGGTGGTAAGTGTGTGTCTGGTGGTAAGTGTGTGTATGTTGGTGGTAAGTGTGTGTATGTTGTTAAGTGTGTGTATATTGGTGGTAAGTGTGTGTATGTTGGTGTTAAGTGTATGTTGGTGGTAAGTGTGTATGTTGGTGGTAACTGTGTGTCTGTTGGTAAGTGTGCATGTTGGTGGTAAGTGCGTGTCTGTTGGTAAGTGTGTA
>CAESWR010000217.1:50912-68772 GCA_903171835.1 Mullus surmuletus | reverse complement strand
TTATAATAATCCGCTCTCACAGTGTGTGTTTGGTTCTGGTAACGCGTGTGTGTGTGTGTGTGTGTCTGTAAACAACTCAAAACATGTGTATAACGATTTCTCTTCTTGCTTTAACGGTGCTTTAACACAATGGTGGTATTGTGGAAAGATGCACATTTCAAGTCTCTCTATCTTATGTATGTGTGTGTGTGTCTCGTATTGACCTGCAGGGCCTGAGAGGAGCGTAGGTTAGATTGATTGTGAGCGTCACAATGCCAGTCTTTGGGTTCCTCCTCCCCGAGTCGATGGCGGCGGACAGGCCGTCCTTGGCGCGGCTGCCTGAGCGCACCTCACACAGGAAGTCCTCTGCCGTCACCTGAGAAACTGCAGACGTGAACAAGATTGAACGTGTTCCGGCTCCAGTGCGTATCACAGAAACACCCCACCCACAAACAAAACACATCAAGGTCCCTGTGAGGTGATGGTTTGTGGTCAGACAGCATTGGACCATTGGCCTGTGGGACCATAGGAATGTTGGAAAATAGGGCTCTGGGAAAATTGGGCTGTGGGAACACAAGGCTGTGGGACCACTGGGTTGTAGGACCATTGGGCTTTGGGATCCATTGGGCTTTGGGATCCATTGGGCGATGGGTCCATTGGGCTGTAGGACCAAAGGGCTGTGGGGCCATCGGGCTGTGGGATCCATAGGGCTGTGGGACCATTGGGCCGTGGGACTGTTGGCCTGTGGGACCGTTGGCCTGTGGGACCATTGGGCCTTGGGACCGTTGGCCTTGGGACCATTGGGCTGAACCAAATGTATGATGGCCAAAGACTGTCACAAAAAACACTCCCAAAAAGTGGCTTTGGATGTTTTTTGTTGACTACAAGCAGAGTGGAGTCCAGTAGTAAGACCCCCCCACCCAGTCGTACCTTCCGGTCCCCGCTGGCCCTGAGTTGCTGGCACGCAACCAGCTAGCTGGACGTCCACCTTCCTCTCTTGCTGGCAGCCGGCCTCACACTGCACGGTGCAAAGCGGCGAGTCCGGAATGGGCACCACCTCCATGGGGATCCCGCAGAGAGGGAAGATCCAGCAGATGGTGGACGGTTCCTCCTCGGCCCTGTAACATCCATGCAGTTTATTTTTTTTAAACAGTATGAGTACTGACACCTCACTAATGTGAGATATCTGCCTTTGGATCGCAATATCTGAGAGCCAACATCTGCAGGCCGCATACAATTTCTACTTTCTACAAATTGGGCCGCCGTTTACCTCACTGAGAGCGAGTCAGATCTTTTGCTGCATTAGTCAAAATGTATAAAACATACTCTCTGGCATTTTAGAGTCGATTCAGGTTTCAGGCGATGTGCAGACTCAGAATTCTTTTATCAATTCTGCAAACTTCTGTTTCCCAGCCTGCGGGAATAAATATTGCAACGGGGCAGACTCGTGTTGGACTTGAGATTGCTCTGAAAGACTTTTTGAAGGTCTTGGTGTGGCCGGGCTTTCAGACCACAACAACCAATCATTGTCAAATCATTGGTATATTGATATTTATATATATATATATAAATTGATATATTGATTATTAAGCCCAAGTTGCAGCATCAGTGTTCTTATTAAATGTCTTCATCTGATTTAGGTTGACTTGGACGCCACATTCACCTACCAAATCCACATTTGATCGGGATATCACCATTGATTATAATCACCATGGATACAGGAAGAACCTCTTTGCTCACCATGGAAATGCCTTATTCACAATGTTTCACTAACTGGACCTAATATGGACCTATATGGCCCCAATATTGACTAACTGGAAACGTAGTCATTGTAATCAATGGGGAGATCCTGATAGGCGTATACATGATCAAATATTGGCCTTAGAAAAGGAGGAACCCAGGGGGAACATTTGGGTTTTTAATAAACAGAATATGACCCAATTCACACCTCAAATGGGTTACTGGTGTTCACGTGGCCGCACACAACCGGGTTATTGCTAAATTGCTAATATGTATTGCTAAAATGTTTCAGTAGCTGGAATATGGATTCTAACCCCAACACTGAGAGCATGGAGATGTAGCCAGTGAGTGGAGGTAGCTGCCTATGCACCATGCGACATGGACTCGAGACTTATTTTCACCCAAAAATACCTTTGTTCCCAACTATTTCTTGGATATGTGGGAAGACAATGGAGCCGTCACCATGTATTGCTTTGTTTGGAGTGACGTCTGTGGACTCTCCTTTATTTAGGCGGCGGGAAACCATCATGATGTCCTTTTGCTCTCTTAGCTTGGAGTATGATTTGGCTTAAGAGGAAAGACTTGGCTCCGCTGTCATTTAACCACTGGATTAGGGATGTACTGTGTCATCTCAAACTGGAAAAGATCAGGTATACTGTCAGGATCCACTGAGACATTTTACAGCATCTGGCAGCCTTTCCTGAGTTTTGTTGAGGATATGGAGGCTGGAAACGTAATGTAAAGATTTTTTTTTTTTTCATTGCACTGGTTCTATGTTTGATGGTATATGGCAATGTGTGTTCTATTCATCCTTTTTAGGGGGTTATTTTGACTCCCCCCCCCCATTTTTCCCTTTTTCTCGTTTTGTTTTATTATTATTTTTGAATTTTTTTGGATTGTATGGTCCTGTTATAATGATAAAAAACAAAAACAATAAAAGTCTGATAAAAAAAAAAATTAAAAAACTTTTTTCCTTTGTTGACTTGAGCTGCTAAAATAAAAACAATGCAGATCGTCTGTTTAAATGGATGAAGAAATTCGGTTCTGATTGGCTGATGTTTTGGTCTGGCCTCGGTTCGACTACAAGACATCCGGTGTTTCGTGTGTGTAAATACAGCATTTATCCCCTGCATTGAAAGCGACATTGTCCATCTGGACGTCGGAATAAATTAAGATAACGAGCTTTGCTGAATGTGCAGGAAGATATTTGACGCGGCACAGACCCAACGCACACACACACACACACACACACACACACACACCTTGCGCTGCCTTTGCTGTTGTTCCCCGGGCCGCCGAGGGGCTTCATGGCGATGCAGAGCCAGGCCTGCTGAGGATCCATGGATTGAGGCGCAAACACCACCGGCACGTCGAAGCCGGCCCCGCCACCGATCAGCACACCTGCAGCCGAGTCAGAGAGCAGACGCGCCGTCACACACACACTGCGTCTCTGCCCGGCAACCGGACTTAACAGACACAAAACGCTCGCCGTGGAAAGCAGAGCTCATTAAATGCTTAGCGAAAAGCGTCACGCTGGAAACCTGCACAACAATCTGAGTCGGATCTGAAGCTCAGAGTGGACAAATTGGCCGTTCCTGGGAAACTCATTTATACAGAATCCTGAGAAACTGAGAAAAAAAACCAAAAACAAAAAATTGCCGGGGGATATTCAGAGTGTTGGTGAGCGAGCACGAAACCACAGACACTGAATTATTCTGTCATATTTTGGAAATTGGTTACACCACCTGCAGAATACTCTTCTCTTCATTAACTTGAAAGTAGTTCCGTCCAGTTGCTTGGGTCATCATGATAAGACGTTTGCTCCAAAAAATAACATGTAACCCGTGCAAAAGTCCAACCTCACAATCACCCGGCACTATTTTCCCTCCCTTTGTATTACTGCGCTTGCCATCATCAACTGTTTCATGGCAATAACAGGCACGGAGGGAGACCGCTACGACGCGTCTTCTCTCACGTCGCCTCCTTCCTCCTTCAGCTGATGGAAAGGTGTGCGCGATGATATAAAGGGAGGGAAAATAGTGCCGGGTGATTGCGAGGTCGGACTTTTTCATGGCAAAGAATGCGTGACGCAAATATGACGCTCTTTTGAATGCATGTGGTTTTTTGGAGCAAAAGGCTTTATCCGTGTGACTCCAGCAACTAGACGGAACTACTTTCTGCAACAGCAAAACCGGGCCAGAACTCATGTGAAAAATCACAACTATCCCTTTAAATTAACGTTTTTTTTCAGTTATAACTTAACATTCAACATATTACTCCATTCAATCACAAAAAGGGAAAAAAACAACAATTTATCGCAACTTTCACTTCCTCCCGCAAGGCCCAAGAAGTCCTGGAGGGACTGACCAACATGCCTGCATGAGCTACAAGCGTCGCTCAGAAGGTTTTTAACTCATCAGAAAACAATCGGCGTAAGAGCTTTACGCGACGTAGACGTAAACCTCGTGACCGGATCGACTTTGGAGAGAAGATCACCTTCAGTGTGGCGCAGGGGAACCGAGAAAACCTCCTTGCTGGAGCTGACAGGGCGGCAGCTGGTGGCCGCGGCAGGGAACGTGTCTGTCACACACACACACCCACACACACATGAATGATGGAGATACGAAGGGCGTGAGAAGAAGAGGAAGAGGAAGTGGCGTGCGGC
The DNA here is from genome assembly GCA_903171835.1 of Mullus surmuletus. Taxonomy (NCBI): domain Eukaryota; kingdom Metazoa; phylum Chordata; class Actinopteri; order Syngnathiformes; family Mullidae; genus Mullus; species Mullus surmuletus. Next base: position 64,388 of record CAESWR010000217.1, on the reverse strand, counting down.
GACGACCTGAGAGCGTGAGGCTGAGCGCGGCCGGGCCGTCAGTGGGGTTGGAGAAGGGGATGGTGACGGAGGCGCTGGAGCCCACGGCCGACAGGATGCTGACGGGGTCCTCGCTCTCCGGAGTGAGGCCCCGCCCACTCAGCAGCACGCACCACTCCTGCAACTGCAGCACCACACACACACACACACAAACACACACACACACACACACACACACACACACACATCAGCAAAGAGCAAGGAGTAAAAAGGCAACAGAGAGAAATGTTTGAAGGGAATGCAAAGGAGGGGAGACATGTAATATCCAGTTCCTTCAGAAAAACTTCCTTAATCGTCCCTAAGGACCAAAAACGCTCCCTATAAAATGCTCCCTTTTTCCACTTCAATGAGACTTTTTAATCAACTTCAGCCCAAATATTTATGTATTTACAATAATATTTATTATTTGGGGGGATTTTAACCCTCTAAATGCCTTTCTTTATGTAACTCCACAGTATTTTAATTGAAAAATGTAATAATAATTTCCATCAAATGCAATTCAAGGAGGATTTAATGAACATTATTATTAGAGCCTCAGATGGTCAATGATTAGCAGCAACATTGAATGTGACAGACCGAAATATATGTATGTCAAATATTAATTAACTGGGGGGATTTTAACCCTGTAAATACCATTTTTGTTTAAGTAAGTCCACTGCATTTTAATGGAAAAAAACAAACAGAAACAGCAATTCAAGGAGCAAACTCTCTTATTAGTTCCTGGGGACAAAAGGCATCTCCTTCCAAAAGACTGCTGTAAAAATATCATATATTCATATTTTTTGTTAATTTAAATGAGTCAGTCTTGTTAATCAGCTTCAGCCTGAATCAGCTTCAGTCTGACCCTCGAAATGGTCAAACAACGTCTGGACAAAAAACGGTTAAAGGGTGAGAAAATGTCACACTCTGATCATTGAACATTCATGTTGCTTTAGGAAATAAATCCCTCAAAGAAAGTTGCGAAACATCATTTCTCATCATTTCTCCTCTTTGGTAATACCAATTAATGTTGTGTTTTATCCCGTTGGAAAGCCTGATCAGTCACTTTTACCACGAGGTACAACTTGCAAGGATCGTGTATTCAGGCAATGAGCAACACAGCTGAACGTGCGGGTAACGCCATATTCAAAATGCCATATTCAAAATGCCATATTCTCCTGTTGGTCACTCAGGTGCCAATAAGGTGCCAGTCCGACACCTGTGACTGACACACACCTGGCAGCACTCGAAACCCAAAACAAGAGTGAATTCCAATGGGAGAGTATTGCAGTTGTACCTTGTTGTCAAGGCGACTAATCAGGTTTAAAACACAACACCAATTGGTGTTATTAAAGGGGGGAAATGATTGACTGAAGTAACATTTGCAAACTTTATTTGAGGAGTATTGGTACATTTTTGGGGGTGCGTTACCCACACATGTAGCTGTGATTCTCATTCCACAAATGCATGATCATTACAAGTTGTACCTCGTTGTAGAGTGTATTAATAAGGCTTTCTAATGGTACAAAACACAAGACCAATTGGCATTATTAAAGGGGTGGAATGATCGACTGAAAACATTTCCAAACTTTTTTCAAGGAGTTTATAATCAGCAAAACAGTGAGTGAATGGGAAAGCAGTGACTTTGGTGGAATCTCTCCAAAACTCCACACACACACACACACACACACACACACACACACACACACACACACACACACACACACACACACACACACACACACACACACACTCACACACACAGGATTGGTGGATAATATCGATACAGTCCATCCCAACACCATAAATATGTGAGAACCCTCTGAACCATTTAATGACTTCATCCATCCGACTCTTTTCCATCTCCAGTGACGCCGCTTCAGTGTTTTCCTGGATTTACTCTGCAGTAGAAATTTTGACGAGTATTTTACTGTGCAATCGTTGACACCAAGCAGCTCCTCGGAAGCCTCTTCAATTAACTAGCCAAGCTTCTCCACCGCAGATCTTTATGAAGTTCTCTAATAACAGCGGAGCTTCATCTGAATGATTGGAGCTGATGGGCCGCAAATAAAGCGCAGCACCTGCTTCAACCCATTTAACTAAGAAAAATAAGCCGGCTCTCCGTGCACTGCCGGTGTGTGTGTGAGTGTCTGTGATTTATGTAATCTATTTGGTGCTTGGAGTGTGTGTGTGTGTGTGTGCGTGTAGATACACACCTGGGGGCATGTGAAAGTGATCTTTGCCGTGTGGTTTCCTGCGCCGATGGATGAAGGATTAAAGCGAACACCGAGCTGCGCGGAGGAGTGGGGCTCCACAGTGAGCTGGAAAACACACACACACACACACATGGAATAGCTGCCACGGGGACAGTAAAGCAAGATAAACACACAAATCCTCTTTATCACACTGCTAGGCGACCCACACGCTCTTTTTGTTGGACGTGTGTGTGTGTGTGTGTGTGTGTGTGTGTGTGAGGAGGCTGTTGATACTTATTTGGCAGGTACAACTGTGTGACATCACGAAGGGAAATGAGGCTCTGTTTTCTAATTGTGCCAAAGATCAAACAGAGGGCGCGAGTGTGTGGAGTCACAAAGTGGGTGGAGTCACAAAGTGGGTGGAGACACCAACCGTGTTTCCTGACTCCAGCGGGAAGTTTCGGGGGTTGCTGTTACTGATCTCCAGCCTCATGGTCTCAGCTGTTGGGTTCACCACTGGAATCATCTGTTTGATCCATCTAAGAAAAAAGAACGTTGAGCAGGTTTTACAGACTACAAACTGCTCCACTTTGCACGAGGAAGCGGTCTGTAAAAACAGGTGTGTGTGTGTGGGGGGGGGGGGNGGCGCCAACTAATGGTGAGCTTTGTCCTTCTGAGTTACCATAGAAACGTGTTGGATCCAAGATGGCGGCTGACGGCCCTCCTATGGGCTTTTAAATGGATCATTCTAATACAATTATAATAATAATTGCATTACAAGTAATTACACAATATTCAATTCCTAATATTATAACAAATTCAAAAAAATAAACACAAATTAGTAGTAGTAATAGTTTTTTGTCCAGACGTTGTTTGACCATTTCGAGGGTCAAAAATCTATTAAAATATTTGATATTTGATATGTATCTTTAACAAGACTGACTCATTTCAAGTTGGAGAAAATATGAATATATGATATTTTTACAGCAGTCTTTTGGAAGGAGACGCTTTTTGCCCCCAGGAACTAATAAGAGAGTTTGCTATAAAAATCTGTCACTGCAGAAAAAATCTGAATGCCTCAAATTCAATGTTGCTGCTAATCATTGACCATCTGAGGCTCTAATGATAATAATCATTAAATCCTCCTTGAATTGCATTTGACAGAAATTATTGGGAGTTTTTATATTTTTTAAATTAAAATACTGTAGAGTTACATAAACAAACTGGCATTTAGTAGTATTTAAGATTTGGCCACATATATTTCAGGCTGAAGTTGATTAAAAAGATCGACCCATTTAAAGTGGAGAAAATATCAATATATGTCATTTTTACATTTTCCAACACATTTTGTCGATGTGTTTGGTGTGTGTGTCCACCTACTTGCCCAGCTGACAGCAGACTGGCGGCAGCGTGGTAACTGGCAAAGGCAGGGAGTAGAGCTCCACCTGATACCAGAACTCGCCCACCACCTCCGACTGGAACACCACGCTGGAAGACAACACACACACACACACACACACTGCAGCTTCCATCAAAAAACAAAACAGAAAAAACACCTGGGTTTTAAAGGGATAGTTGGTATTTTTCTTCATGAAGTTGTATGAGCTCCTCAACATCAGTGTGGTTCATCAGCACACCTTTCCATCAGCTGGTTGAGTGGGGGGTGGAGGAGTCTCCTTCCGAGCACGTAAATGCCGTGAAACAACTGATGATGCTGAGCGCAGTGATACGAAGGGAGGGAAAATAGTGCTGGGTGATTGCCAGGTCGGACTTTTTCCACAGCAAAGAATTTGTGATGCAAATGTGTGACTCTTTTGAACACATGTTGTTTCTTGGAGCCAAACTCTTTGTCCGTGTGACTCCAGCAACTAGACGGAACTACTTTCTGCAACAGTGAAACCGGGCTGGAACTCGGCTCACAGGACGCAGTGGAGGAAAAGTCACTGCTGATGAAGCTCACTGATGGTGAGGAGCTCATACAGCTTCATGAAGAAAAACACCAACTATCCCTTTAAGCCTCACCTCCCGGTGCTCTTCCTGACTCTGCCTGGAGAGAAGGTGGCTTTGTAGAGCAGCGCCCCCTGTGGGGGGACGGAGACCCAGCTGGCCCCGCTCAGGCTGCTGTCTCCTTCCAGAGAGACAGCCAGCATCAGCAGCTCTGCTCCCGGGTTGCTGACGGGGATCTCTATGGCAACCGAGCTCTGAGAAGACATCACACTGTGGATGGCACCTGCGCCCCCCACCCCCGAGATGTTGTGATGCGTCCTTTGAAGTCGGTGCCGACCCACAATAACATTCAGTTTCCCCCTCAATTACTTGAGGCACCGAGGCACGAAGGACAAAACATCGGATTCTTCAGTGGGTTCATAGATTTCCACCCGGTTTCTATGCTTCACAAAGTGTTAACTGGCTGATTTGACACTTGTTGCTATATTTATCTATCCATTTTTCTTATTAATATCATTATTACATTTTTTAAATTTCTATTATTACTGTTTATTTTATTTGACTCATCTACATGGGTTTGTTTTTAAAGTGTTAACTGTCTGATTTGAAACTTTCTTTCTATATTTATTTATTTTTTGTTTTTTATACATCTATACGCAATATTTTATTATTACTATTAGTTTACTTTATTTGAGTAATGTGCACGGGTTTATTATTAAAGTGTTAACTGTCTGATTTGACACGTTTCTATATTCTTTCATTATTAATTATTATCATTTTTTTTTTCTGTTATTACGAAAAACGTCCCCATGAACTCTTAAGGGTTAATTAAAGCACCCTTGTTGTCAAGCGTTGCCCGTGTCTTCGTTGGACCGTGAACCAGTTAGACTTACTCTGACGGTGCACTGGACCTCAATGACTCTCAGAGGGGCTGCAGGCTCGCAAACAATCTCCACGCTGAAGTAAACCTCGTACGGCCCAAACTTGTCACCTGGGGACGCAAAAAAAACCCACAGGAATACACACAACTGTCCTCGTGTTCACACAGCGTCATTTATGGTGTGTTTTCGGTGTTAAGGTTCACCGCTGTGTTGGTCCACGTCTGGCTCATCCTCTGTTTCTACAAATTCCAAGTGGCCTGCGGGAGAAATTACGGTGGGAAAACACGATTGGGATCAGGTTTATTGAAAAAATAGCATCGCACAACCAACTTTTTTATTTGTGTGTGAAAACCTTCAAGTCTGACAATGAAAAAAAATATATAAAAATGTGATTCTGATGCAACTCAAACTGCTCAAACAATCACAGAAGAAGAAGGAGGGGGAAAAAAAATCACCTGAATGTTGTCCTCGTTTCCATGGTGCCACGGCCAGCGTATATGGAGCACTGCGGCCAGCTTTAATCTCCAGGGATGAGTTGCCACTCACAACAGATAAGTCTGTTACCACCTACACACACACACACACACACACACAAAGACAACAGAGTGGAGCTGTAAACACACAGACGAGAGGAGATGCTGTAGAAAATGCAAACCGGAATGCAAAAAGCCTTTCACATTCACCACGTATTCCTCTTAATTGACATAATGACAATATTATGATCACGTCTGACTCGTGTCAACATGAAACATGAAAAACTGACCAAACATCCCTAATAACAACCTAATTACAAATGGAAAGTATCCAAATTTAGCTTGAACGGCGTTAGATGGTCAGTCAATCATGTGTTATAACTCAAAAGTGTCCCGATCCGATATTGATATTGGGCTGATATCAGCAAATAAATAAATAAATATACGAGTATCGGATTATATCAGCCTGCATCTAAAATCTCCGATACAAGCAGTCCATTCCAAACTCCGCTCCAGCACTTCCAGGATTTATTGAGTTATTTTTCAGGGTCTTCTCATATATTTTTTTTAATTCATTTCACTTAATTGTAGAATATTCTTCTGTTTAAGGTTCAAACGTATGTATTTTTCTTCCTGATTTACTGCAATACAAAAAGAATTACTCTGAAAAACAGAAAAAATACTGGTTTGCCCGTGTTTGTATGTGTGTATGTGTGTGTGTGTGTGTGGGTGTGTGTGTGTGTGGGTGTACATGCCTGCAGCTGGAGTCTCCTCCGGCTGTAGTTGGGCACGTCCAGCTGCGTGTGGGTGGTCTTCCCCACAGGGCAGTGCAGCAGCAGGCGGCCCGCCGGCAGGGGGCGCTCTCCCACTCCTCGCAGGGTGAACACGTGCTCTATGCCATTACAGTCGTTGTGTAAGGAGAGCTTGCCCTGTGGACACACTCGCTTAAGTCACTTTTGGGGTATTTAGGCGTTTTTACCCTCCCTTTGGGGACTGACTTTGATTTTCTGGAGACTTACCCTAACCCTAATTACAACAATTACTAGCCTAACCCTAGCCCGAGAATTAAGGCTCGTCTTTGACTGACCGTAGCTTCTGACCAGAAAATGCCAGAAGTCTGGAAACACTGCCCCTTCCCAGGTTTTAGGAACGTGCCGAACACGCTGGTATCTGTCCCGAGTCTCTAAGAGCCTCCAGTTTTGGGATACGCATGTTCAAATGATCACATTTGGGCTGTATCTCAGAAACGCCAGGTTGTAGGAGCTCAGGACACTGCTTGTTCAACTCGCGGTGCCCAAAAACCTATGGGTAGAACTTGGCCCCATGTCGCTATGACTTTCCGTTCTCTAACCCTAACGGGAGGCAAATTAGGGTTGAGAAACCCTAACCCTAACCCTAGCTCAGGAGTTAAGGTGCGTCTTTGACTGACCGTAGCTTTTGACCCGAAAATGCTAAAGGCCTGGAATCAGTGCCCCACCCCAGGTTTTAGGACGTCCTGAACACGCTGGTATTGGTCCAGAGTCTCTACGATGCTCTGTTGCAGACATGACCTTTGACCCCCTGTCATTGCACTTATGGTAACCCTAACTTGGAAAGACTCACCATAACTTGAGATGACTAGAGACACCAAACCAGCATTTCCATCCATATTTTCATGGCTGCCGAACACACTGGGCTTGGTCCCAATGCTCTAGGGGCCTCCAGTGCTGAGATACACATGTTCAGACAATCCTAAATATGCTGTATCTCCGGACCGCAAGGTCGTGGGAGCTCAGGAACCAGCTCATTGCACTCGGACATTGACTTTGTCCCCAAGTGCACATGTCCTCCCCAATCAACTGGTCTTAAGTCGAGTGTGTGAACCCAATGTGGACAATGTGGAGTACACACACACACACACACACACACACACACACACACACACACACACACACACACACACAGAGGCGTCTTCGTCACGCGCATAATTTCAAAAAAGAAATATTATAAATGTTTTCTCGATTGTCTTTGTAATATTTTCTATTTTCTATTCTTATGCCATGCTTTAATAGTCTCTTTTATTACCTGTTATCCAAGTATTTTTTTTAACTAGTTTTAATCTCACTCCAGATTTTCTTCTTATTCATTCTGAACTCAAATTAAGTCTTACTTATCTAATTGTCTTGATTTATTCTTATTCTAAACTCTTTTAGTGTTCCGCTGCCCTCCTTTACTTACTTATCTATTCTCCTTTTTTAAAAATTAATTTTATATTTATTCAATTATTTACTTGTGGTTGAGAAACACTAAAGTTTTCCTCTCTATTTGTTGCGACTGTCTTATTTTCAGCTCCCTCCCTCCTTCTAACAGCTGAATTGATCCATCAAACTGGAGGGGGAAAAAAAAACCGCTCCATTCATCATCGCCGAGGACAAACAGAATCCTCCATCGCTGCGCAGCGTCGACAAATGAATCTGTACTTTTCTGTGGGAGTGAGATAGCAGCGCGGCGGCAAAGGAAGACCAGGAAATCTGAATCACCATGACGACACATTGTGTGGAGGGATGGAAGGTTAGAGGGTAGCAGGTCTTGGTCCCCGCTGGCACAGTCAGAACCTCCGGACCGCAGAAGCCGTGTCCGAAAACCACAGCCTGCATCGTCCAGTCCTGCTTGGTCTCGTTGTGCTGCAAAAAATAAAATTAAAAAAAATTAACCCTGAAGAGTTCCAGAAAAAAAAACAACTTCCCCAATCATCCTTCAGGGCCAAAAACGTCTCGTTCCTAAAAAACGCTGTAAAAATAACATAGTCATATTTTTTTTCACTTCAAATGAGACAATCCTTTTAATCAACTTCAGCCGGAAATATATATATCAAATATTAAATATTTAAGGGGATTTTAACCCTCTAAATGCCAGTTTGTTTACGTAACTCCACAGTATTTTAATCGAAAAATAATACAAAAACTCAAATGATTTCCAACACATGCAATTCAAGGAAGATTTAATGATTATTATTATTAGAGCCTCAGATGGTCAATGATTAGCAGCAACATTGAATTTGAGGCATTCAGATTTTTTCTGCAGTGACAGATTTTTATAGCAAACTCTCTTATTAGTTCCTGGGGACAAAAAGCATCTCCTTCCAAAAGACTGCTGTAAAAATATCATATATTCATGTTTTTTCCAACTTTAAATGAGTAAATGTCTTGTTAATCAGCTTCAGCCTGAAAGATACATATCAAATATCAAATATTTTTGGGGGGATTTTGACCCTCAAAATGGTCAAAAAACGTCCCCACGAGGTTAAACACCTTTAAAAAACCAGTGTCCAAAAATGACCACAAGGCTTAAATGTGTTAGTATGGAAAGCCCTTGGAAATTGTTCCAGGTACGTGAAGGACGGAGCCTCACCAGTGGAATGTCCTGCATGAGCGAGTGATGAGCTGGCGTGTTGAAATCCAGGTGCACCGACCCTTCCTGTTTGGAGCAGATCACAGCCACGCTTAGAGGAAAAACATGCTCCCACACACACCTACGCCAACTCAGGAACCGGGCGACACCTGCCTGCGACGTGACCAGCGCCTCCAGCAGGTAGACTCGGGTATCGTACCACGACCGCAGGACCATCTGGCAGGTGAACTGGCCCACCGAGTCGGCCTGGAAGCGCAGCGGGACGTCCACACAGCCGCAGTCTGTCAGGAAACAGTCGCTTTCTTTCACCCTTAAGAGTTCCGGGCCGGGTTTCGCCGTTGCAGAAAGGAGTTCCGTCTCGTTGCTGGGGTCACACGCAGAAAGCGCTTTGCTCCCAAAAACAACACGCGTTCAAAAGATTTGCATCTTGGCCGCAAAAAAGTCCGACCTCCCAATCGCCTGGCGCTATTTTCCCTCCCTTTGTATCACTGCGCGCACCTTTCCATCAGCTGGAGGAGGAAGGAGGGAAGACGCGAGAGAAGACGTGTCGCAGCGGTTTCCTCCCAAGCATGTAAATGCTGTGAAACAGCTGATGATGATGCGCGAAATGATACGAAGGGAGGGAAAATAGCGTTGGATGATTGCGAGGTTGGACTTTTTCACGGAAAAGAATTCCTGATGCAAATGTATGACTCTTTTGAACAAATGTGTTTTTTTTGGAGCAAAACTCTTTATCCGTGTGACTCCAGCAACTAGATGGAACTACTTTCTGCAACAGCGAAACCAGGCCGGAACTGTGGAAAAGTCACTGCTGATGAACCGCACTGTGAGGAGCTCATGCAACTTCATGTAAAAAATCTGAACTGTCCCTTTAAAGGTCAAAGAAAAACACCTCGAAACAAACAAACAAAAAAGTGAGTTTCAATCAAGATGTTCAGCGAGTTTTACAGTGTGTCAGCTGTGTGTGTGTGTGTGTGTGTGTGTGTGTGTGTGTGTGTCAAGGTTATTTTGGTTTTGACATTTTCACTAGTTTTTAGTTTCATTTAGTTTTTCCGTTTTTTTCACTTTCAGTTCAGTTTTAGTAAGCTGAACAAGTGATTAAGCAGTTTCAGTTTGGGTTTTAATTTTGCGAAATTGACTAGTTTTTATTTCCTTTTCTTCCTATTCTTTCATTGTTATTTTCATTTCAATTAACTCAATTATTTTTTCACTGCTAGCTTTAGTTTTAGTCTTAGTTTTTGTTAACTAAAATAACCCGTGTCTGTGTCTGTGTGTGTGTGTGTGTGTGTGTGTGTGTACCTGCAGGGTTCTCCCACGGTAGGTCGGTGTCCCCCCTCAAAGGGATCCTGACAGTTTTTGGTAAGGCGAAGTACTGCGGCTGCGACGCCTCCACGCTGTACTCCACCTCCCTGCTGTCGCCGCCCCTCGCCAGCTGCAGCTACACCACAGAAGAAGAAAAAGTAGAAGAAGAAGAGGAAGCAGAGGAAGAGGATGGAGGAGGAGGTGTGCAGGTGAGGCGTGCCCACCTGTCTCCTCAGCTTGGCGGTGGCGGCGGTGGCCCTGACGGTGCTGCTGTGCAGCGTGTGTGTCAGCGCGCGTCGGCGCTGCTCGGCGCCGCTCATACTGTGCTGCCCCCACATGGCCAGAGCTTCCTCCCACGCCATGTTGATGAGCGGCAGCTGCAGCAGCTCGGCGCACGTCTCGCCCACCCGGCAGCGCAGACGCAGCACCGACACGCAGCCACTGGCGCCTGACGGAGGAGCAGAGGACAACCATCAACACAACCATCTTTATACGCATCTTCATTGGCCTCCATCGACAATCACTGATACACGCAGTCCGATCCAGACTCCGCTCCGGCACTTCCTGTTATTTGGCACTTTAAAAGTATCATTTGTGTTTATTGGATTTTTTGAGGTGACTTTTCAGGGCCTTCTAATTCATTTTTTATTTACTTTAGTCAATAGTAGGAAATTCTTATGTGAAGGTTAAACTAGCGGTTATTTTGCACTTTAAAAATAATTAATTGGATTTATTGAAGCTATTTTTCGGGGTATTCTAATTGATTTGTTATTCTTTTTATTCAATTGTAGAATATTCTTATGTTTAAGTTAAACTAGTAGTTATTTTGCACTTTAAAAATATAATTTTTGCATTTTTATTGGATTTATTGAAGTTATTTTTCAGGGTCTCCTAATTTATTTGTATTCATTCTATTTAATTGTTGAATATGCTTATGTTGTATGTTGTTTAAGTTAAACTAGTGGTTATTTTGCACTTACACAAAGTATAGTTTTTTGTTTTTATTGGATTTGTTAAGGTTGTTTTTCAACCTGTTTTCTAAATTATTTTTTATTAATTTTATTTAATTGTAGAATTTTCTTATGTTTACGTTAAACTAGTGGTTATTTTGCATCTAAAAAGAAAAAAAAATGTTTTAAATGGATTTATTGAGGTTATATATTAAATTGTAGAATATTATGTTTAAATTAAACCAGTGGTTATTTTGCACCTAAAAATAACAGTTTTTGTTTTTATTGGATTTATTGAGGTTATTTTTCAGGGTCTTCTAATTTATTTTTTATTCATTGTATTCAATTGTAGAATATTCTCATGTTTAAGGTTCAAATGTAAGCCATTTGTTAATAATCAATGGGTCAGTTTTTCTCATAGCTACTGTTGCTGACTCTTGTTCTCTGTTTGAGTAATATCACCTGATCAAGCCTTTTCTAACATTCCAGACTACAAAATAAGTCATAAAACTATGTATGATTCCTGCTGATATCAGATCTCCTACCAGACTTGTTGAGGATGGGGAAGATGGTGGAGCTGGGCCGGGCCGTGAGCGGGGAGGGGGGAGGCAGCTCGGCCGTGGCCTTCACCATGTACACAATGTCACCCACCTGGAGGGTCACACGCACACACACACACACACACACACACACACACACACACACACACACACACACACAAACAAACCCGTTACAAGTCGCTATAAACTCTTAATGGATAATTACATCTTTATCAATAGAGTTAGTGATTTGTGAACCTCGCCACTGATTGAGTTAATCAATGTAACTAATCAATGAGCAATTCATCATGATTAATGCACATTCATGATTCAGTATTGAGAGTGTGGTTGAGCCTCCTCAGCCTCCTCAGTGAGCGTAAGCAGCTGTTTTCTCCCTCAACAGTAGAAGTTTCTGCTTCTGTCCTGAGGTCTGCCTGGTGCGGGGGATGGGCGGTCACAATGCTGACTGACCTTGGGGCAGACCAGCAGCACGGAGCAGAACTTCCCTCCGGTGCAGAAGGGCAGGTAGTGGATGTTGAGCGTGTCGGCTTGGCCGGCCTTCAGATGAACGCTCTTCACGGCGCTCAGGAACTCACTGGCGTCGCCGTCTGTCAAACACAGGCACCGATGAAGCGCCGCTGGCTCCGCCGCACACACGTACACGCGGCCGGCCTGCGCTGACTTACTGGGATCCAGCTGGTTTCCTTCCGTCTCCTCGCCGTCACCCGTCTCCGAGGTGATCTTCTTCATACTGGAAGGAAGGGAGAGGAGAAAAAAAAAGCATGCATAGATTATGTCAGGTGGTTGGTGGGAGCTGCAGATAACCCCGCCCCCCCTTCACGTTCTGATGGGAGGGGAGAGCGGGGACGTATGGCTTTGAAGAGTAAAGAGTAATCCATTTGCATCACCAATTCTTTGCAGTTAAAACGTCTGACATCGCAATCACCCGGCCCTATTTTCCCTCCCTTCGTATTACTGCGCGCACCTTTCCATCAGTTGAAGGAGGAAGGAGTCGCGGAAGAAGAAGTGTTGCAGCAGTCTCCTTCCAAGCACGGAAACGCCGTGAAACAGCTGATGATGTGCGTGCAGTGATACGAAGGGAGGGAAAATAGTGCCGGGTGATTGCGAGGTTGGACTTTTTCACTGCAAAGAATTGGTGATGCAAATGTATGACTCTTTGTACGACTCCAGCAACTAGTCGGAACTACTTTCTGCGAAATCGGGCTGGAACTCGGCTCACGGGACGCAGTGGGGGAAAAGTCACTGATGATGAACCACTGATGGTGAGGAGCTCATACAACTTCAGGATGAAAAATACCAGCTATCCCTTTAACTGTGGGCATTTGCTAAAATCCTTCCCTGCAGAGGGTTTTGTCTAGAGCTGGTATCGGTACTGGATACCTTTCAGGAAACGACTGAAACAACCCAGCACCAAGTAGTATCGAAACTGCGCCTGTCATCGTTTGTTTTTGTACCCAAATCTAGAAAAAAACAGGTTTCTATGGTTTGATCCCTGCAAACGTAATTTGAGCACTTTAAAAACATGTTTGTGTAAAAATCTTTTGAATGGGGAGGAGTGGTGACATTTGCACAACTGATCGCTTTCTATTCGCGTTACTCATACTGAACGAACTAACAAACAGGATCAAATGGTATTGGTATAGTTTTGAGGGTACTGGTATTGACAATTTAAAAAACGGTACCTAGCCCTAGTTTTATCTGACTTCTAAGTGCGATGGAAGAGGCGGAAGATGCAAAATGTCTTCGAGCCACGGTCGGGC
>CAESWR010000217.1:22943-35794 GCA_903171835.1 Mullus surmuletus | reverse complement strand
TAACTTCTAGTCTTCAGATTTTTTCTCTCGATTTTTTTCTTCTACTTTTAAAGCATTTAGATTTTCCATTTTTCGACCCTTCAAATCTTAATTCTTTTTTTATTTTATTTTATTTTTTATTTCGTTTTTTCAAACTGTCAGCTGTTTTTACCTTTTTAAATCTTTATTCTTATTTCTATTCTTTTTACATTTTTATTATTTTTTTTCTCCATTTCCTTGATCACGTGTAAAGCTCGAAGCCGGCTTTTTCACTCAAAAGTGCCGTTAAGTGAGATGATGTGATGCTGACACCATGTTTTTTTGCTGTTTTATCCATCTTTTAGAATTTTTAGTATTACTGTAAATTTTAAAGTATCTTGAAAAATGCTATATAAATAAAAATGTGTGTGTGTGTGTGTGTGTGTGAAGCGACCTGGGGTATCCAGAGGCCAGCAGGGTCAGCGTGGCCGTGCTGCTGCTCTCCAGTGGGACGGGTGTGAGCAGCACCTGCGGCGGCGACACTCGGATCCGCGGCAGCTGGAGGTGGACGCTCAGCAGGAGCTCCCGGTAAGGCTGCTGCCCCGCCCTCTTCTTCCCCTCCTCTTTGCCCACGTACAGCGAGAGGCTCAGTCTGCTCACGCCGCCTATAAAAAGAAGGGAAAGAAAGTTTGGATGCATATTTACAAAAAAGATATCGTGATACGAGTTCAATATCACCGGGGGCAAGAACGTCCAAATCTCAAAGGAGAAGCACTGGTTGCAACGTAGTAATTAAAAAAAACAAACTTATAGCAGCCATTTTGGCTCCATGATGAAGGACAAACCCAAAATGCACCTCTGCAGCACCTGTGGCAGTAATGCACCCTGAACACTGGTTGCCACCATGTTGCCACCCTTGGAAAAACAAGAGGAAGTAACAAGGAAACAGTTGTAGTATTAGTAAGAAGTAACTGGGAAACAGTAGTAGTATTAGTAAGAAGGAACTGGGAAACAGTAGTAGTAGAAGTAGGAAGTAACAAGGAAACAGTAGTCGTAGAAGTAGAAAGTAGCAAAGAAACAGTAGTAGTAGAAGTGGGAAGTAACAAGGAAACAGTAGTAGTTGAAGTAAGAAGTAGCAAGGAAACTGTAGTGCTAGAATTAGGAAATAAGGAAACAGTCGTAGTAGAATTAGGAAGTAACAAGGAAACAGTCGTAGTAGAAATAGGAAGTAACAAGGAAACAGTCGTAGTAGAAATAGGAAGTAACAAGGAAACAGTCAGAGTAGCAGTATCCTGACCATTTCGTCTTTTGGTCTTCAGAGACCACCTTGCTTCACAACATTCTCCCACATGCATAAAATCACCACTAGTTGGTGCCATATACAAACACACCTGTTTTGACGCACTGCTCCTTTAAGAGTCCGACTTCAAAGTATAAACCTCTCACACAGTGAAGTGTTTACTTTCTAAACTTAGCTCGGCATTAGCATACCCGCTAATGAGGTGTCACTGAGGACTCCCTCTGTCAAAAACAAAAACTTGTGGCCTCTTTCCGACAGCTCTGCAGCGGGTGAAGACCACAAATCGTTTTAATATCCTGGATCTCACAGCAAAACAGCATTTTCTCCCTTCAGGTCCATTATTTATCATTACTAACTAGGATTTAACCTGGGGGTGGTTTTTGTCCAGACATGTTCTGACCATTTTGAGGGCCAAAATCCCTAAAAAATATTTGATATTTGATATGTATCTTTCAGGCTGAACCTGAATAACAAGTCTAACTAATTTAAAGTTTGAATAAAATATCAATAAATTCTTATTATTTAGTATTTTTACAGCAGTCTTTTGGAAGGAGATGCTTTTTGTCCCCAGGAACTAATAAGAGAGTTTGCTAGAAAAATCTGTCACTGCAGAAAAAATCTGAATACCTCAAATTCAATGTTGCTGCTAATCATTGACCATCTGAGGCTCTGATAATAATAATCATTAAATCTTCCTTGAACTGCATTTGATGGAAATTATTGGAGTTTCTGTATGTTTATTTCCCATTAAAATACAGTGGAGTTACATAAACAAAAATGGCATTTACAGTATTAAAATCCCCCCAGTTAATTAATATTTGATATATATATTTCGGGCTGAAGTTGAGTAAAAAGATTGACAAATTTAAAGAAAATATTAGTATATGTTATTTTTAGAGAAGTTGTTAGGGAGGGGACGTTTTTGGTCCAGAGGGACGATTGAGAAAGTTTTCTTTAAGGAACTGTTAAGGGTTAATTATCGCTGCTACTTCCCCCGAATATCATCTTCACTTTGATTTACTGAGACTTTCAACTTATATTATATTAAATTCTGGGAGAACTGTCATCTCAAGTAAAAGAGGTCAAGCTATATTGTGTGACATCAGTGTGGTCTCTCACCTGCTGAGATGGCCTCGGGCCGGATGCTGACAGCCACGTGGACCATCTGGCTTGGCCCCAGACGACCCGATGATGGAGACAGGGCGCACAGCTCCGCTTCCTGTCCATCGCCCGTGGCGCCGCCGCGCTCAAACCACCAGCACAGTGTTTCCCCGGCGACGCCCCGCCAACACACGCTCTCCACCCCCACCGCCCGCAGCTCCACCGTCTGAGTCAAGAGGCGGGAAAAAAAGAAGAAAACAGTAAGAGAAAGCAGAAAAATATTGACTCCTGCCCCTTAAAAGGTTGGTACAAATCAGTAGAGGTCGACTGATACAGGCTTTCATTGGCTGATATCTAGAAATGAGGATCAGCTAACAGCCATTACAGGCTGCTGATATTTTTTTCCCCCCCGATATTGAGCAGATAAATAAAAAAGGAGAAAACACTAAAAGAAAGCAGAAAAATATTGAATCCGCCTGACCCTTAAAAGGTTGGTACAAATCAGTAAAGGTCAACCGATATGCACTTTTCATTGGCCAATATTTAGAAATGAAGATAAGCTGACGGCCAATACAGGCAGACGATATCTTTTGCCCAATTTTGAGCAGATCTATTAAAAAGGAGAAAACACTAAAAGAAAGCAGAATAATATTGAATCAGCCTGCCCTTTAAAAGGTTGGTACAAATCAGTAGAGGTCGACCAATACAGGCTTTTCATTGGCTGATATTTAGAAATGAGGATCAGCTGATGGCTAATACAGGCCGCCAATAATTTTTTTGCCCGATATTAGGCAGATATATAAAACAAACGAAACAAAATACGCTTGCATAAACTCTGCTGTTTGAAACATCGGCCGGCTGTATCGGCCGGCGGTATCGGTCCACCTGTAGAAGTCAATGGTTTGATCCTGCCCGATGTACCTGGGTGCGAGCGTCCTGCTCCTCCAGAGATCCCACAAAGAACTTGAGGTTGTTGGGGGACATTTCCAGAGGGGCGCACAGCACTGAGGCGATTCAGAGGAGGAGGAGGATTACTCAACGCCACAGGAGCCATTTCTGATAATCATCTTTGGGTCGTTATGGCGACAAGAACAGCCCCCCCCCACCTATGCCTTGCACTTGCGGTGTCTGCTGCGTGGCGGCGCTGGGAGGCGGAGCCACCGCTTTGACTGTGTGCTTGATGTTGCCGGGCGACGTGGAGGCGGAGGTGGGTGGCGGTGGCGGCGACGGGGCGGCGGCGACGGGCCACCTGACTCCGTTGATCCTCAGCGGCAGGTCGAAGTCGTAGGTGGCGAGCTGCCGGGAGACATTCAGGACTCGTGACTGACTTTTAGCCCCAGTTTTGTGCTCGTTGGCTCCATGTTCTTTTTTTGTTCATACTTTGAATAAAACAATTCCCCAAAAAGTGGATGCATTTAATCTTACTGTAACCCTTTTCCACAACCTTACCACAACCTTAACACATTTACCACATTTTCATTTATTTAAAATGTTTTAAATAGTTATTTTTTATCTCTTTTTTTAACATTCTATTTAAATCTATTTTTTTTTACACATTTCAATTTTTTTTTCTATTTTTTATCCATCTTTTAGACTTTCCAAAATCAATGTCAGTATTTTTAGTTCTTTCAATCATTATAATGATCATATTCCTGTACAAGTGTCTCTCTTCTATGGTAAAGCTGCGCTGCTAATGTTCTTGAGCCACTTCTGTCTCACTAGCAGCACAGAGCAGACGTGCTTAGTGCTGTGACTGAGTGGTTTCTGAGGAGACGTCCCGACCTCACCTCGGTGGGGGAGAAGACCAGCGAGCAGTCTGCCGTCTGACCGCCCTGGATCTCCACCGTGCTCACGCCGGCCTTCTTCTCTGCTTGAACAAATGCACACGTGACAATGAAAAACTCCCCCCCCAAAAAGAACAGAGTGAGTTTGCGTGTTGACTGCAATCGTACCGGCCGAGGGCGGCGGGTGCTGGAGGGAGAAGTCAGGGTTTTCTGAGAGGTCGACGCTGACCCGGGCCGCGGCCGGCGAGCGGTTGGTCACGGAGAAGGGGATGGCTCTCTGAGAACCCATGTGGACCTGGTTGAAGTGGAAGTGGGACTGAGGAGGGAAACAGGAAGTGGGCAGATGAGACTGACTGGACGCTTTTCAACGGGGAAGAGAAACATTATGGTTTCACGCCTCCACAGACCACGCCCACTTTCAGCCGATCTCGAGCGATTCATGTGGATCTGTGCTGGTGCGCACATGGTGGAACTATCTAAAACGCCACAGACGGGTTTGCTGGACTTGTTATGAAATGTACGGAGCCTCAGACAGGAGATGGTCAAAAAAAAAAAATTACATTGTGGCCACAATATAGCTCTAACATGCACACAACTTAGTATTTCGTGGCCATGAATTAGTATTTTGAGGGCATGTATTAGGATTTTGTGGCCATGCGTTGGCATTTTGAGGGCACATATTAGTATTTTGAGGGCACAAATTAGTATTTCGTGGCCATAAATTAATATTTTGAGGGCACATATTAGTATTCTGTGTGCACAAATTAGTATTTTGTGGCCACAGTACAGCGATAACGTGCACGAGTTAGTATTTTGTGATCATGAATGAGTTTTTCGAGGCAGTGTAATTAGTATTTTGTGCGCATGAACTAGTATTTTGTGGCACAATATAGCTAAAACGTGAGCAGGAATTAGTATTTGATGATGAATTTGTATGTATATAGCTATAACGTGTGCATTAATTCGTATTTCGTGGCAATGAATCAATTCCGTAAGGCCACGTATTAGTATTTTGTGCGCACAAACTAGTATTTCGTGGCCACAATATATTTAAAACGTGCGCTGTGATTAGTATTTCATGGCCACGTATTTGTATTTTCAGGCCACGTATTAGTGTTTCATGCGCACAAACTACTATTTCGTGGCCATGAATCAGTATTTCGTGCGCAAGTTATAGCTATATTGTGGCCACGATTCAATTTCATTTTGACCATGTCATGTCTGGGGCTCCGTGGAGATGCAACCCTTTGGATCATCTAATGAGAATCACCTCTATCCGATGTCAGTTAGGTCCGATTGAATAGATACTTTGGCGATATCCATGGAAATTCTGCCCTAAAAATGTAGTTCTTCAAAACACTAAGTAGATGGTGTGAAGTGTAGGCGCCTCCGGCCAAACTAGATTTGACCGCGCCGACCTGCTTAAGAAGTTTCCCGCCCGGCACTGATCTCAGAGAGCAGCGCCTCCACCGCGGCCGCCTGCAGAAGAGATGAAACGCCAAACAAAAAGCAGCGGCCAGGAATCACTTTTGGTGCTCTCAAAGACTCGAAGAGCGGAGGTGCACAGGCAGGGGAAGATCCTTGACTGCTTCCTTCAGACGGCGCAGCCCCCCCGCTGCTTCCACTGACAAACACATCCACCCCCCCACCCCCCTTCCTCTACTTTCTATCCTCCCAGTATTTTGCTTCTACCGCGCCAAGGTCTTAACGCGTCTGCAGAGATGAGTAAGAACCACAACAAGGTTTTTGTGTTTGTCTCCGCCTGGCTGCCGCCGCCCCGGGTGCCTTCGTCCCAGACTCAAAGCCGTATTAATCACCAGATTTTTGGGGGCATTTTCATTGAAATTCCGAAATGCTGGAAGCGGCCGAATGACGAGGCGGTGAGAGGGAGGCATTACGCCCCGATGGTGAGTCAATAAAGCAAGAATCCTGAGACTGAGGCTCATTTAGCATGACAATGATAATAATGAGGAACCATCTATTCTCCCCATTGGCAAAGCTGACGTGTACTCTGATACTACCGAGCTAAGAATTTTTGCACTTAGGAAGGCGCAAAACTGGATAGAGAGAGTGATCTGAAGGATTTATTTTTAAAAAAAGCACAAGTGCCCTCTTGGGAAGCAAAAATGTGCGTTACAGTGCCCTCTTGGGGGGCAAAAACGCATGCTAAAGTGCCCCTTGGGAACACAAACGCTCTAAAGTTCCCTTTTTGGAGGCAAAAACGCATGTCACTGTGCCGTCTTTGGAGGCAAAAATGCGCACTACAGCCCCCCCTTGGAAGGCAAAAAATCCATGCTTAAGTCTCCTTCTTGGGGTGAGGGGCAAAAACACACGCTAAAGTGCCCTCTTTGGAGGCCAAAACTTGTCTTAAGTGCCCTCTTGGAAGGCAAAAACACACGCTAAAGTGTCAAATGTGCCATTTGTAGAACATATAAATGTGTCTAAAGTGCCCTTGAGAATGCACTGCAGTGGGTGCCTTTTTCCCCTTTTCGCCCTTTGCCCTTCAAAAAGTCTATTCCTGCCCCTGCGCTGAACCGCCATTTTTCAGGGTTTGTCATACGTTGGTTCATTTTACTGCATCAACAAGCTGAATTTTTCTTTTTTTTTTGTGAATTGTGTAGTGTAGTGTATTCAGTGCATCAGAAGGCCCCTGCTTGATCAATATATTTACAGATATTGGAATGAAATACTATTTTTATGCCTCACACACACACACACACACTCACCAGGCTGATTTCTACGTTTGGAAGCACCACGGTTCCGCCCACTCTGAGCTCGATGGACTTCATGTTCCTCAGAGCAATCTGTAAGACACACACACATGCTTCAGCGAGTGCCCCCACACACACACACACACACACACACACAATCCCCCCGTCGTGGCTCTGACTGACTCACCTCGACTCTGGTGTCAAACTTGACGAGCGTGTCGGGGTTGAAGCTGACCTTGAGCGGCGCCTGCCCCCCGCTGGGCACCACACCCTCACTCGGGCTCACCACCATGCCGGCCAGAGGACACACGTGGAGCACCTGCCGCACGGAGACACGATCGTCAGCTGGTTGCCTGAACTCGTGTGTGTGTGATCACGTGTGTGTGTGTGTGTGGGGGGGGGGGGGCGTACCTGAAAGTAGGCATGGTGCGGCCCACTGTTGTGCAGGATGGCGGTGCGGAGCGAGGGCATGTTGAGAGGCACCGATCCAAAGATCACCCGTGCGTCGGCCAGCTGCACTGTGGTCGACCCCACCTGACCACACACACACACACACACACACACACACACACACAAAACACACTTTAAGAGGCCTTGTGCTATTCGGATACAACGTTTTTCACCTCCGATACCAATATTGTAGCCTTGAGTATTGGCCGATACCGATATTGATCCGATCTGATATCAGCAGGAATCATACATAATTTAATGACTTATTTTGTAGTGTGGAATGTTAGAAAAGGTCAGCAACAGTTGCTATGAGAAAAACTGACCCAGTTATTATCAACCAATGGCTCACATACATTTGAACCTTCAACACAAGAATATTCTACAATTGAATAAAAGAAATGAAAAATACAATAAAAGACCCTGAAAAATAACCTCAATAAAGCCTGGAAGTGCTGGAGCGGAGTCTGGAATGGACTTTCTTGTGTCAGAGATTGCAGGCCGATATAATCCAATACTCGTTGTTTTTGCTGATATTGTAACGATATCCGTTATCAATATTGGATCGGGACCCCCCTACTATTGGAAATCTTTGCTGAGAGTTAACTGAGGCCAACAAAAAAAACACACCAGACACCAAGTCTTGGGTTTATGCCCACAATGATCCGCAGCTGTGGACGGGCAGCGTCCAGTATATTGTGGTATAAATATACCAATAAAATACAAACACATCAAAAAACATGTTTAAAGAAGGACCAGAAAGGCATAAATAATGAATGAATGGATGGATGGATGAATGGAAAATTATGTGGTTATGTATTTAAAATTCATTTATTTATCAACTTTAACATTTCTGCATTGTGTATTTGTATATGCGTCGATGTATATTTATTTATACATATATTCATTCATTCGTTTGCTTGTGATTATATCAAGTTACGCTATTTTCAACTTTTTAGCGACGTGTCATCACGGCTAAAACAAACCCCGTCTTGACTTTCAACAGTCACAGCCTTTACTTAACGCCCCCCACCGCCCCCCCCCCTCGCCCCGCTTGGGTGCTGAACGCTGTTCTGGTCCACTGGGGCTCCTGTCAGACGGATAAAAAAAAATCAATATCTGTCTCTTTGATGGATTTGGCTTCATATGATACTTGGATAAAAAAAAAAGAGAAGAATAAAAAAGCCGCTGCAGAGGCTCCGTCTCCGTATTAACACCTTTGCCATCTACATCTGTGAGCGTCCAAACGAAAAGGGGCGGGGTTTGCTGCATTGAACCAGCAGAAGACAGAATTACTCTAAGCCAATATGAGGAATGTAAGGATCCAGACTAGCACGCCGCAAGGAATGCAGGGAGGAAAATCACCGACTGGGCTGCTGCAACACTGCAAAAAGTGTAGTTCTGCCGCATAGGAGCACAGTTTTTGACGTGGTTAGGAACCTGGGAGGAGCCAAACAAATAATCATACGCATTTGAGAGGGTTTTATGGGGTGAAGTCAGAGAAATGATTGTGATATGGGAAGACGAAGGCGCGATCTTCACGCCGAGGTGCTCAAATCTGATTCCATAGAAGTGGACGGGACATTTCCAGCATAAATTGCTACAAAGTAACGCTTTACTGTCATCAGATTGCATTTGTCTGTAACAGTAGTGTTGATAACGTCAGTACTCACATTACAGTTATGTATCGAAAAAGTGATCTTGTTTTTTTTTACAGGACATACATGACATGTAGATTTGATTTGAGGAGACGAAGAAGACCAGCGGCAGACGAAGAAGACGAGGAGGGAGACACGACAGAGATAGAAACATCTTTTGAGAGATGGCAATTTGTGCACTACTTTTTACAATGAAGATTCCTGTTGATTTGGGCATATTGCTTCATTTTAAAGTGTTAACTGGCAATGAAGGTATGGTACATCTCAGGTGATGTCATGGAGTAATCCTAAAGTAATGTAACTAGTAGTGTAAATAATTATTTGGAGGGATAGTTGTGATTTTTCTTCATGAAGTTGTATGAGCTCCTCACCATCAGTGAGCTTCATCAGCAGTGATTTCCCCCCCACTGTGTCTTGTGAGCCGAGTTCCGGCCCGGATTCTCTGTTGCAGAAAATAGCTCCGTCTGCTGGAGTCACACGGATAAAGCGTTTGGCTCCGATCCTTTCGTATCGCACCATCATCAGCTGAAGGAGGCGGAAGGAGATCACTGCGACGCGAGAGAAGACGTGTCGCAGTGATCTCCTTTCGAGCTGCTGATGATGGTGTGCACAGTGAGGAGAGGGAAAATAGTGCCAGGTGAATGCGAGATCTGACTTTTTTGCGGCCAAGAATTCCTGATGCAATTGTATTACTCATTTTAACGCATGTTATTTTTTGTAGCCAAACTCTTTATCCGTGTGACTCCAGCAACTAGACGGAACTACTTTCTGCAACAGAGAAACTGGGCCGGAACTCGACTCACGGGACGCAGTGGAGGAAAAGTCACTGCTGATGAACCACACTGATGGTGAGGAGCTCATACAACTTCATGAAGAAAAACACCAACTATCCCTTTAATGCAGCAAGTAACAAAGCAAAGTAAGGCATTACTCTTTAAAAAGTAACTACTAACGTGTAATGAATTACTTTTTTCAGTAACTACGCCAACACTGAGTGGGACACACCTTGGCGGAGCAGTGCAGGCGCTGGATGTCGCCATTGACGATGCAGAGGTCGAAGTCCCCTTCTGACGGCGACGAGAAAGACGCGTGCCAGACCACCTCGCAGTCCAACTCCATGTTGGGCTCCACAATGCCTGGGCGGGGGGGGGAGGGGGGTAGTCAGCGATGGTGAAGCATATCAGCTGAGCTCCAGGGTGGGCGGGTCCTACCTGTGGCCGGTCGGATGGAGAACAGGATGCCGCGGTCGGTGACCACGGGCTGCCAGGTGAACTCGGCGGCGTGATTGCGCTTGTTGCGGAGCGTCACCGAGCTGTGGTAGCCCGACTCCACCAGCAGGGCGGCGTTGGGGCGCAGCACCAGATGGGAGGTGGACATCTCCAGGGTGATGGGAACCACCTGGGCCTGGACCAGCACCTGGCCCGGGTGCCGCTGGTTCACCGTGTACGACACGGGTCTGGGGAGAGGGGGGTGGAGCTTAGACCAGGACCTGGGATGGTCTGCAGTGAAGGTTCTATGTATCGCTGTTCTATGCTCTATCTATGGTAATAATTTGACGCATCGCCATCATCAAAGCGAAGACTTGAGTCATGTGATAAATCATAGTTTGCTTTCCTCGCTTCATTAACCCTTAACAGTTCTTGACAAAAACTTTCACAATCGGCCCTCAGGACCAAAAACGTCTCGTCCCTAAAAAACTGCTGTAATAATAACATTTACCAATATTTTTTCCACTTTAAATTAGTCAATCTTTTTACTCAACTTCAGCCGGAAAATATATATATATATTTATGTCAAATACTAACTAACTGGGGGGATTTTACTCTCTAAATGCCAGTTTGAAACACAAAAATTCAAATAATTTCCATCAAATGTAATTCAAGGAGGATTTAATGATTATCATTATTAGAGCCTCAGATGGTCAATGATTAGCAGCAACATTGAATTTGAGGCATTGAGATTTTTTCTGCAGTGACAGATTTTTATAGCAAACTCTCTAATTAGTTCCTGGGGACAAAAAGTGTCTCTTTCCAAATTATCATATATTCATATTTTTTCAAACTTTAAATGAGTGAGTATTGTTAATCAGCTTCAGCCTGAAAGATAAAAATCAAAGATCAAATATTTTTTTGAGGATTCTGAGCCTGGAGATGGTCAAAACCGTCCCCAGGAACTCTTCAGGGTTAACAATCTTTTAAGTTGCGAGAGTGCACCTATCAATTACTACTTGATTAAAATCAGTTCCGTAACTTGCAAAATACCTGTAGAAGTGACCCAGGTTGTTGCTCTGGAAGGTCAGCGGCACCGTGTTGCGGGACCTGGGCAGCAGCACGTGCGAGAGAGGGGAGGAGCCTCGCAGCTCCACGCAGTCCACCTCCAGCTGCACCCACACGAAGGCCGGCAGCTGGTTGATCAGCTCCAGTGTCTGCACACACACCGACTGCACACACACCTCTCCAAAGTCCACCAGCAGGGGGCCTGAGGAGGAGGAGGAGGAGGAGGAGGAGGAGGAGGAGGAGGAGGAGGAGACATGTCAGCGACACCTTCACGTCTTGCCATGTTTCTCATTGCTACAGGTTTTTTTAGATTGCATAAACAAAACACCGGACCAGAGTAGAACCACAGTGATTTGCAAAACCCTAAACACACTTGTACACATTAGACCCAGGGCGTAACTTTGAGTTGAACATTGGCAGTTATTCTACAGTGTAAAAACTGTATATAATGACTGACGTTGGCTCGTCCTGTGCCAGCTTTTTATTGGGTGTCTCACATCTGTTGATCATTTTAATTCCTCATGTGACATTAACGGGATTCTGTCTATTGACCACAGCAGAGTGCTTTGTGAACGTGATAGGAAATCATGACATGGATCATTAACGTGTTGCTTTTTATGACTTTTTGTCTTCAAATTGTGTCCATTGTCAGGGAATTGACAGTGACATTTAATACCATTTTCGCACTGAAATTAGTGCGTCGATGCAGGATTTTCTAACCAGGATTGACCCGTTGTCGTTCGGCATTCGGACACTTTCACATCGCCAGCAGTCTGACCTCTGACCTCCCGCTGTGAGAGCTCCGTGGCTGTTTTCTCTCTCTCTCATACGTCACCACCTTGAAGCACCGAACTCAAGTAAACAGAGACGCGCGTCTGCTGAACACAAATAAGGAGGCAGCGTTTCTCCAGGCAGAGACCCTCTGTCCGTCTGTCCCATCATCCTCGGTGGGGGGGCGCGGCTAATTTGAAAGGATCCACCACATTGTCGTGTTTGTAATTGTTTATATTCATTACCAATCATTAAGATATGATATTGGGGGGGTTGTTTTGGCTGGTTTGGATTATTGGGTGGGTTGCAACCCCCCCATCTCCCCCCAGAAAATTATGCCTATGCATGAGACCAAAGGGGGGCAAACTAAGGCTCGGGGGCCACATGATGGACGATTGAATCTAACCCGCGGAGGCTTCACCAAAAAAAGGAACATTTCCCCATAAGCCAAAGTAAGAAAGGTTGTAAGCTTGATTTGTTGTTAAGTTGTTGTTGTTTTTTTATAGTGTCTTAATTTCAAATGACAATCTTAATGTTAATTATTGCACCGTTCTCTTTTAAGTGTTCTTTTTTCTTGTGAAACGGCATTTCGTTCTCTGTACTGCGCAAGAATCACAATCAAAGAAATTCTTCGGTCATAAAAAATTGGTGTGTTGTGTATTTGTACTTTCTCTGTGTACTTCACTTACAGTACTCAAATCACTGAGAAACAGAATTACTAAAAGTATTTTAGGTTAAGCAAAGCTGTGTGCAGCTGGTTCAGACACAATTAAGTCATATGAAACGTGTGTTTTCATATGGTAGCAAAGTATCATCAAAGTAGTGTATAGCAGGTTTTTTTTTTA